>CM022299.1:594521880-594906565 GCA_011799875.1 Thinopyrum elongatum | reverse complement strand
TCTCTTGAAGAGTGTGTATTATCTAAGTTAAGTCGTACCATAATTTTGATGTACTTGTATCTTAATTATCTCTAAGAGTGCTGCATCAACAGAGAAATATGTCTCTCACATACATAGGTAAATATGTCTCTCGCATACATAGGTAGAATATGTCTCTCGCACACTAGATTGTTGTCCCATACAAGGTAGCATATGCCCTCACGTACATAGATAGATATAGTGCTAGACAGCATCAGCCACGTCGTCCGCCACGTGTGGAGGTGGTGTAGTGGGTCGGCCACAGATACCTGTGGGGTGCCCAAATGTTACGGGGAGGAAGCTCATACCATTCCTGGTCATGCTGTGTTTCCTGTGTGGGAGGTGGTGCAGGAGTCGAATACAAGTCCATCCACTCGTTGTGCTGCGACAAGAAATCATGTGTGTTATGCCCACCTTCGTGGTCACTATCCCACCCAGATCCGGACATAGACGCGTCATGTCCATACGCCTGATATCCTTAGGACCCTGCTGGATGGACGAACATAAGTAATGATGAAATACATACGCCCAATCGATATTGACAAGAATAAATATGAAGAAACATACCTGTAGGTGGAGGTTGCATCACGAATCCCGGTGTGGGACCTTGCTGCAGGGGTCCTGGCCGAAACACGTAGCCAGACGTGGGATCCGGCTGGTGCTGCCACGTCGAACTACCGGCCTGGTCAGGAGGTGGTGGCCTGGCCGTCCACTGGTCTGCTAGACGTGGACGCGGCTCATGTCAGTGATGTGTGGGTTCGAGCTGACCAGTCGAGTGACGCGGCGGCTGCTGGTGCGTGGAGTGACGCGGGGGATGATGGTGAAGTACGTCCGAAGTGCGTGTGCACGTAATAGCCCTGTACACAGATCGTACTTTCCCCTCAATGCGCGTCATCCAGGACTGGACCTGAGCCCGAGGAACCATTAAAGGGGCAGACGATAGTGAACGCTGAAAGTTGGACACCTCCTCGCCAAGTCCGCGAGTCAACTCAGCCTGAAATTGTGAGGACGATTATTACGTGTGCACGGCAAAGTATGTATGGACAACTTACATTATATGAAGAGAATATATCTTACCGCTTGCTGCCTAGAGCCCGAAGTATTCGGTTGTCCAGGTATTGAGGACGGACTCTTTTAGAAAATATGGAGACACGAACGATATTGTGTCCATTCCAAGCTGCCCGCAAGCAGCAAGTACATGGGAGCATGGTAGGTGAAGCAACTTTGGTTTGTTGCATGTGCACTCACACGTTGGCTAGACTTCATTTCCAATTTTGACCTCATGCGTCCTCAGCTCATTTGCACAACCGAATTTGTTGTTAGCTAAGCGGACCTCAAACCTTCTTTCTTGATTACCAATGGGACTACAGTGTGTGACCTAGCTTTTTGCATCTTTTCTTCCATGTACTTCATAATCCTTTCACAGTAACATGTGCTTGGGTTGCTCAAGATATGCTGCTCTACTTTTTGACGCCTATCTCTGAAATACTTCACGGTGCCATAGAAAATACCCTCAACGATGGCTGTAAGTGGCAATGCCCGGTTTCCTCTGAGGACAAAGTTGTATGTTTCTGCGAGATTGGTAGTCATGACACCATACCTTGCTCCATGTGTGTCATGCAACAAAGACCACCTCTCCAGAGGCTCATGCTCTATCCACTGCTCGAAGGTTTTAATCAACCTCCCGAGCCTTCTCCTAGTACCAGGTGGGTCAAATCCTGGGAAGTCACAAGCAACAGGCTCCTCCTCCACAGCCGCTGTTCCAGTTGCTAACTGTGCTGCTACTGCTTCCACATGTGCTTGAACAGCTGCATTCTTGCAGCTTTCCTATCCCTAACGAGTCTCTGTGTGCACACATTAAGTCTATCACGTATCAAATTGTACTTCCATAGCTGGTTTTGTTTGCAGAGTTTTTTGAACAAATTCATCAGGTTCTTATTTCTGAACTGCGAGAAGAAATTAGCCCCTAGATGGCGCATCACCAACGGCTCTGCAAATCCTGCCACGGAGTTTGTTCCTCAGGCACGGTTTGTCAGTGTATTTATCGCAATGAGTATACCTGCATGCCTGTCATGAAGGATGCAAACATTGGGCTTATCCTTCACAACTGCTACTTTCAATTGCCTGAAGAACCTTGTCCAACTTTCAATGTTCTCACTCTCCACAAATGCAAAAGCGAGTGGTACTACTTGATTTTATCTGTCTTGACCAATGGCTGTTAGGATCTGACCCTTGTACTTGCCAGTGAGAAAAGTGCCATCTACACGTATGACCGGTCGGCAATGCTTGAAAGCTTCAATGCATACACCGAAAGAGAAGAACAGTCGATGCAGCACCCTCACAGTTGGGAACTCTGGCATGAAGAGGTCTTGGATGTCGACATAGGTGCCAGGATTCTGGTCCTGCAGAGTGTGGAGGAGCTAGACAACAGAGTCATATTCATCGGAAAAAGAACCAAATCTGGTCTCAAGCGCCCTATGCTTAGCCCTCCAAGCTTTGCCATAAGAAATTCTGTATTTGAACCTGACGAATACTTTTGTTTGGATAGCCTTCACTTCCATCGCTTTGCACTCCACTATCTCGCTGTAAAGCAACCGAGCAATAAGCGTGGACGAAAGGCTGGCATGATCTTGAGGGATGCAGGGAATAAGACATGTGTGATGAACTAGGTCACTGATCACCCAACTTGTGCCATACTTAGGGAGATAGCCATGCACCCTGGCGGGACAATCTTCATTCTTGCATACCATTGTCAAGTATTTCTGACTTGACAACTGTGCTGTGAAAACCCCTTGTGTGGACATTGCCCATTGAATGATTGCGGCCTTCAGAGCGTTCTTGTTGGGATACATAGCACCCGTCGTAATGTTATTCTGGTGATATTGCCAGGCAGAATCATGCCCATCGTTCACGATCATTGTTGATGAGAAAGGCAGCTTTGGCAGTATAGGATCTGCCTCCACTTTCCTCTCCTCTCGGGTTTTGTAACCGCAGCTTCCCTGTTGAAAAACACTTCCTTCCGCACGCAACGGGCCCCTGGCATTGCTGTGCCTCGTTGTTTGTCTGAGGTGCTAAGGATTACTGAGGGCATGTAGTGAGCTCGTCATTCCTCTGTGGGAAAGCCTGAAATAAGGTGCCCTTGTTGCGATGGGCGACTATGACTCTATGAGCTTCTTGTGTACGGGGTTCAGTTGCTCACCTTCGGTCCACGCACTTCCCTGTTTCAGGGTCCAAGTTTTCCCCACCTCGAAGAACCACAGCATTGAACGGTCTGGCCCGCTATGTCTCTGGTCTCGACCCCTTTTATCAAGAAGGTCCTCTCGGCCTTGCCACCAACGGCGGGGCTTTGAGGGGGCGCTCAGCACACCAATCATGACATCCGTGCGATGGTGCTGATACTCCTTCTTTTGCAGCAGTTTCTTGTTGTCTGCTGACATCTTCTACTTTTCGACAGTCTGTAGTCGAGAAACACAAATGCGAGCCAGTGAGTGTCTATATGCTCTTAAAATTGGCGCTTGTGATGAATGTAGGTCTTCCATTGTCGACAAACGTGATTTCAACTCATTTCCTATATGTTCGCTGAAAGATTGCCTTTTAAAGAGCATGCGCCTTGACCAAATGGCTCTAGAAAACTGGTTTATCCGGATTCCTTCCTCTGTGCAGATCGTAGGGTGAAAATTGGCCTTCAGAGCGGGTCAAGATATCTTATGTTATCGTGACAAAAGACACTGAGGGTCCTTCGCTCTTAGGCTTATTCATTCGGTGGATGATCGATCGGGATCATGTTCCCATAAAAGAACACGCACTAAGCAGGAAAATGCTTCACTTGGTCAGGCTGGGTTCAAATTCGGTTGGCCCATCACCTTGATTGCTGTGATAGTTGAACCTTCATCTGGCGCAACTTGTCTTTAGGGGCCTCGTTCGTTAACTAAAGTTTGGCTCATCCGGAGGGCTAGAAAGAAGAAAGAAGAGAGTAATATGTGTACTACCAAAACAATTAATGCATCAATTAGTAGTATGCCAGGCTTAATTAATACGTATACCTCGCCGGGAATTTGCACATCTCCTTCATCGTTCGCTAACCGGAGCAGTCATCACGGTCTCCTTCTTCCACCGGCATATTCCTTTTTTTTCGTTTTTTTTCGTCACCGGAGCCATCTAATTCATGTTCCTTCACACCTCCATTGTTCGATCCCGGAGCCTGCTTTCACCCTCTACACTTCCAGACCATCGGTGTGTGTCGACCATTGAGAAACGACAAACAAGAATCACCTCCGCCGAGGATTATGCCACAACAACTTGTTTTGCTTCGATCTGTCTCGGTGCTCCATAGTTTTATGCAAATATTACAAAATGCAATTAATATACAAACATGACGGATGGATAGTATTAGTGGCAAATGTAGACCTAGCTAGCTCGAAGCTTCTACGGTTTGGGGTGGCCTCGAACACGCTTTCTATGGTTTGGGGTGGCTAGCAACGCTTCTAGGGTTTTTTTTTTTTTTTTGGTTTTGGCCGGTGGCCTCGAACAACGCTTCTAGGGTTTGGGTCGGACCGCCTCTCTCATGAAATGTCCGAAGCGTCCGGGACCGACAAGGGATGTACAAATGACGCCCATTCTGATAGCGCAGAAAATAGTACATATTTCCTGATCTCATCTACCCTTCTATACTGTCACGGTGTATAGTGTCAAAGATCAAGCCAACTATGCACTTCATCATAGAGGAAAGACAGGTGTATAATGGTACGAAGCTATTCAAAGTGTTTTGGAAACGGAGTTCCCGAAGAATATTCGCGTTTGGTACCAAAGTTCAGCAGAAAGCTTCGAATATTGCTATTTGGAAGGCCTTTGCTGAAATTCGTACCAAAGGAGAATTATTCTATCAAGAAATCCGTTCCAAAAACCCACTTTTGAAGAGCTTCGTAGCATTCATATGCCTGTATTCGGAATAAATGATGAAGACCATTGATTTTCTTCCATCAATTTGACAGAACAACGGGGGACATATAGAAGAGTATACTGATAGATGCGATCAGAAAAAAAAAGTGAAATCAAACTTGTGCATCATATAAATGGGGGCATTGTCTTGATACATCATATATGTACAAAATTCAAACGTGACATCTGATCAAACTCTTGACATATGATCAAATGTTGGCATATGTAAAATTCAACGTGACTATGATCAACTTGTATTATGATCAAATGTTGCATATGTCAAAATTCAAACTGACAATATCAAACTTTGATATATGTCCACCGCGATATCTAAAAATAAAAGAGAAATTGTTCGGGCGAGGAGGGGGTTGATCCGACCGTTCCCCCCCCTACATGTCGAGTTTACCGGGTTATTTTCTGTGGTTTGGGTGCATCCGAGAGTTGTCGGGTAAGGGGCGGGAGGGGGTAAGAGACCACCCCTCATGTCGAAGCTTATAGGCGAGGGGATATTGACCCCCCCCCCTCTGTCGAAGTTATCGGGGAGGGGTATATCGACCCCCCCAATCATGTCGAAGTTATCGAGTTATCTCGAGTGTGTTTGGGGGTGGCACGAGAGTTTGTCGGTAGGGGCGGGGGGGAGGGGGAGAAGATCCCCACCCCCTCATGTCAAAGTTATCGAGGAGGGGGTATACGACAACCCCCCCATCATGTCGAAGTTTATCGGGGCGGGGTATTCGGACCCCCCTAAGTCGAAGTTAGGGGAGGAGGGGAATCGACACCCCCCCCCTAGTCGAAGTAAGGGGAGGGGGGTATATGACCCCCCCCCCCTCCCCCTCATGTCGAAGTATCGGGGATGGGGGTATTATCGACCACCCACCCCCCTCATCAGATTATAGTAACAAAATACATATATACAATTGAAAAAAAATTACATTATTAATATATATATATGAACAAAAAAATTACATCTATTAAATATGTACATCGACCCACACCCCCTCATCATGAACAAAAACTGCTCTGAACAAAAACATTAATACATTATGAACATCGACAGACATATAGGCACATATATAAATAATACATTTTATATTATATATGAACAAAAATTAATCCGAATGAAAAAATGAAAAAAACAGGCGGGGCGGCGCGGCGATCACAGCGGGGGAGGCTGGCAACGGCGATGGCGGCATGACCGACAGGAGAAGAACGAAAGGCAGCAAGGAGCGGGCGAGAGGCAGAGGGCGCCGGGAAGCGAGCACAGGGGGAGGGACGAGGCAGGGAAGGGAGTGGACGACGAGGAGTCCGGGAGGGGGGCAGGGGACGCTGCGGGGCGACGAAGAACGAGGAGCGGGCGATTACCCACAGCGGGAGGCGACGGGAACGTAGAGGAGCTCAGGGAACAGGCGGACGGAGCGGGGGCGACGAAGCGGAGGAAAGGGGCAGGGGGGAGGGGCGACGACGGCACGGCACGAGGAGCAGCGCTAGGGCGGGCGGGGCAAGAACTGGCGATGGAAATCTGAAAATTCCTAAGTGCTGGCTGATATAGCAAAGGCTTTGGTCCCGGTTAGTGAAACAACCGGGACCAATGCCCCCCTTTAGCCCTGGTTGGTGCCACCAACCTGGACCAAAGTGGGTCTCTCTGTTCAGCAGACCCACAGGGCGGGAAACAGAGACTTGGTCTCGGTTCGTTGGCACCAAAGGGAATAAAAGGGGGGCATGGTCCCGGTTGGTGCAGAACCGGGACCAAAAGGTGGGCATTGGCTCACGGTTCGAGCACCAACCGGGACCCAATAGACTGTGCCTGGCAGAGAACGCGGTGGATGTTAGGACCCACTCGTAGCTGGGAGAGAGCCACCACCTGTTTTATAAGGTGCGGTGACTGAGCTGTCGAGCTCCTCTCTAAAGCAGGCTTCACGGGGGCCTAACCCTCGTGCATTCCTGTGGGCCTATTGGGACTTTGCGGGCCTGAATCATGGCCCAACGGGATGCGAGGGTTATAGTCGTATTATCTCAGGCCGTGGTGGCACAGTAGGAGCATTTTTTTTTATTTTTCCAATTTTTGTTTTGTTTTTTTCATTATTTATTTTCTTTGTTTTTTGTTTTAGGTCAGAAAAATATAAACATTTGGTAGTGCCATTAGTTTTCAATTTGAATTCTATTGAAATTTGTGTGCATTTTTTTAATTTTTTCCAGTTTTTGTTTTGTTTTTGCATATTATTTTCTTTTGTTTGCTTATTTTTTAAGTCTTTTTAGTTTTAGGTCAGAAAAAATATAAACTTTCTGTTAGATGCCATTGTTTCAAATTTGAATAGTTTAAATTTGAATCTGGCAATTTGGTGATGTGACTCCTAGTTTTGCATTAACTTTATATAAAATAGATTTGAGTCCTTTTTTTTTGCTTATTAATAATTACTGTGTTTTATCATATATCAAAAAAAGTTTTGTTATTTAGTTTTCTAACAAAAAAAAATCTTTACTGACAATTCGTTTGCTATTGAAGTTTCTAACAAAAAGGTTATTTATGGAAAAATTTGGCTTTAATGTTGTTTGAACAGACAATATTGATAATTTTAGTTGCATAAATTTTTAGTTTATTATCTGCTATTAGAGGTTTCTATAAGTTTCCAGTTCATTTTTTTTATATTAGTTCATTCTTTGAGCCTAAGGACCCTGAAATTGAAGCACTTTCAGATGAACTCCTGAAGAGTTGAAAATTGGCATGGTATTCATCTTTAACCCACATAGGCATGCTAAAAGTGAGAGGTTACGGCAAAAACTGGATGCACTTTGTGTACAAATGGGACAATCTTCGAGATCAGGGTTTCAGGACAAAAAAACTCATTGTTACAAAGGGATTGAATTCTTTGACGTATTTGAACAACAGACTTTTGTGTGTTTAAAATGAACCATTACAAAGCCCACATCATCACTTTCAACCCTTTCTGTTTCATCTATATTTTTCAGCATTTATGATATTTTTGAGCTAAATGAACATGAAATTCAAAAGCACTTCAAAGAGACTTGTAAGAGGTTGAAAATTGGCGATGATATCCTCATTTCACCCAATAGTGGCTAAAAAGTTGAGAGGGTTACGGCAAAAAACTGGATGCACTTCATGACAAAATGGAAAATCTCTTTTGAATGTATCACGGTTTTTTCGGACGAAAACTCATCTGTTAAAAAGGGATCTTTTTTTTCTTTGAACTTTATTTGAAACTACAGAATTTTTGTGTGTTCAAAATATGAAACATTCAAAGCCAACATCAAATTTTCAACCCTTTTGATCATCTGTCTTCACTTTTTACTTCGTTGTGACATTGTTATTGCGCCGTAACCATGGAATTCTTCATCGCTTAAACAGGGTGCCTTGGTCAGCGACTTTGAAGGGAGGAATTTCATAAAACTTTTATAATCGTCAGACATGCCTGTCTTGCCCTCCAATCCCAAGATTGTCTCTTTTGCTGAAAGAACCTATGTGGCGCTTGGTATAGTATGAGTATTCGCTCCTTACTCTTTTAGTTTTTCTCGGTTTGGTAGACATGTCCTTCACATAGAAAACCTGCGCCACATCATTGGCTAGGACGAATGGTTCGTCTGTGTACCCAAGATTGTTCAGATCCACTGTTGTCATTCCGTAATGTGGGTCTACCTGTACCCCGCCTCCTGACAGATTGACCCATTTGCACTTAAACAAAGGGACCTTAAAATCATGTCCGTAGTCAAGTTCCCATATGTCCACTATGTAACCATAATATGTGTCCGTTCCCCTCTTGGTTGCTGCATCAAAGCGGACACCGCTGTTTTGGTTGGTGCTCTTTTGATCTTGGGCAATTGTGTAAAATGTATTCCCATTTATATTGTATCCTTTGTAAGTCAATACAGTCGAAGATGGTCCCCTGGACAACGAGTACAGCTCATCAGAAACAGTGTTGTCACCTCTGAGATGTGTTTCCAACCAACTGCCGAAAGTCCTGATGTGTTCACATGTAATCCAGTCGTCACACTGCTCCGGGTGTTTGGAGTGCAGAATGTTCTTGTGTTCATCGACATACGGGGTCACCAAGGTAGAGTTCTGTAGAACTGTGTAGTGTGCTTGAGACCAAGAATGCCCGTCCCTGCATATTATTGAGTCCTCTCCTAGCGTGCCTTTTCCAGTCAGTCTCCCCTCATACCGCAATTGAGGGAGACCAATCTTCTTCAGGTCAGTAATGAAGTCAACACAAAACCCAATGACATCCTCTATTTGATGGCCCATGGAGATGCTTCCTTCTGGCCTAACGCGGTTACGAACATACTTCTTTAGGACTCCCATGAACCTCTCAAAGGGGAACATATTGTGTAGAAATACGGGGCCCAGAACGACAATCTCGTCGACTAGATGAACTAGGACGTGCGTCATGATATTGAAGAAGGATGGTGGGAACACCAGCTCGAAACTGACAAGACATTGCGCCACATCACTTCTTAGCCTTGGTATGATTTCTGGATCGATCACCTTCTGAGAGATTGCATTGAGGAATGCACATAGCTTCACAATGGCTAATCGAACGTTTTCCGGTAGAAGCCCCCTCAATGCAACCGTAAGCAGTTGCGTCATAATCACGTGGCAGTCATGAGACTTTAGGTTCTGGAACTTTTTCTCTGCCATATTTATTATTCCCTTTATATTCGACGATAAGCCAGACGGGACCTTCATACTGAGCAGGCATTCAAAGAAGATTTCCTTCTCTTCTTTGGTAAGAGCGTAGCTGGCAGGACCTTCATACTGCTTTGGAGGCATGCCGTCTTTTTGTGCCAACGTTGTAGGTCCTCCCGTGCCTCCGGTGTATCTTTTATCTTTTCATACACGCCCAAGAAGCATAGCAGGTTCACGCAAAGGTTCTTTGTCACGTGCATCACGTCGAGTGAAGAGCGGACCTCTAGGTCTTTCCAGTAGGGTAGGTCCCAAAATATAGATTTCTTCTTCCACATGGGAGCGTGTCACTCAGCGTCATTCGGAACAGATAGTCCGCCGGGACCCTTTCCAAAGATTACGTGTAAATCATTGACCATAGCAAGTACGTGATCACCGGTACGCATGGCGGGCTTCTTCCGGTGATCTGCCTCGCCTTTGAAATGCCTGGCAATTTGGTGATGTGACTCCTAGTTTTGCATTAACTTTATATAAAATAGATTTGAGTCCTTTTTTTTTGCTTATTAATAATTACTGTGTTTTATCATATATCAAAAAAAGTTTTGTTATTTAGTTTTCTAACAAAAAAAAATCTTTACTGACAATTCGTTTGCTATTGAAGTTTCTAACAAAAAGGTTATTTATGGAAAAATTTGGCTTTAATGTTGTTTGAACAGACAATATTGATAATTTTAGTTGCATAAATTTTTAGTTTATTATCTGCTATTAGAGGTTTCTATAAGTTTCCAGTTCATTTTTTTTATATTAGTTCATTCTTTGAGCCTAAGGACCCTGAAATTGAAGCACTTTCAGATGAACTCCTGAAGAGTTGAAAATTGGCATGGTATTCATCTTTAACCCACATAGGCATGCTAAAAGTGAGAGGTTACGGCAAAAACTGGATGCACTTTGTGTACAAATGGGACAATCTTCGAGATCAGGGTTTCAGGACAAAAAAACTCATTGTTACAAAGGGATTGAATTCTTTGACGTATTTGAACAACAGACTTTTGTGTGTTTAAAATGAACCATTACAAAGCCCACATCATCACTTTCAACCCTTTCTGTTTCATCTATATTTTTCAGCATTTATGATATTTTTGAGCTAAATGAACATGAAATTCAAAAGCACTTCAAAGAGACTTGTAAGAGGTTGAAAATTGGCGATGATATCCTCATTTCACCCAATAGTGGCTAAAAAGTTGAGAGGGTTACGGCAAAAAACTGGATGCACTTCATGACAAAATGGAAAATCTCTTTTGAATGTATCACGGTTTTTTCGGACGAAAACTCATCTGTTAAAAAGGGATCTTTTTTTTCTTTGAACTTTATTTGAAACTACAGAATTTTTGTGTGTTCAAAATATGAAACATTCAAAGCCAACATCAAATTTTCAACCCTTTTGATCATCTGTCTTCACTTTTTACTTCGTTGTGACATTGTTATTGCGCCGTAACCATGGAATTCTTCATCGCTTAAACAGGGTGCCTTGGTCAGCGACTTTGAAGGGAGGAATTTCATAAAACTTTTATAATCGTCAGACATGCCTGTCTTGCCCTCCAATCCCAAGATTGTCTCTTTTGCTGAAAGAACCTATGTGGCGCTTGGTATAGTATGAGTATTCGCTCCTTACTCTTTTAGGGAGCGGGCGGCGACGGCGTCGAGGGCTCAGGGCAGGGGCGGCGCGGCGACGACGTCGGAGGCAGGGGCGACGACGGCGACGGCGACGAGGAGCAGCGCTAGGGCGTCGGGCACGAACTGGCGATGGAAATCTGAAAATTTCCTAAGTGCTGGCTTATATAGCAAAGGCTTTGGTCCCGGTTAGTGCAACAACCGGGACCAATGCCCCCCTTTAGCCCTGGTTGGTGCCACCAACCTGGACCAAAGGTCTCTTTTCAGCAGCCCAAAGGGCGGGAAACAGAGACCTTTGGTCTCGGTTCGTGGCACCAACCGGGACTAAAAGGGGGGCATTGGTCCCGGTTGGTGCCAAGAACCGGGACCAAAGGTGGGCATTGGTCCCGGTTCGAGCCACCAACCGGGACCAATAGCCTGTGCCTGGCAGAGCCGCGGTGGATGTTTAGTCCCACCTCGCTAGCTGAGAGAGAGCCACACCTGTTTATAAGGTGCGGTGCGCCTGAGCTGTCGAGCTCCTCTCTAAAGCAGGCTTACGGGCCTAACCTCTCTGTGCATTCCTGTGGGCCTATTGGGCCTTTTGCGGGCCTGAATCCTGGCCCACCTGGATGGCTGGGTTTCTAGTCGTATTCAGGCCGTGGTGGCCCAGTAGGAGGCATTTTTTTTATTTTTTTCCAATTTTTTTGTTTTGTTTTTTTCATTATTTATTTTCTTTTGTTTTTTGCTTTTAGGTCAGAAAAATTATAAACTTTCTGTTAGTGCCATTAGTTTTCAAATTTGAATTCTTTGAAATTTGTGTGCATTTTTTTAATTTTTTTCCAGTTTTTTGTTTTGTTTTTTGCATATTTATTTTCTTTTGTTTTTTGCTTTATTTTTTAATTCTTTTAGCTTTTAGGTCAGAAAAAATATAAACTTTCTGTTAGTGCCATTAGTTTTCAAATTTGAATAGTTTAAATTTGAATTCTTTGAAATTTGTGTGAATCACTAGTTTGTGATTAACTTTACTATAAAAATAGATTTTGGAGTCATTCTTTTTTTGCTCTATTTAATATTACTGTGTTTTATCTTATATTCAAAAACAGTTTTTGTTATTTTAGGTTTCTAAACAAAAAAAATCTTTATGACAATTTTTTGCTAATTAAAGTTCTAACAAAAAGGTTATTTATAAAATTCTTTTGTTTTAATGTTTGAAACAGAAATACTTGATAATTTTAGTTGCATAAATTTTAGTTATTATTCTTGCTATTAGAGTTTCATATAAGTTTTCCAGTTCATTTTTTTATATTAGTTCATTGCTTTGAGCTAATGACCTAATGCCCTGAAATTGAAAGCACTTCAGATGAACTCTGAAGAGGTTGAAAATTCGCATGGTATCACATCTTTCACCCACATAGCATGTTGCTAAAAAGTTGAGAGCGGTTACGGCAAAAACTGGATGCCTTTGTGTACAAAATGGACAATCTCTTCGAAGTATCAGGTTGTTTCAGAAAAACTCATCTGTTCAAAGGGATTTCATTTCTTTGAACTTATTTGAACACCAATTTTGTGTGTTTTAAAATGAACCATTCAAAGCCACACATCATAATTTTCAACCCTTTCTGTCTTAACTATTATTTTTCATGCATTTACTGAATTTTGAGCTAAATGACACTGAAATTCAAGCACTTCAACTGAACTCTGAAGAGGTTGAAAATTGGCATGATATCATCATTTCACCCACATAGCATGTGCTAAAAAGTTGAGAGGGTTACGGCAAAACGGGATGCACTTCATGTACAAAATGGACAATCTCTTTTAAGTATCACGGTTTGGACGAAAACTCATCTGTTACAAAGGGATTTCATTTTTTGAACTTATTTGAACTCCAGACTTTTGTGGTGTTCAAAATGAACCATTCAAAGCCACATCATCAATTTTCCAACCCTTTCTGACTTCATCTGTCTCACTTTTTCTTCGCTTGTGTCCTTTGCTTATTGCGCGTAACCTGGATATCTTCACGCTTAAACAGGGTGCTTGGGTCAGCCTTGACTTGAAGGGAGGAATTTCATGAAACTTTTCATAATCGTCAGAACATGCCTGTCTTGCCCTCCAATCCCACGATTTCTCTTTTTCCTGAAAGAACTATTGGCGCTTGGCTCATCGTATGATGTATTCGCTCCTTATCTTTATTTTTCGGTTTGGTAGACATGTCCTTCACATAGAAAACCTGCGCCACATCATGGCTAGGACGAATGGTTCGTCTGTGTACCCAAATTGTTCAGATCCACTGTGTCATTCCGTAATGTGGGTCTACCTGTTACCCCGCCTCCTGACAGATTGACCCATTTGCACTTTAAACAAAGGGACCTTAAAACATGTCCGTAGTCAAGTTCCCAATGTCCACTATGTAACCATAATATGTGTCCGTTCCCCTCTTGGGTTGCTGCATCAAAGCGGACACCGCTGTTTTGGTTGGTGCTCTTTTGATCTTGGGCAATTTGTTAAAATGTATTCCCATTATATTTATCTCCTTTGTAAGTCAATAAGTCGAAGATGGTCCCCTGGACAACGAGTACAGCTCAAGAAACAGTGTTGTCACCTCTGAGATGTGTTTCCAACCAACTGCCGAAAGTCCTGATGTGTTCACATGTAATCCAGTCGTCACACTGCCCGGGTGTTTGGAGTGCAGAATGTTCTTGTGTTCATCGACATACGGGGTACCAAGGTAGAGTTCTGTAGAACTGTGTAGTGTGCTTGAGACCAAGAATGCCCGTCCCTGCATATTATTGAGTCCTCTCCTAGCGTGCCTTTCCAGTCAGTCTCCCCTCATACCGCAATTGAGGGAGACCAATCTCTCTTCAGTCGTCAGTAATGAAGTCAACACAACAACCCAATGACATCTCTATTTGATGGGCCCATGGAGATGCTTCCTTCTGGCCTAACGCGGTTACGAACAACTTCTTTAGGACTCCCATGAACCTCTCAAAGGGGAAACATATTGTGTAGAAATACGGGGCCCAGAACGACAATCTCGTCGACTAGATGACTAGGACGTGCGTCATGATATTGAAAGGATGGTGGGACACCAGCTCGAAACTGCAAGACATTGCGCCACATCACTTCTAGCCTTGGTATGATTTCTGGATCGATCACCTTCTGAGAGATGCATTGAGGAATGCACATGCTTCACAATGGCTAATCGAACGTTTTCCGGTTGAAGCCCCCTCAATGCAACAGTAAGCATGTGCGTCATAATCACGTGGCAGTCATGAGACTTTAGGTTCTGGAACTTTTTCTCTGCCATATTTTTTATTCCCTTTATATTCGACGATAGCCAGACGGGACCTTCATACTGAGCAGGCATTCAAAGAAGATTTCTTCTTTCTTTGGGTTAAGAGCGTAGCTGGCAGGACCTTCATACTGCTTGGAGGCATGCCGTCTTTTTGTGCAACGTTGTAGGTCCCCGTGCCTTCCGGTGTATCTTTTATCTTTTCATACACGCCCCAAGAAGCATAGCAGGTTCACGCAAAGGTTCTTGTCACGTGGCATCACGTCGAGTGAAGAGCGGACCTCTAGGTCTTTCCAGTAGGGTAGGTCCCAAAATATAGATTTCTTCTTCCACATGGGAGCGTGTCACTCAGCGTCATCGGAACAGATAGTCCGCCGGGACCCTTTCAAAGATTAAGTGTAAATCATGACCATAGCAAGTACGGATCACCGGTACGCATGGCGGCTTCTTCGGTGATCTGCCTCGCCTTTGAAATGCTTGCCTTTCTTTCGAATTGATGGTTGGTCGGAAGAAAATGACGATGCCCCAGTACACATTCTCCTGCATTGTCCAGGTATATACTTTCGGTGTCAGCTAAACAGTGCGTGCATGCATGGTATCCTTTGTTTGTCTGTCCTGAAAGGTTACTGAGAGCAGGCCAATCATTGATGGTTACAACAGCAACGCCATGCAGGTCAAATTCCTCTATCTGTGCTCATCCCACACATGTACACCGTTTCCATCTACAGCTGTAAAAGGTCTTCAACTAATGGCCTTAGGTACCATCAATGTCGTTGCCGGGTTGCTTAGGGCCTTGGAGGAGTACTGGCATCATAATGAACTTCCGCTTCATGCACAGCCAAGGAGGAAGGTTATAGATACATAGAGTCACGGGCCAGGTGCTTGGATTGCTGCTCTGCTCCCGAAAGGATTAATGCCATCGCGCTTCAACCAAATCATACGTTCCTTGGGTCACCTGCAAAACTCAGCCCGGTACTTCTCTCGATTTTTCCCAACTGCGACCCGTCAGCGGGTACTCTCAACTTTCGTCTTTCTTACGCTCTCTCTGTGCATCGCATCAGCTTGGCATGCTCTTTTGTTTCAGAACAGCATTTCAACCGTGGTATTATAGGAGCATACCACCATACCTTGGCAGGAACCCTCTTCCTGGGGGCTCGCCGTCAACATCACCAGGGTCATCTGTCTGATCTTATATCGCAATGCACCGCATACCGGGCATGCGTTCAAATCTCGTACGCACCACAGCAGGATGCAGTCATTAGGGCATGCATGTATCTTCGCACCTCCAATCCTAGAGGGCATACGACCTCTTTGTGCGTACGTACTGTCGCGCAATTCGTTATCCTTTGGAAGCTTCTTCTTCAATATTTTCAGTAGCTTCTCAAATCCTTTGTCAGGCACAGCATTTCTGCCTTCCACTGCAGCAATTCCAGTAAGGTAACGAGCTTTGTGTTGCCATCTTCGCAGTTGGGGTACAACCCTTTTTGGGATCTTCTAACATGCGATCGAATTTCAGCTTCTCCTTTTCACTTTCGCACTGTCTCCTTGCATCAACAATGACCCGGCGGAGATCATCATCGGGCACATCGTCTAGTTCCTCTTGATCTTCAGCTTCCCTGTTGCAAGCATCACAGTCTCAGGTGGCACATAGTTGTCATGTCCTCTTCTTCTTTGTTGTCTTCCATCATAACCCCTATTTCTCCGTGCCTGCCCAAACATTATAGTGTGGCATGAAACCCTTCTCAAGCAGGTGGGTGTGAAGGATTTTGGTCAGAGTAAGACTTCGTATTCCACATATAGGGCATGGACAAAACACTAAAACCATTCTGTGTTTGCCTCAGCCACTTCGAGAAAATTATGCACGCCCTTAATGTACTCGGAGGGTGCGTCTGTCACCGTACATCCATTGTTGATTCATCTCTGCGTGCATTATATATAATTAAGTGTGTAAAAAACCATTACAAAACATCATGAATAATAAGTGACCAAATTAATAGAAGTTCATCATCACATCAAAACCAAAGTACATACATAGTTCTCATTAAACAACATAGCTCTTCAGAGCATCTAATTAAACCAACATTGAAACTATGTAAAACATTTCAATGCAACAACAAATGCGATCATAATCGCAACCAAGGAACAATTGATCCAACGGCATAATGATACCAAGCCTCGGTAGAATGACATATTTCATATACTTTCTAATCTTGAAGCGCATTGCATCCATCTTGATCTGTGATCATCGACGACATCCGCAACATGCAACTCCAATATCATCTTCTCCTCCTCAATTTTTTTCAATTTTTCCTTCAAGTAATTGTTTTCTTCTCAACTAAATTTAACCTCTCGACAATAGGGTCGGTTGGAATTTCCGGTTACATACCTCTCTAGATAAAAAAATTATGTCACGTTGGTCGGCATAATTGTCCAAAACAATAAATGAACCAAAATAGTTATAAATATATATATACCAACATCCGCCGAATTCAAGATAGGACGAGGGCCGAAGGGGGCGGATACCAAAACCATCGACTATACAATAAACAACAATAATAAAAGTAAAAAATTAGACAAGTATCTATCTAAATCATAAAAGTAAGAATTTTTTCTTTTAGAAAGAAGATAAGAACAAGAGGCTCACCACGGTTATGCCGGCGACGAGATCGGCGCGGGCGATCGACGGCGGTGTGAAGACGGGGAAGGACGTGACGGACCGCTAAACTAGACAAATCTGAGGAAAATGGGCTTGAAGGTCGAGTTCGAGAGGAGAAAGCTTAACTAGTGTGGCTTCGGCATTTCATCAAACACCTCATGTGCATAGGAGGTGAGCTAGAGCACCACAAAGCTCTCCCCTCGCCGGCCAGAAAAAATAGAGCAGTGTGGAGTGCTCTGCTCGCCGGCGATGGGGTATATATAGCCACCTCATTGGTCCCGGTTCATGCGTGGAACCGGGACTAAAGGCCCCCATTCTGTCCCGGTTCAAGCCATGAACCGGGACCAATGGATATGGGCCAGGAGCGAGGCCTATTGGTCCCGGTTCGTGCCAGGAACCGGGACAAATGGGTCAAGACGAACCGGGACCCATGCCCACGAGGCCCCGGCCGGCCCCCTGGGCGCATGAACCGGGACGTATGGACCCATGGGTCCCGGTTCGTGACTGAACCGGGACTAATGGGCTGGGCTGGCCCGAACCAAAGGCCTGTTTTCTACTAGTGTCTGCTCGACGGAGAGGCGGGACTAATATAAAAAGAGAGCATGGTCTGAGACAAAAGCCAACTAGCCAAGACTGAGAGAGGCCCTCGTTTGCTGGATGTCGATCCTTACAATACACAACATGTGAGCAGAGCATACATATGTGGCCAGGCCTATTTGGAGAAAGGGCGATTAATGCTCATGTACGGTGCACATTCCAGGACTCGACACAAAATTAATAGATGTATAGCTAATGTACTCACCAACCTTCCTCAGTGCAGTACTTATAAAGGACATACTACATCTGTATCTCCTTGTACCCAGCAACTATTTTAACAATACAGTATTGTGCAGCCAAACAAACACAAACAGAGTCAAGGTTCTCGAGCCAGAGGGTAGTGACAATTACAATGGGTTATACGAATGGAATCCATTGAGAAATATGAATGGGAGGCATATGGAAACACATAACTTCAAAATATCATATGGGACGTAGAACCACAACAAGAACCAGTATAGCTGCAGGCCCTTTGCTGGCAGCCTTGCTCGGGGATGGAGGGAGAGGGTGTATGATTTCAGGCTAGCCCCCAGTTATCATCATGGCTGAATCATTGGAGGCGCGAGGAACATATGGTTTTACTACCATGGTTCTTTTGGACAACTGAAGGGAAACAAGCCGATGTAGCTCGATACCAAGCCTGTTGGCCGATGGCAGAGGAAAATCTCCAAAAACCGTGGTACCAGCACCAATAGTCCAAGAGAGATCGTGAGTGTGTTCCTCATGATTGTGGTAGCAATTGCGACAGCCTCTAGCTCTGTCATGGGGTGCCTTAAGCTACATGAGTTTTTTGCCGTTATTAACCTGTGGGTTCCACTCAGTTTTCAAATTCAACTGAATGAAATAATGAGTATCTAGAAACAAACTAGAAAATTGTCTCAAGTTAGGTACCATGAATGTATTTTGGAATAAAATTCAAAAGCTAGCTACATCAACATATCATCTCAAACGCACAGTGGCATGCCGTTGGAAGCAAAATTTGGAACAGCCGATTCAGATTTTCCGCATGCAGGCATGCAGTTTGTCGGTCGCCTCGGTTTGGTCACTGCGAACTCGTAACATTCATGTGCGCACGCACAGAGACACAACAAAATAGATATAATACAGAATCATAGAACTTAGAACAAAGGTAGCCATATGCGGATATAATCTTGGCAGCTTTAAATGTGAATAGCATCAGCAGAGGATAAAACAAAATGAAACTCTACAAGCAAAAGAGAAGAGTTTGTACACAACAAAAATCTGTTGTCTCAGTAGATGGTAAAAGTGATGCTAACACACGTATATTGTTATTATAGGAAATACACTATATATATGACATAAGCATACACACAAATGCGTGCAAATCTACCTATCAACCTATTATCTATTTAAAAAATATTGAATGATGATTCCATGGTTCACTCTAAGAGGCCAGCATCTTTCATTCTTTCTTGTTAATAAAGATAGAAATGTACAACAATTACAGCCGCATCTTTTGATTATGTAAGAATTCGACACCTATGCAGTATTTTCCATCTCAAGAATTTCACGAATACATATATATTTTCTTAACATAATGTACTCGTTTTAATACCTAGCCGCAACACAGTGGGGTCAATTTGGTAAGTTGACATCAATCTTTTCAATCCTTGAAAACTGACGGAAGTTCATATGTTATAAAAGAATTATTCGATTGCAGAAGACTAATGACCACCGCTGAGTTCAGAATTTTTATAACAGTTGAATCGTGCTCATGATCCCCATGGATTTTCCATTTGAGCAACACTGCAGGCTTCTTCTGTAAAACTGATGTGTAGTTCTAACTGAACCAGGCTTAATCCATTATAAGAAAAAATGACAAAGCTTCACATTTGCTCCACTTAACACACTAATGTCACAGTTCCACATCCATCTTAACAAACTCAGTAACATGTCATGAGCTTGCAATTGTTCATATCTGCCACTAATTTCTAAATGAGGTCAACCATCATTTGTCACTTGTTGTGGCGGCTCTTCCTTAGCGTGATTGCCAACTGGTGTCTCAACCATTAGTCTCTTTCCCATCAGAAACTCCACCCAGCCGGCCTTATGGAACAAGGAATTCTAAGCACAAGTTCAACCTACCTAGCATGGAACTGCAGCAAGACCCACCACAGCACCTTGGTGCAGCACGAACTTCTTTATTTTCCTCGGATGAAGAAACCATCGAATTGAAGCACTGTGATGTTGGGATATTCCATTGGTATGTTGATTTCACTTTGAAGTTAATTGAAACACCGATAAGATTTACAACCTAGCAGGGACCAAGTAGAAATTAGACTACAGAGAAGAAAGATAGCAGTAGGCTATTCTGTCAAGGCAAACATGAGCGGCATATCATTTGCAATCTTCAAGGCCAGCTGCAAATGCAAGGGGCGAGAGGTGGTGTCGCTGAAGATCAGAGCAGTTCGCTCCTTGCACAAATTTGAGATGAGGTACGAGGCTATAACATTAGGCATGGTTCTGGTTTTCAGTACAGGCTCTGAACACACGTTCTCCCACAAGCTTAGCAAATCAGTGTTCAGGTTAGAGGACAGGGTTAGCCGGAGATAATGGAGCAGAGCAGATACGTGTAGTGAAACCTGTTTTTTGAAAGGGCAGTTAAGGCATAGGGACGACGCAGATTCTAGCACTCTCACCAAATTAATGGAAGGATAACTAATGTGCTCACCAACAATTACAAAAGGTGGATGCCGTGTATATGTATTCTACTTCTTGTAGTCCCTAACAATGTTATCCCGAGCGAGAGAACACGGTGAAATAAATCATGGGTTGGATTGATGACACCCATTATGAAATACGAATGGGAGGCATATGGAAACTCATCGTCTCGACGAAGCTCCTGGGATGTAGAGTCAACCCAAGTCAAATATTACTGAGAAGGGAAGGCAGTGGCGGAACCTCTGGGAGAGTCGCGGATGGGATAAGTTAGCAATACAGATCAGCCCAAACAACACAACCTCATTTCACGCACATACTGGAATGGGCACAGATCGATTTGCCCCTCTCTTCCTTCCCCCTAAACTGCGGACCATGTTCACCTCGTGAAGAACTAGCTAGGCTACACAAGGAAAGCAAAGGGGAGAATGGGGACTTGGGAGTTGGGAGTGGGACTACCTCACAGAAGGCGGCCACATGTCTATTCGCCAGAATCGCTGCGCCGCTCCTGATCAATGGCGGGTTGGGGTGGGCTCTGTAGAGAAAGCAAGCGCAGCAGCTGGAGGCAGTGGAGATTGGGAGGGGCGGCCTGCCTTCGGGGACGGCGCTGGAGGCGAGACGAACAGACGGGATAGAGAGACGAATGGGCCGGGCCGGGCCGGAAGCGAACTAGCAGAGCAGAGAAAGGCGTAAGTGTGGTCTCTTTTGCAGGAAGCATGACCACAACCGTAACAATCTACAACTCTCATCTTTTTGGTTTTTGTACAGCAAGTACAACGTAGTAGTACTGGGTACAACTCTGCAATGCATATGCATCAAAAATTCAAAACTGACCCGGAAAAATAAAGTTATCTCCATGGATTTGCACGAATCATGGGATGGCCGGATGTGCACAAGAGACCAATGATGTGTTTGGTTTATGCTGCCTCCGACCAAACTTTAGTTAGATAGTAAAAAAAAAGTTGAACATTGGCGAGAAAATGGAAGAGTTGCTAAAAGAATATTGGTCTCATGGTATACCAAACAGATTGGCTATCCTCCAAACAAAAACCAACTTTCGCTCCTAGCAAAATAAAATAGCAATGTTCACTTTGGTCATAATATAAACACATTCCTAGAATCTTTTATGGTGTTGATCTCATCTGGCTTCCAGCTGAAGGAGCCCGATCGTATTTTCTTTTCCACAGTTGCTTGTTTTGCTCCGTGTGAAAAATAAACTTGAAAATCCTCTTAACAATTCTGGTAGTCGGGAACAAAATTCAAAACCTAGCAAGGAATGGCACATATAGTCTCAAACACTATGGTGTGCATTTGTAAAAAATAACTGGCACAGCCGATTTGGATTTCCCCCATAAGGTGATGTAGTTTACTGATCCTCAGAAGTTAAACCTCCTATGAAACCTACATAACAGTACTAGTTTCATCAGAAACACAGAGCCTCCAATTTCTAAATGGCAACATTCAAGATGGCATGACCAAAAGAATGCATTGCGATCCAACACCTTATTATTCTTGTACAATTCCACCTTCCAACACCCTGTTAATAAAGATATGACATGACTGATTTCGAATGGAGAAATGTGCTGCAAAGTTGCCTCAAGATAGTATAATAACCTGTAGTTGAGAACAAGATTCAAAATATAGATTGAAATTTTCAAACTCATGGAGAGGCAATGCAGCATGTATTTAGGAACAATTTTTTTTGAAGGTTATGGAACAACCTATTCGGATTTTCACTACAGCACACTATCAACGTTAATATGCCTATGAAATCTATTTGCCAATAGTTTGAAAGGAAACACTAATAAAAACTCGAATTCAAGATGACATGATGGAAGACTTATATCCAGATCCATCATCCTACAAGGAATGGCAACTACAAGTTTGACCCAGCTAGCACGGAACCGCCGCTAGACTCACCACATTGCCTTGGCACCACATGAACTTCCCTTTTTTCCTCTGTTGCAGACACCATTGAATTGACGCACCATGATGTTGAGATTTTCTATTTTGCTAGATGTTGATTTAAGTTTGGTGTTAGTTGACATTGGGATAAGATTTACAAGCTATGAAATATCAGAATGGAAAACAGAGGCTACTGAGAAGAAAGATAATACTAGGCTACTCTGTCAATGTAAAAAAAAAAAGGATGACATGCCATTTGCAATCTTGAAGGCCACTTGCGACTGCGAGGGGCCGCAGGTAATGTTGTTGAATATTCGATCATTTCGCCCCTTGCACCAAATCCAGATAGTGTATGAGGCACGAGCATGGTTTTGTTTTCAGTACAGCAGGTTCTGAACACACAGCCTCAGACAAACTTGGCTAATGGGTGTTGGGTGTAGAGGCCACGTCTGTAGCATACCTCTTTGCAGAAAGAAAAATCAAGGCTCAGGTATGAAAAATTCTCCAGGAGGACCACGACTTAGTCACAAAATTAATGGATGGATAGCTAATGTGCTCACCAACCTACCTAAATCTCTTGTAGCGAGACGGCGCCCGACCCGAGCTCTCACGAACGCCACGCTCCTAGGGTTCCCTCGCCGCCGCCGCCGCAGCCGCAGCCGCAGCCCGCTCCCCTACCCCTCCCCCCTCCCCTCCCTTCCCCATACCCCCGCGTCGCCTCCCCGAGCGAGGCGACCGGGGGCCTCTTCCCCGCTCCTCTCCAGCTCTCCTCCCTCGCCCCTGCCTCCTCCCACCGCCGCCAGCAAGCGCTGCCGGGCCTCGGCCGCTTGGTGCTGGCGGCGGCGGGCCTGCCGGTGCGGCCCGTCGGTGGTGGTGCCGCGGGCCCGGTGGCTCTCGATGCGGCGGTGCGGCCGTTGGCCGTGGGGCGGCGCGGTGGCGCTGTGGCTGGCGGCGCCCGCCCAGCCCAGATCTGGGCCCATCTGGGTTGGGGCGGGCCGGTGGCTTGGCGTTCGGCGTCGACGTTCCTTGGTGGTGGCGTGGTGGCGGCGGTCTCGGGCGGTGAGCACTTCGTTGGTCGGCGAGCTGCAGCGTGGTGACAGGACTGTCTGGGTCCAAGTGGGCTCGGCCGGGCCGTCGAGGCCCGGCAAGTCCTCGTCGCCGCATCCGGTAGGCTCCGTTGTGGCGGTGGAGGCTGTCCCCTCCCTCCGGTCGAGTTGTGGTCGCTCCCGTGGCTGGTGTCTCCTCTTCCTCTCCAAGTCTCGTGTTGACAGCTCCAGTGAGGCGGTGAGGGTTGTTCGGTAATCGTGGTGGCACAAGCTGGTAGGTGGCTGAGGGGGTGGTGCATTTCGAAATGCCTGGGGTGGTGGTGGTGGTTGTGGATCAGGAGAAACCCCTATCGGCCTGGCCGGCACCGATGCGATGACGCCTGCGGGCGCCGTCGGATCTTGCTGAGGGGCATCGGGTATACCCCTTCCCCACTATCCCTCGCTTACCGGCACTACTAGGAAAAGGGCTATAGCTGATATGGACATTAATGGCGCACCATGTATGTGGTGCGCCACTGCTATATAGCAGTGGCGCAAAAGATGCAGGTGCGCCATTAGTGTCCTCATTACTAATGGCGCACCAGACACACGATGCGCCATTACTAGCAAATTTTTTTATTTTTTTTCCAAAACTATTAATGGCGCACCAGGGCACAGTGCGCCATTACTAGTTTTAAACAACGAAAAAAATAGCGCGCTATAACCGCGCTATAGCGCCGTTATAGCGTATTTGGAATGGAAACGCTATATTTTAGCAAATTCAGCCGCTATAACGTTGTAGTGTGTAGCGTTATAGCGTTCAAATGATGAAAAAGTTCAGAAAATAGGGTCAACACAGGTAGGCTCGGTGCTCTTTATATGTTAACTCAGGTTATCAATGTTCAGAGTAGATGTAGGCCAACACAGGTTCACTTTGTGGTTTGTACATGGTAGATGTAGGCTTGGTGCTCAATGTTCAGAGTTTATATGTTAAATAGATTGACTAAAGTTTGAAATTTTGGTTAAAATTTATGCTCCCTATCTATTGCTAGATTATGTGTCTCTATGAATGTGTCTTAAGGTACTGAAATACTTTATTTCTGGATATATTCGGCATTTCTTTTGCAAACGCTATTTTAAAATATAGCATGCTATTAGCGCGTTATAACTTATGTAGCATTTGAAGAAGGGCCACGCTATATTTTGTAGCGCGCTATTTTTTTCGTTGGTTTTAACTATTAATGGCGCACCACACGCTCCGTGCGCCACTACTAACAATTTTTTTTTACTTTTTTTTCAAAACTAGTAATGACGCACCTGTGTGAAGTGCGCCATTACTAGTTCAAACTAGTAATGGCGCACCACAACCACGGTGCGCCACTACTAACAATTAATTTTTTTTTTTTGCAAAACTAGTAATGGCGCACCCCTAACTGGTGCGCCATTAGTAACCAGGGTTACTAATGGCGCATTTTTAGGTGGTACGCCATTAGTAACCTGAGACCAGCTAGATATTTTGGACAGCCACCTACCACACTCACTTTCCCCACTTCATTCTCTCCACCTCCTCCTCCAAGCTTGTCTCGGCTGCCTCCTCCTCCTCACCTCATTTGCACCATAGATTCACCCAAATTAAGTGGTTAAATTACCTTTTTTTGATAGGTAAGTAAGGGGAAAGCTTTCTTTAATTATGTTGTAGATCTACTTTTTTCTCCCTCCAACAACGTGCACATGCACATTTTATGGCCTAGATCTACGTATGTTTGTGGTGTTGCATATGTTTGTGGTGTTGCATATGTTTGTGTTTGCAGGTACCGGTATTTGAAATGCGATAGTTGCCAATATTTTGCCGGAATGTTGATTCATTTCCGTTTCGGCGAGAATTTGGCACTATGCATTCTTTTTGGTCCTATTTTTAGGCAAAGTCATGCCAAATTTTTTCTTGGTTCTAAAATATCGTTTTGCTCTACCCCGCAGACGACCATGGTCCGCACGATGACCGAAGGCATCGTGAATAGGTTTTTGAGCTCCGCGAAGGCCGAGATGCTTCAAAAGAACGAGAAGGAGATAAGATGTCCGTGTCGAATATGCAAGCTGAAGAGCCTTATTACGGACCCGGATTCCGGACAGGTGCGGGACCACCTGCTCTTGCGTGGTTTCATGGATGGCTATCAGTGGCAAGGTGATGAAGATGACTATGAAGTCGTCCATGGGGGCCGGGCAAGAAATGAGGAAGGGCAGCAAGACAACCGCGGCGGTGATGCAGTACACAGTCATCATGTAGAAGATGCCGGACATGATGATGAGGAAGATCAAGACGAAGGGCATGATCATGAAGATGAAGATGCCGGAGCAGACGACGATGGACCATCGATGGGCTGGGTGCAGGACCCTCATATTCAAGAGCTGCTTCTCAAGCAGACGGATAACGCAAGAGCTGCCGCCCGAGAGAAAGCCAAGCTGGATCAACTGGAGATAGACGCGGTTACTCCATTGTATGAAGGATGCAGGCCCGAGGATACCCGCCTGAAAGTAACGCTCATGGCTCTGGAGATGAAGGTAAAACACAAAATGATCGACGCATGCTTCGACGAGAACATGTCATTCTGGCACGAACGTCTTCCCAAGGGGAACAAGTGCCCGACCAGTTTCGAGGAGGCAAACAAAATCGTGTGTCCTCTGGATTTACCGCACGTGAAATACCATGTGTGCATGAACGATTGCATCATTTATCAGGACAAGCACGCGGAGTCTACCATATGTCCGGTGTGCGGCGTCACTCGATACAAGAAGAGGAAGAAAGCTCCTCGAAAAGTGGTGTGGTACTTTCCGATCACTCCTCGTCTGCAGCGGTATTTCGCGGACCCTAAGGCAGCAAAGCTCCTGCGTTGGCACGCGGATAGGGAGGAGAAGAAGCGAGAAGATGATGGAAATGATCCGGAGATAAATAAAAAAGACAAGATGCTGTGTCACCCTAAGGATGCGAGCCAGTGGCAAGCGTTGAACTTCGAATACCCAGATTTTGGGGACGATCCAAGGAACATCGTGCTGGGCGTGAGCACCGATGGAGTCAATCTGTGTGGCAGCCAGAGAAGCACACATAGCACCTGGCCTGTGTTTGTGTGGATGTACAACCTTCCCCCCTGGAAGTGCATGAAGAGGAAGTACATTCATATGAGTATGCTAATTGAAGGGCCGAAACAACCAGGGAACGACATCAATCTGTATTTGGGGCTGCTGAAAGAGGAGCTAGACACACTGTGGAAAACGCCAGCCAATACGTGGGACGCCGCAGAGAAAGAATATTTCCCTATGAGAGCCGCACTGCTCACGACGGTGCAAGACTATCTCGGTTACGGATATGTCGCGGGGCAGGTGGTCCACGGATTTTGTGCATGCGTCAGGTGCATGGATGACACAACGTATCGCCAGCTAGATAGAGATCCCGGGTCTTCAAAAACCGTGTTCATGGGACATCGAAGGTGGCTTCGCGATGATGACTCATGGAGAAAACGCAAGGATCTGTTTGATGGTGAAACCGAACCCCGAAGACGCCCGCGTACGAGGAGCGGCGAGGAAATAGACAAGCTCTTGAAAAATTGGAAAGAGTGCCCACCGCCGGGAGAGAAGCGAAAGGCGCCAGAGCCGCTGCTGAAGGTATGGAAAACGAGGTCGGTTTTCTGGGACTTACCGTACTGGAAGATCCTCCGTGTGCCTCACAGCCTTGATGTCATGCATATCATGAAGAACGTGTGCCAGAGTCTGCTTGGTACCCTGCTCAACATGCCAGAGAGGACCAAAGATGGGCCGAAAGCAAGGGCAGACTTGAAATCAATGGGCATCAGGGAGGAGCTTCACGCTAATGATGATGAGGCGACGGACACGGAAAGTCATCGCAAAGGCAAAAAGGCAAAGAAGATCGGAAATGACTGCCCTCCCACGTGCTTCACTCTAAGTCAGGAGGAGATCGAGCAGTTTTTCACCTGCCTCGTAGGAGTAAAACTTCCTTACGGTTACGCGAGGAAGATAAGCAGATACCTAGACTCAGCGAAGCAGAAGTTCAGCGGGATGAAGTCTCATGACTGTCACGTGCTGATGACGCAGATACTTCCAGTTGCAATCCGTGGGATCATGGACGCGCACGTCCGTGAAACGCTATTTGGCCTATGCAACTTTTTCGACGTCATCTCTCGGAAGTCGGTTGGCGTGAGGCAACTCAGAAGGCTACAGGAAGAGATCGTGGTGATACTTTGCGAGCTTGAGATGTACTTCCCGCCCGCATTCTTCGATGTTATGGTGCATCTGCTGGTCCATATCGTGGAGGATATCATCCAACTCGGGCCGATGTTCGTGCACAGCATGATGCCATTCGAAAGGATGAATGGTGTCATCAAAGGATATGTTCGCAACATGTCACGTCTAGATGGAAGCATAGCCAGGGGCTTTCTGACCGAAGAGTGCATCTCCTACTGCACGAATTATCTAGGCATCGAGAACCCCGTTGGTCTGCCCGTCAACAGGCACCACGGCAGGCTCGCTGGATGGGGTCACCGCGATGGTCGCCGCGAAATGCATGTCGACTTCGAGGGTCGACTCGCCCACTTTGAAAGAGCAAACCTAGTCGCGCTACAACACATAGACGTGGTCGATCCTTGGGTGGTAGAGCACAAAACCTTTATTGAGAAGACGTACAATGACCGAGGCCAACAGAGGACGGACGGAGATATAATCAAAGAGCACAACTCATGTTTCACGCGTTGGTTCAAGGAGAAGCTTCTGTCGTACCCTTTACATGAGGATTCTTCCGCGGAAGAAAAACTCATATTCGCCTTGTCACAGGGCGCCGAGCACAACCCGATGACCTATGAGGCGTACGATATCAACGGCTACACATTCTACACCGAGGACAAGGACATGAAGAGCGATGGTTATCAGAACTCCGGGGTAACGATGGAATCCTACACCGGTAACGACAAGGACAGATACTACAGAAGGATCGAGGAGATCTGGGAGCTGAGCTACGCTCGAGAGAAGGTCCCGATGTTCCGTGTCAGATGGGCCAAGAGCGTCCTAAAAGAAAACCGGTATTTCACCACCATGGTTATACCCGAAGCCAAATCCAAGACCGCGGGCGCAAACATCACCGCGAAAAATGAGCCATGGGTACTGGCTTCCCAAGTGGACCAATGCTTCTTCATTACCGACCCGTCAAAGCCCAGTCGTGTTGTCGTGAGGAGAGGCAAAAGGAAGATCTTCGGAATGGATGGAGTAGCCAATGAGCAAGACTTCGACAAGTACGGCGACCCGAAGATGGAACATGACGACGACGATGAAGTGCCATACCACAAGAAGAAGCAGGGCGACCCTACCTAAAGGACGTCCGTTCAACAGAAGAACTCCATTTGCGAAAAAGAAGGGCAAGAAGATTGTGAAAAGATAGCTAGCTAAGATCGATTGTATATAAATCGTAGTCTTCATTTCTCGATTGTATTTCGACATTTTGAAATGATATTTCTTCTGTTCTAGTCCTCATGAATATTGAATTTGTTAATATTTTTTGAACTCATGAATATTTTTAAATTTCATGGGCACTTTTTGAATTCATGAATATTTTTTCAAATTTGATGATATTTTTTCATATTCATAAATGTTTTACCAATTCACAAATGAATGCAACTAAAAATCCAAAAAAAATATTGATGATATTTTTAAATAACAAATTTGATGATATTTAAAAAAAACAAATTTGATGATATTTGATGATATCTTCTGTTCTAGTCCTCATGAAAATAACAAATTTGATAAAAAACAAATTATTAGATGCAACAAAAAATAATGAAAAAAAAGTTACTAATGGCGCACCAGAGGAGGGTGCGCCATTGCTATTAGAAAAAAAAAAGTTACTAATGGCGCACCAGAGGAGGGTGCGCCATTGCTATTAGTGTTTTTATGGCGCACCCGTAGATGGTGCGCCATTACTAACCTTCCCCCCTCTAGCTAGATACCCCTTCGCCCGGTCCCCCTCCCTCCCGCTAAATCCCCCTTCCCTCCCTCCCCACACCCGCTCCGACGATCCCCGCGCCCGCTCCGACGACCCCCGCGCCCGCTCCACACCCGCTCCGACGACCCCCGCGCCCGCTCCGACGACCGCCGCGCCCGCTCCGACGAGGTGCTCCGACCGAACAGGCGAACAACCCTCCTTCGCTCGGCTCGAACTCGAGCAGGGCCAGCGCTAGGGTTCCAGCGCCGCCGCCGGCCCCGCCTCGCCGTCTCGGTCCTCGCCGCCACCGGGACCCACTCCCGCCGCAGCCCAGCTTCCTCCACGGCCCGTCTGCCGCTCTGCCCTCTGCCGCAGCAGAGACAACGGGAAGCCGCCGCCGCGCCCCTCCGCGCCTCCGTCCCGAAGCTGCAGATCATCCAGTCCTCCACTCCTCCACGGTGAGCCATCCTCTCTCTTCCAACTCCCTGTTCTTCTTTTTTTAAGCTATAAATTGTTTTAGGACCTTTCGGGGATCCGGCCTATTCCCCTTCTTGACGCGTTGTGGCCATGCTTGATGTAGGAGCTCAAGAACCTGCGGCCGCAGCTCTACTCCGCCTCCGAGTACTGCGAGATGTCCTACCTCAACACCCACCAGAAGCAGATGTGAGTAGCCACCTCTGTTGTTCCTCCTCTCCTCCATTAGAAGTAGTCGCAGAGTTATTGAGTGGACGGACATGCTTAGATGGGCCTGGAAGACAGGAAGAACATTTAACTTGAAATGGTCATGAATTGGAACTAAGTGTGTGTAGAACAGCGACAACTTACACTAGTTTTGTAGCCTCCAGCAAGTTTACGAGCAAACAGAATTTTCCTTCTCTTTTAGAAATATGCAGGCAGCTCCCTGATCAGTGTTGTTGTTGGTTGCTGTAAAAAACTAGTTACCAGTGCACAAATGAGTCTGAGACAAGCGAAGCTAAGCTACTCACCATTTGAACTTTTTGCGCCATCATGAGTTATATGGATGTTAGACGTTTGTTACTTTCTAGTTCTGGCTACCGTAATTTGTTATGACCATCATGACTGACATCACCTTGACAAAATTCTGCTCCACATTGTCAATTGGTTGCCATCTATTACTGTACCAGCCAACTAGTGCTAATTATTTACTACTTTTCCCATATCAGTTTTCAGTGAAAAAACAAGACAGAAAAGTGGAGCAGGAATTTGGCACTAACTGTTTTCCACTGATCCCAAAATGAGTTTAAGAGTGTAGTCTAGCAATCATCTGCTACCGTAACCATATAATATTGGTAGGTGTAGATGTGAGTGAGGGGATTGATGTCCAGATGTGAGAATGTGACTAGCTAGGCAACAAATTCTGCTAGCCGAACTGAACAAGGATATGTCATTTTGGTTTTATCTAGGATATGAGAGTGGTGATATTCAGAGTACTCTAGTACAGTACTACTATTTGTTTTCTGAAGATATCTCTTTGCTGAACGGCAGACAGCCAATGTACCATGTACTGAAATCATTATCTGCCATCTTCTGAACATCATTACCTTACAGTTATCTTCTGAAATATGTAGGTGTAGTTTGTGTTTTTATTTGTTCACACTGTAGCTCTATTGCTCAATTAGACAATTAGTGTTTATGAAGAAGAAGAATAAACCTGCTGCTGCTGCTGTTATGCCTGTATTCACTGCTGTTGCTGCTGTACTTGTGATGATGTTGTACTTGTGATGATGCTACTTGTGATCTTCTGAAATTATAAGAACACGGGGATAATGATTTTGCAGGTACCCCGAGAGGCCCTTGAGTTTGCTGGAATGTCGATTAACTTCCGTTCCGGCCAATTCGGGTACTCCATATGTCCTATTTTCAGCAAAGGTCATGCTGAAATTTTCCGTGAATTTTAGCATGACTTTGCTAAAAATAGGACATATGGGGTACTTGCGACTAATGCATGGGCCGGGGTATCTTAGTACTTAATTAAGTAGGATCAACTGCCCCTTTATTCTTGCTGCATTAAACCATAGGTGGCAATAGAGCCAAGTGATTAGGCCCAACTTAGAACTCTCCTTCCCTTTTCTTGATAGGGTATATTATTAGAAGATACCCATATATATCAGTCAACCTAGGGTGCCTCGGCATTGATAAACCCTAAATGATGAAAACTTAACTTAGCATTTAGGGTGTCTCAGCGTCGACAAACCCTAAATGATAAAACCTTGGCTTTTAGGGTGCCTTGGTGTCGATAAAAACCTAAATGATGAAAGCTTAGGCTTTTAGGGTGCCTCGGCGTCGACGAACCCTAAATGATAAAAGCTTAGCTTTTAGGATGCCTCGGTGTCGACAAACCCTAAATGATGAGACCATGATCTTGTTCCTTGACAATAACCAACTTTTTAACCAAACTTTTTTCCTATTTAGAGCGAAACATGGCCCACAACGATGAGGCCGGTGGTTCGGGCAAGGCATTCTGGGAGCTGTCCCAGGAGATGGAGGAAGAACCTCACCGCTATGAGGACGCCGCGGAAGACACCGATCCCGACTACACAACCCCTAGTGGCGTCGGGGATGACACCACTGATGGTGCCGCCGAGGATGCCACCACTGATGATGGCGGCGCACGCACAGATGGCAGCCAACCGAAGAGGCAACGGAAGGACCGGCGCCCGAACGTGCTCGATGCTATTTTTTAGTAGGACCATGAATCGTGCTATTAATGTCTTGCTTTTCTCCTCCGATCCTTTTGTTGCATACTTATATATTGCTTATGTATTGTCTGTGAATTTGCTACTAACGTTTTGTTTGGCTAGTGCATAGAGATGCCGTCGTATGTCGTGTACAAGGGTAAGGTTCCCGGAGTCTACGACGACTGGGAGGAGTGTCGGAGACAGGTTCACCATTTCAGCGGTAACAGTTACAAAGGGTACACCACTAGGGCGGAGGCGGAAGCTAGATACGCGCGCTATCTAGCGGGAGAGAGGAGGGAGCGGAGGAGGAACTGGATGAAGACCAGTTTCATCGCGATGATGCTCATCGTGATGACCACAACTCTCTTCTATGTGATGGTAGTTTAGATGATCGATATCGACTTGTAATGTGATGACAAACTCGCTACTCGCGGTCTCGAGACTTGTAATGTTCTAACTTTGTTCGGTCTTTTGAATTCGGAGACTAGCTAATATGATGAATTGTATTCGGAGACTAATCTTCTATTGTATTCGATGAATCTGTTGTTTATATGTTTTGCTGTCTATATTCTGTACAGTAATATATTTTGTAATCTGTGCAAATACTAGAAAAGAAAAAAAAATTATTCCTAATATTCATACTAGTGACGCACCATACAACACATTAGTGGCGCACTGCTATAAAAAATACTAGTGGCGCATTATCTGTTAGTGCGCCATTAGTAACCCAGAGCACAAGGTAAATATGGCTCCCTGGGAGGCATACTAATGGCGCACCGTGTGACTTACTAATGGTGCACTGCCTGGTGCGCCACTATAGTCTGGTATACTAATGGCGCACCAGGGGTGCGCCATTAGTATATGTTACTAGTGGCGTGATGATAGTGGCGCACCTGTAGTGCGTCATTAATGGCCAAAACAGGTGCGCCACTAATAAGCCTTTTCCTAGTAGTGCGGGGGAAACCGTAGAACTTGTTCAGGCAACAGCGGCGGCATCGTCGCATTCCTTCTTGAAGGTGTTGCTTGGGGCGCGGCGCTACGTGATGCTGGGAGCGTGGTGGTACTTCTTCGGAGGGTGCAGCAGTTGCCGGTCTTCCTTTCTTCCTTGAACTACCGGTGTCGGCATTTATTTGTCTTTCTTCTTCTTGTTTTTCTTTTGGGCTTATCTGTGTTGCGGCCCTAGCGAGCTGGATGTATTGGGTGTTTGCTTTATAATATAAAGCGGGGGAAACCCTTTATCGTCAAATCTCTTGTAGCATCTAACTATGTTGTCATGTTAGTACTAGCAGCCAAAAAAAACATACTCAAGGCTCCCGTGTGTGTGTGTGTGAGAGAGAGAGAGAGAGAGAGAAAGAGAGAAAGAGTGAGAGAGCTGTGACAATAAAACACAAACAGACTCGGGGCTCCCATGCGATGATTAATATGTCCTTATGTAATTCACATTAAAACTCATTTCATCTAAAGCAAAAATTAATGGTAGTAGAATTATCCTCCATTTGAGGGCGTCAATGGGCAGCACCTCCACATTGGTTTTTGGAGTGAATTTTGGGAGGCAGGTAACCTTCTGCGATGGACTCATCAGTACATGCTAGTCAGGCCCCTTATATACATTGTCGTCTTTAACCATGGGATTTAGCCATATTAGCGTAAGTCAGCCCCCAATCATGGACACAATTTGTGAATTGCCATTTATTTTTGTGTTAATTATGAAATTAGTTGATGGGCCCATGGTGACCTAAGGTAATCAACATTTTAACCATCTGGTCAACTAATAATCCTAACATTCTCCTGTAGGAGATATGCCCTAGAGGTAATAATAAATGTTATTGATTATCTCCCTGTTCATAATTAGGTTTATGTTCCATGCTATAACTGCTATGGTTCTTGAGTCTGCAAATAAAACGAGGCTCGGAGGAAGACTCATATGCATGTGTGGAATAATAAATGATAAAATGTATTCCTAGTCAAGCCTCTATGACTGGCTCAAGTATTGCATGATGATCCTGTTTTCCTGATCATGGGCATGACTATGCCAGCAATTTTGAGGGCACAATGTTAACAGAACATTTGTGTTGAATCGACCCGATTGATGTTATGCTATGAGGTTCTTTCGTCACAAGTTAATGGTTAATAACACAGAGATGGTTAATGTTTGCATGATTCCTTAGACCATGAGAGTATCGAGTTTCTTCATGCTTGCTTCATGAACTTTGGGGTTTGTTAAACGTCATCCGTAAATGGGTGGCTATTACGGCGGCTTACGGGTTCATGGAAAAGTGTGTCAAGTAACTTGATAGCTCAAGATTGGGATTTGCTCCTCCGGCGATGGAGAGATATCTCTGGGCCCTCTCGGTATTACGGTATCCATCATCGTCTGGCCAGACACTTTGTGATTTGATCACGGGGATGCCGGAACATGGTAACGAGAAAAGAGAACAATACCGGTAACGAGGTAACTAGCATAGTGGACAAGTGTTGATCCACGGGAATGCCAACATGTCTCACCTCGGGTATTTGTAACATATCACGAAGCAACAGGAATAGCACACGGCAACTGGAGGTTCACTCGAATATTCATTCGTGTGGGTATAGGGGTCAATATGGGTGTCCACGGCTCCGATGTTGATCATTGATCGGAAGGGGTTCCATGTCATGTCTATACTTCACCGAACCTATAGGGTCACACGCTTAAGGGTCATCTATCTGCTGAATACTAGATAGGGAGTCTGAGAGAAAATCACCGAAAAAGTTTCGGACACCGAAAAGTTTCGGACAGCGGAAAAGTTCCGCAGAGAGAGGTCACCGGATGAGTTCCGGTGAAACTGAAAAGTTGTTTCAGGGGATACCATTAAGTCAAAATGGTTTCGGCACATGCCTGATAATTCTTGGAGGATACCAGAATCATTCTGGAAACTTCTGGGAATTTTCTGGAAGAAAAACCGGAAATGTTCCGGGGCTGCCGGAACCGCTTCAGATGCTTTTCGCAGATGAAATCACTAAACTGGAATTGTTCCAGAACGCATTGAAAATTATTTTAGTGGGTACTGGAAATGTTCTAAGCCCACATAAATATTTTCAGTTCGAACGGACGCTGAAAAATGTCGTCGTGAATAGTGAAAGTGCTTTTTGGGAATTTTATGGAAAGCACCTTTTTGGAAATTCCAAAAGGGCCTTCTAGAAGCGGAAGGAGGGCATGGCACCTCATGGGGGGGGTCCCCCCCCCAAGGGTGGCCGGCCAAGGAGGTGGAGCACCATGGTGCTCCACATGGCACTCCCATATGGCATATTCCCTTTTGGAAAGGGATATTCCAAGGGCACTTTGGGGTTTTTGTGTGACAATTTTACCCCTTGGCTAGCCTATATATAGGAGTGATCTTGGCAGCCATTTCCCCATCCTTAGCTCTCACACAAGCCATGCATGATCTGGCATTCTCTCTCCCTCCCAGCGAAATAGTTTCGTAGAGCCGAAAGGCTGTCTGGGTTCCGGTGGGAACTAGTTCTGGACGGCGAAGCCCTGCCGGATAGATGACACCGTATGTGTGCAACTCTGTAGAGAGGTCGTAGTTTCGATCTTAGTGCCCGAGGGGCTGTTTGAGAGTGCCTCCCGAAGGGCTGTCCAAGTGACGGTCCGAGTTCTGTGAGTCCTCCCGAAGGGCTGTCCGAGTGACCGTTCGAGTTTCGAAGGTCCTCCCGAAGGGCTGTCCGCGACATCGTCTGGGGGACTGTTCGACAGCCTCCCGGAGGGCTGTCCGAAGGGAAGACGAGGGTATACATCCTCGCGGTTGGGAGGTTGTAAATCCTAGCTGCGGGGATCTGCACCGCCGATCGTCATCGACTCTACTTCCGCTGCGCTTCGAGTCGGTAACGAAAATGATCAAACCTTGTATGCAGTCTCCATAGTGGTCCTGGGCTGGTGCGTAGGTCGGAAAATTTTTGTTTTATGCTGCGTTACCCTACAGTGGTATCAGAGCCGTGCTATGCGTAGATGCAGGTTGCGATCTAGAATACATGGAGATGTATGGGTGTTGCACAATATAATTAGGTAGTAGATGAGTTCTATTACTGAAAATTATTTGTGCGGGTAGCAGATGAAATCTGTTACCCGATGTTCTTGTTGCTTCCCTTGAATTTGCGTAGTCCTGATCTTGACAGCATTGTGGAATCTCACAAAGTTCTGGCAATCCGCGATCCTTTCATGCTGCTCCTGAGTATGCTGATTGACAGATTAACGAAGTGCTAACAGTTCTTTGGGTTCCACTTTAGTCAAAGAAAGATGGATGTTTCGCAGACGAAAGGGCAATGCAGATATGATCTGCACGGGGGTCATGCGTATGACGAAGTTCAGTATGGGGCTCGAGATTTTATTATCTCGGTTTTCATACACCCCGCATTGTTAAACTAGCGCTTGGATTATCATACTTGATGATGGACGTTGGTAGCTTCGGTTTGTTTCGAAACCTTAGAAGCCACGTAAAACAAGTTTTTGCATGAACCAATTAGAGACGTCTAACTTGGTTTTGCAGGAGGGTTTGCATGTGCATGTGATGTGGTATAGCAGTGCTCATAATAATTTGATTATGTATGAGATGACTATATGATGTAAATTGATTAACATGACCTGCGTGTCATGATTTGGCATGATGGCTGGAGCCATATGATTGCACTTTAAATGACCTGCGTGTCAACCTTGTGTAATGCACTTATTTTATTAGCTATAGGGATAGCAATATTATCTGGTGCATCGACAAGGTGGTGGCAATCTTCGCGAAGGTGAACACCGACGCAAATGCCGAAGACGAAGAAATACAAGACTTCTCCGTCAGAAAGGGCTATACCATATCATGCTATTATGAATTGCCTGAGATGTTTATCCCTTATGATGCACCCTTCTTGATTGCACGGTAGTCGCTTTTATTAGGGTGATCTCTCACAAAAATATCAAGTAGTTAGTGTTCTCCCAAGTGTAGCACCGTCACGGCACCTAACTTTTCGGGGTATCACATGCTAACATGGGTACGAACGATTAGGGATGTGTGAGGCGGGTGAGTTGAGACCTCGCAGCGAGATCACTTGGTTGTCTTGACGTTCAGGCATGAAAGTCATGAGCTCGGAACACACGCATCGAAAGATGAACAAGAGTCACATAGAGATGTGATTGGCAAGTTTGCCTACCGATTGAGATTTTCGTCATCAGTGATGCTACCATCAATGGCGTTGAATTGAAATGCGGATCTTGAATCACTCACAATCAATTATGAGAGATATTGATTTGAGTGGGAGCGCACTGTAGAATTAATTCTTTTAATTCTCAGTGCAATTAATTTTGAACACTGTCTAAGTGTGATTTGCATAATAGTTGTAGAATAATGGCTCGCATTTCCACCTTCCCTATTAAAATTGAATAGCTGTTAAATATCTGGTTAAAACTTTACGGTTGGTAACGTAATGTGAGGATTGTCCTCAAGAGTGCCAAGAAGGACTTTGTCCTATCGCATACTTTCGGTATTCTCTCGCTTATGCTATGGATCATGTGACTCTCGTCCGTTGATCCAAAAGCTAGAATTCCATTTCAGTCAAGCGCAATATGTTTGTTTCCATGAGACCCAAACTTCGAAAGTTTGGATAGTTATGTGATATTCATGGAATCTGAAAATTATTTTCAGAGACAGACAAAGGCTAAAAGATATGAGATAGCCAAAGCAATGTTTGTTTGCAAACTATTAGTAAAGGAGTTTACTATGCATTAGACTGATAAGAGAGGGATCCAGAAGAACGCCTGTCATATGATGAAAGGTGAATAAAACAACAACTTAAAGAGAAAGGAAGTGTCCGAAGGGTGTTAGTAAGACTTTCACGCCTAGGAAGTCCAGGGCTAACGCCACTCTTAAGTTCGGTGCTTTTTCTGAGAGTAGGAGAAATACTGAAAGTTAAACTGTTAGAAGTATAAAGGCAGAAAGAAAGGAGACTGGAATATCCAGCTCATGTATGAATGTCATACAAGTTTTTGATGTATAGAAGGCTGGTCAAAGATATAGTCCTTGGGAATTATGATTAAATTGTTAATCACTGATTCTTGGGTATTGTGAGTTAATCACAAAGATACCCGCTCGATTGCTTTCTGTTGCAACTCGATGTAAGAACTACTATTGCCTGAAAGACTAGCCAGAAATGAGTTTTAGGTATACACGGGGAACATAGTAAATGTTACTATACCTTCCATCGGTGTATTACCGTCTGTATTTATTTTTATAATTCGTTTGGAGTTTCACAAACTCTAGCCCATTGCATAAGGTACTTGCAAGAAGGTTGTTTATAAGAGAACTTTTGATGTTCGATGTTATGAATAACATAAGGGCCATACTTTCATTATGAATGAGATGTATGTTATGAATATTGATAATAATACATTACCTCTGGGTTTACTTTCATAATTCATTTTAGAGTTCCATACACTCTAGCCCATTGCACAATGTTTGTTGCAAAAGAGTTGTTCATAAAAACAACAACTGTTGTTCAGTATTATGAATAACATGAAGGGCCAAGCTTCCATCCTAGATGGGATGTATGTTATGAATATTGATGGTAATATGATACATCCATAACACTGACGTTAAATGTCGCAAGACTAAAAGAATACCACACAAGTGTGGCACTGCATTTGGTCACATTGGAGAAACCCGCTTGGATAAATTCCATTAAGATGGATTTTGAAGTCGTTTGATTTTGAATCATCTGACACTTGCAACTTTCCTCCGAAAAGAGAAGTGACTGAAATACCGTTCACAGGCCATAAGAAACGGACAACAAACTTATTGGTGATCATACATTTGATGTGTGTAGTCCGATAAAGGTTGTTGCAAGTAGTGGATTTATCTATCTTCAGAAATGACTCAAGTAGATATGTGGATATTTACTTGATGAGACGTAAGTCTGGATCTTTTGAAATCATTCGAAAGGTTTTCAAATATGAAGTAGAAGTTATTGTAACAAGAAAATTATGTTTCTACAATTCGATTGCAGAAAGAAATATTTGAGTTACAAGTTTAGCGAATGTCTGATGAGTTGTGAAAGGGGTTTCATAACTTGCACCTCCCGGAACACCACTGCAAGAGGAAAGTCCGTGAAGATGTAATCGAACCATTTATGACATGGTAAGATCAAAGATGACATAATTAAATTTGCCATTATCCCTTTTAAAGTGATGCTTTAGAGACTGCGGCTTTTACACTGAAAAGAGCTCCATTAGGTCTGTTGAAATGACACCATGTTATGGTACGCCCAACCATGTTATATCTTTTCTTAACATTTGGAATATGGGGCTTGTGTAAAAGGTTACAAACCTATTCCAAATCAGACAAGTGCTACTTTGTAGGTTATCCCAAGTCATTGGGTATTCCTCCCTCACTATACCGAGGCAAATAGGTTTGCCACAAAGAACGGTATGCTTTTAAAGAGAATTGTTCTTGCAAAAGGTGAGTGGGAGGACAGTGCAACTCGACGAGATAACCAGTATCTTCGTCATCAGGTCAAAGGAAAGGAACCTTGGAAGTGATTCCGGAGTTTCCTACTGCGACTGATACGGAAGTCTCTACAATAAAATGTATGGACTTCAGTCGAACTTGCAGCTGAACCACGTAGGCAAGGCTCGTGCAAACCTCTCAGGTGCGCAAACGAGATATTGTTGTTAGACAACAGTATACCTACGATACACAAGGAAGCGTTGATGGGCCCTGACTCTGGAATTGGCTAAATGCCAATACTATCCGAGATAGTTTCCATATAAGTGATTCAAGATTAAAACCTTGATACACCTTTCGGAAGACTTAGAGTCTGACGAATATTTATGGAACTATAACTGATACGAATAAAAATGTTTTATCCATAAAGCTCGACTTGTTGCAATATACAAGTTCAAGGAGTTGACTACGATGAGGTTGCTTCACCGTAGCGATGCTTAAAGTCGGTTCGGGTTGAACTAGCAATTAATACATATTTCATATCATGAGATATAAAACAATGGATGACAAAAGGATTTCCACCTGATGGAAATGAAACCAAGGACTTGCATGTGTTACAGTCCAAGGTATTTTGTCAATCCAGAGGATGCTAGTAAGTATGCAAACTTCAGAGTTCCAGCAATGGACAGAAGAGAGCAAAATGGAGTTGGAATCTTTGTCTTTTGATGAAATGGTTAAAAGGGTTTTGACTTCATCAATGGGTAACGAAGATGCTTGTAATTCAAGAAAGTAAGTGGGAGCATAATAATATTTCTAAAAACCTTGTGTGCTTGACACATTGGTAATTGGAAATAAATTTCTTGACACGAATTAGGACTTCATTTGAAAATAGTTTTTTCGATGAAGTGCTTGGGCTAAATAGCCTTGATATTAGGCATGATAATCTATGGAGATAGATTTACCTAATGGGGCTAAGCAATGAATACATATTGACAAGATGCTAAAATCTTTTAGCATTAAAAGGCCAAGGAGTGATTCTTGCCGAAGTCACATGGAAAGAGTTTTTGCAAGACTCGGTGTCCCAAAAACACTGATGAGCAAAATACATGATGGAGATTCCACACACTCTTGTGTTTGGATTAATCATGTATTCCATGGTATGTAAAAACAACCAGATATGTCCAATACTCCCAAAGTTGTTGCAAGTATAGATACCAAAGTGATCAAAAGTACTGATCATGGGACAACAGTGAAAAAGGGTCATTAAGTACTATAGTAGCACTGATGACATGTTCTCTCGCAAGCGGAGATCATGAAGAGTTCGTTGTAAAAGGTTACATCGATACAGTCTTCATCCATGCTCCAAGCGATTTTCGATTTATGTTAAGGGTTTTGTGCAATACACAATATGGTGGCACGGTAGTTGGAAATTGTTCCAAACAAGTTACTGTGGCGAATTCTATAACAGAGGCAAAGTATGTTGCCACTTTTAAAAGCGACAAAGAAGATGTTGAATCATATAGTTCATTCATGAACTTAGTATGGTTCCAAGATGGCTTTTGTCAATGGGACACTACTGCAAGTAGTTGCTCCATAACTCAGTCTGAGGAATCCAGGTTCGACCTGTGATTCGCATACATACCAAGCCAAGTCCACACAAAATATGAATTTTGTGAAAGCGTGAAGACGCGAGGATATGCAAAGATACACACGGAGCTGAAGTCGTCAGATCCGTTGGACATTCAGGCTATACCACAAGCGAAGCATATTTACACCGGTGTGCCATAGGTGTAAAGTGCATTAGCATTAACTAGATTATTGACTCTAGTGCAAGTGGGAGTCTGTAGGAGATATGCCCTAGAGGTAATAATAAATGTTATTGATTATCTCCCTGTTCATAATTAGGTTTATGTTCCATGCTATAACTGCTATGGTTCTTGAGTCTGCAAATAAAACGAGGCTCGGAGGAAGACTCATATGCATGTGTGGAATAATAAATGATAAAATGTATTCCTAGTCAAGCCTCTATGACTGGCTCAAGTATTGCATGATGATCCTGTTTTCCTGATCATGGGCATGACTATGCCAGCAATTTTGAGGGCACAATGTTAACAGAACATTTGTGTTGAATCGACCCGATTGATGTTATGCTATGAGGTTCTTTCGTCACAAGTTAATGGTTAATAACACAGAGATGGTTAATGTTTGCATGATTCCTTAGACCATGAGAGTATCGAGTTTCTTCATGCTTGCTTCATGAACTTTGGGGTTTGTTAAACGTCATCCGTAAATGGGTGGCTATTACGGCGGCTTACGGGTTCATGGAAAAGTGTGTCAAGTAACTTGATAGCTCAAGATTGGGATTTGCTCCTCCGGCGATGGAGAGATATCTCTGGGCCCTCTCGGTATTACGGTATCCATCATCGTCTGGCCAGACACTTTGTGATTTGATCACGGGGATGCCGGAACATGGTAACGAGAAAAGAGAACAATACCGGTAACGAGGTAACTAGCATAGTGGACAAGTGTTGATCCACGGGAATGCCAACATGTCTCACCTCGGGTATTTGTAACATATCACGAAGCAACAGGAATAGCACACGGCAACTGGAGGTTCACTCGAATATTCATTCGTGTGGGTATAGGGGTCAATATGGGTGTCCACGGCTCCGATGTTGATCATTGATCGGAAGGGGTTCCATGTCATGTCTATACTTCACCGAACCTATAGGGTCACACGCTTAAGGGTCATCTATCTGCTGAATACTAGATAGGGAGTCTGAGAGAAAATCACCGAAAAAGTTTCGGACACCGAAAAGTTTCGGACAGCGGAAAAGTTCCGCAGAGAGAGGTCACCGGATGAGTTCCGGTGAAACTGAAAAGTTGTTTCAGGGGATACCATTAAGTCAAAATGGTTTCGGCACATGCCTGATAATTCTTGGAGGATACCAGAATCATTCTGGAAACTTCTGGGAATTTTCTGGAAGAAAAACCGGAAATGTTCCGGGGCTGCCGGAACCGCTTCAGATGCTTTTCGCAGATGAAATCACTAAACTGGAATTGTTCCAGAACGCATTGAAAATTATTTTAGTGGGTACTGGAAATGTTCTAAGCCCACATAAATATTTTCAGTTCGAACGGACGCTGAAAAATGTCGTCGTGAATAGTGAAAGTGCTTTTTGGGAATTTTATGGAAAGCACCTTTTTGGAAATTCCAAAAGGGCCTTCTAGAAGCGGAAGGAGGGCATGGCACCTCATGGGGGGGGTCCCCCCCCCAAGGGTGGCCGGCCAAGGAGGTGGAGCACCATGGTGCTCCACATGGCACTCCCATATGGCATATTCCCTTTTGGAAAGGGATATTCCAAGGGCACTTTGGGGTTTTTGTGTGACAATTTTACCCCTTGGCTAGCCTATATATAGGAGTGATCTTGGCAGCCATTTCCCCATCCTTAGCTCTCACACAAGCCATGCATGATCTGGCATTCTCTCTCCCTCCCAGCGAAATAGTTTCGTAGAGCCGAAAGGCTGTCTGGGTTCCGGTGGGAACTAGTTCTGGACGGCGAAGCCCTGCCGGATAGATGACACCGTATGTGTGCAACTCTGTAGAGAGGTCGTAGTTTCGATCTTAGTGCCCGAGGGGCTGTTTGAGAGTGCCTCCCGAAGGGCTGTCCAAGTGACGGTCCGAGTTCTGTGAGTCCTCCCGAAGGGCTGTCCGAGTGACCGTTCGAGTTTCGAAGGTCCTCCCGAAGGGCTGTCCGCGACATCGTCTGGGGGACTGTTCGACAGCCTCCCGGAGGGCTGTCCGAAGGGAAGACGAGGGTATACATCCTCGCGGTTGGGAGGTTGTAAATCCTAGCTGCGGGGATCTGCACCGCCGATCGTCATCGACTCTACTTCCGCTGCGCTTCGAGTCGGTAACGAAAATGATCAAACCTTGTATGCAGTCTCCATAGTGGTCCTGGGCTGGTGCGTAGGTCGGAAAATTTTTGTTTTCTGCTGCGTTACCCTACATCTCCCACTTGATCGAATTGTTAACATCATTAGTCCATACCTCAACAAAATTGCCATACCAAGGTACTGTATTCACAAGAATCGCACAATTTTCACTGGACCCCATTAACTAGTATAATACTCCGCCTCGACACAGATTTGTTCATCGTAGGGAGTCTGAATGTGCAAACTGTATTCACGTCTTATGGTCATAGTAATTTGTTTCTTTTTCATAATGTGCATTCATTAAGCAAAACAAACTCTCTTATTGTCCAGATCAAAATCTGAGATCTCGTCAATACCATTAATCGGCTTTCAGTTATTCTTATGCTAGAAAAATTTGTTGTAACTGTTTAGTTAGGTGATAAGCGATCATGGACTTGGTATGCACATGCTGAATTTAATATTTGATCTTCAACATTAATTTTAACAAAATGATAGTCAATCGACTTGTTGTTACATGTAAACAGAAGCGCAGATTTTACCACACAAAAATAACAACAAAATATTTAAGCCACAAGGCTTTACCCGGTAGTCTCACGACCTGGTGAAAATTGCATCGTTATCACCATTGACAATAGGTTTAGTAGTGGACAAGAAGTACATGATATACTGTCTTAACGTAGATGCAGTTGTCCTCGTTATTTTCCCTTGCGAAAATACATCGTATGTTTTGTGTTAAATGCAGAGACTGAATTGAAGCACCTTAATGTTGAGAATTCTCTTGTACTTGATGACATTTTTTTTATAATTTGGCCTTATAAAGGTCATTAATTATACTAGTAAAAATGCCCGTGCATTGCAACGGGAGAAATAATCCTCATATGCCCCCAGCGACCCATCCATCTTGCCACTTCTCTTCGCCACCATCGCTGATTGTGCTAGGCGACCTAGGGCACATGCGGTCAGAGGGACTTGCCCTTGGCCCGACACTGCAGCGGGCGCGTTAGTCCCATGCCTGGCAAAGGATGCCTTCGGGGGCACACATTGATCGGGAAGCAGCGGGTTGATCGGGAAGGAGAGAAAGGGGGGCTGGGCGGAACAGTTTTAACGCATTCACCTCGTTTAATGGGGAACAATTTCTGACACATTTTGTTCAACTTGCAAATTGATTACTGGAAAGTACCTAATAGTCTAAAACCGAATGAAGAGAAGGAGCAAGGCGTGGAAAGTGTCCCTTAATGTCATCATGTATAAGATAATAGCATTAATTAAGGACCGTCTTAACATATAGGGAGTGCTGATCCCACTTGATTTGAGGGAGCCATGGCCCAAAACTCACATGAAGTCCCGAAAATGAAAAACAAAGTGTTCGTGAAACATCACAACAAACCAGCGACACAACATCCATACAGTAAAAATTTGCCTCTATCTTTCACGTCAAGCTAGCTAGGTGATGGTAATAATTAACTAATACACACACGCATTATATATCTTCCTGATTATCTGTCTCCTAATACAGTTTGCAACATAGTTGCAAAGAATTCAGTACATAGCAAGATAGGTACACGACTGCTGGAAAGTGCCTAAAACTGAAAGAAGAAAAGCAGCGAGGATGTACGCAACATGTTCCCTAAGCAGCGTCTCCACCTTACCACCGACAAAGAAGAATCCCTGTTCCTCTCAGTCTTTCATTTGCCGTCTGGCTCCTTCTTCCCCAAGGTCACACCTGCATCCATTTTATCTACCAATTTACAGAAAATGGAACATCCTTTTTATCTAGTACCAATTTACAGAGAACGGAACTATGCTACTTTCGAACACTGCCTGCAAGAACTATTCCACAACATAGCCATGATAAGTACACCAATCCAAAACTGAAACTTATTCGTACATGTGTCAATGTGTGCGACTCAAACAACAATCCTGTACATGTATCAGTTCTAATTTCACTTGCTAGGATCAGAGGTAACTAACCAGCAAGAGTTATAACAGTAGCTTGAAATGAAGCATTGCTAGCCCCTGCAATCAAATTTGTCGACTTCCATAGAGCATATATATTCGATAAATACTCTGATTTTCTCCAGGGGATTAAAATTTATTATCTAATAAATTGTTGATTCATCATGGTCCAGCATAAAAAAGAAGTGGAAGTTATAATCTGTTATCTAATAAAGTGGTTCAGGGTGTCAAACACAATATGAAATTTGAAACAGTTTCATTGCGCAGGAGCAGATGGCCTGCAGTTATGTTTGTGAAATTTACTGGCCAGACAAAAAAATATGTGAAATACCAAATTCTAAATAGCTCAGCATCAGGAGAGGCAGCACCTCATCATATATTGGGTCTTTAATAGAATCAAAGACATAGTAAGAGTATTCCTGAGATTGAGGGCGTCTGCAATGATAATCATCAAACATTTTTCGTGTCGTAACAAGATCTGTTGACCCCGATGCCTTGATTAAATGTACACATGGTTCCAGCGGCACAAGCTTAATTGCACAAAAGGAACAACAAACCTAGCTCTCGATAACAAAAATATAAGCACCAAACAGGGACAATGAAATTTCTCTCTTCAATTTATCCTCTGAATTTTTTTAACAAATTTTTAATATTTTTTTCTCCAGATCATTATTTTGACTTAAGCTTTCGAAAGTAAAAAGAATCACTCAATTCCACGTTTAGGTGAGGGGGTCAATAAAATCTACAACCGATCTAAAAAACTGTGACAAACAGTGGTTCGAAACTTTGAAGGCCAAAAGATTGTTCGATAAAGAGCACATTGGCAAGCACGTTTGGAATAGCAAGACAGAATGCTAATTTTTTTTTTGGAAATGGAGGCGTACCCCCGGCCTCTACATCATAATGATGCATGCAACCATATTATTAAAAAGTCGCAAAGTATCACAAAGTCGTCAAAGTATTACAGCTCGCAAGTGGAGCGAAAAATAAAAATAAAGCAAAGTTCATGCTAACAATCACAACCGGAATGGCAATAAAAAGGATAAGCTCCCTAGACTCCTATCCTGTTATGCGACTGCCATCCGAACCGGTTGAATATAGCCCGTGCGACCATCTCCCACTGGTTGCACCCAGTAACCAAAGGCTCCCTGGATTCCATAGGAGTGAGTAAGGACCACGTACGGATCCAAGCGGTAGCTCTGAAGATGACCTGCAAGAAAGTTAAATTGTGTTGTCTGTTAAATATCAAATCATTCCTGCAATTCCATATAGCCCACAAGAGCGCACATATTCCAATCCGAATACGAGCCGCCGTAGTATGTTCGACCCCAGTTAACCACATTCCAAACAACGATGCAATGTCAACTGGAGGAGTAATGTTGAAGGCTATATGAATCGTTCTCCAAAGCAATTTGGCTAATGGGCATTCAAGAAATAAATGTTGTATTGTTTCATCATGATCACAAAAGCAACATCGTGGACTACATACCCATCGCCTCTTGATTAAGTTGTCCTTTGTAAGAATTACTTGTTTGTGGACAAACCACATAAAGATTTTAATGCGCAAAGGAACCTTAATCTTCCAAATATGCAACGATCTCGAGACTGGGCCAGAATTAATCAAATCCAGATAGAAAGATTTTACCGTAAAAATCCCATTCTTAGCTAGTTTCCATTGCGTGGAGTCCGGTTGGTCGGAGAGTTGAACATCTATCAATCTCCGAACCAGGTGCATCCATGCATTCCATCGCTCACCAACTAGTGCTCGTCTGAATTGAATATTTAGGGGGATCGTATGTAAAACTGTGCCTACGTAATCCTCCTTACGTTGCGCAATGTTATACAGGGTGGGATATTGTACGGCCAGGGGCATCTCTCCTAACCATGTATCCTCCCAAAACCTTGTTGACATCCCATTGCCAACCAGGAATTTGACCCTCCGAAAGAACAGGTCCTTCACTCGCATAAGCCCTTTCCAGAATGGCGAGTCCGTTGGTCTCATGGTAACCTGAGCGAGTGTTTTGGACTGGAGATACTTATTACGCAAAATCTATGCCCACATGCCCTCCGGCTCTGTCTCTAACTTGTAGAGCCATTTGCTCATAAGGCACTTGTTCTTGATTTCTAAGTTCTCAATACCGAGACCGCCCTGGTCTTTTGGTCGACAAAGAATGTCCCATCGCGCGAGACGGTATTTCCTCTTGGCCTCATCTGACTGCCAGAAGAACCGAGATCTGAAAAAATCAAGTCGTTTCCGTACCCCTTTCGGAATTTCGAAGAACGATAGTAGGAACATCGGCATACTAGTCAGTACTGAGTTAATCAACACTAACCGACCTCCATAAGACATTAGCTTGCCCTTCCAGCAGCTAAGCTTTTTTTCTATTCGATCTTCGATACATTTCCATTCTTTATTGGATAACTTACGGTGATGAATCGGTATACCCAAATAACTAAAAGGTAAAGAACCCAATTCACATCCAAACAATTGTCTATATGTGTCTTGTTCGTCTTTGGCCTTCCCAAAACAGAACAACTCACTTTTGTGAAAGTTTATCTCTAAACCAGACAATTGTTCGAAAATACATAATATAAGTTTCATATTACGCGCCTTAGCAATGTCATGTTCCATGAATAGGATGGTGTCGTCAGCATACTGTAAGATGGATACTCCTCCATCAACCAGATGAGGAACTAACCCCTCCACTTGGCCATGCTGCTTGGCCCTGCCAATAAGAATGGCTAACATATCGGCCACTATATTGAACAAGACAGAATGCTATTTGAAAGAAAAAAAATTTGTTATTCACCTAGACATAAAAAAAATCTCAAGTCCCTCTGATCCATTCTATGTTATTCACTGCACTACGATTTATTTACCAACAAAATAAAGACCAAGAAGCAATGAATCTGGAGGTTCCTGACCTTGATGCAGCAAAGGAGACACAACTATATGTGGTTCTGCTCTGCAGCCCATTAGTACATCATCAGATCCTTCTTATTGCTCCTGTACGTCGTCTCATTGCAGACAAGTGTAGCTACGAACATCAATCAACATTCCTTCCAAGCACTTGAATTCGGTAGACACTATCAATGCCTTGGAGTACATTGGATCTAAAGGAAGCCTAGACATTTGTCAACGTACAATGATCAGTCCAATAATTTATCATAATAACCTGAATAACCCACATCATGTAAGTAATATGATATCTCAATTAGGGTGTATGTGTGTGTATGTGTGTGCCCGTGTAACTGGTCTATTTGCAAATGAAACTGCTCCAAGAACATTTCAATTAGAGCTAGTTGATAGTGACAGATTACTACATATATGTGAACCTGCATTATCCTACAGTCATACATACTTGAGCTAGCTGATAGTGACATATTACTACATCTATGTGAACCTTTATTATCCTACTCTGCTTCTCTTGATCCTCTTTGCTTTGCTATAAAGCTCAGATTTGGTAACTTAACCCTGAACTTTTAAACATGCTTTTATTTTCCCAAAAAGAAGTAAATTTCTTTGGAATGATCAAGCCAAATCAACCTCATCTGTCTTGGTCCCTAGCTCAAATGATATAAAGCTGAGGCAACTAACCTTTTTCCACTTTGTAATCAGATTACGGTCTGCATAACCCTGGTCCAGGCAAAATTCATACAGCTCCTTAGATATATCCTTCCTTCCTCTATAGAAAAGATCATAAATGTAACGGCTTCTTGGATGAGAAATGCGGAAAATTGGCCAGAGTGCTTCACACTTTCTCTTCCTGTCATGTGTATCATTTTCAGCTGTGCGTGCAGATCATATTAGTACTCATCTTGTAGTATGAAATATCAACGGACATCTGAAAAGGTCACAGCGATAGATAGCATGCTTAATAAATTATGTGCTCACCAACCGTCCTCCGTCTAAGCACGGCTAGAAGTTATAAAGGAGGACCCTCTGCGTTGTAGTCTACTTTATCATGATAGCACTTGCAGGCTCGATGAAGAGAGAGGAGAGAGAGAGAGAGAGAGAGAGAGAGAGAGATAGATAGAAGAAGAGAGATATAAGATATATATTTAGCTCTGGCTATATCTATATCTATATATATAGAAGCTATATATATAATAGAGCCTATAGATAGAGATAGAGAGGGAGCGATAGATGTCTATATATCTCTATCTTCTACCTCTCTCCTCGCGCCTCTCTCTTCTATATCTCCTCTCTCTCTCTCATCGCGAGAGAGGACCTTGAGCTTTTTTGATTTTTTTTTTTTTTTTGAATGGAAGGCATACGAAAATGCATCATCTTCGCCATTGTGGAGTTCAGAGACGAGAAGGTAGGGGCAACATGAATAACGTCGAGGAAAAGCTAACAAATGAACATAGCAGTATGAATCAGCTCAATGTTTACTAGCTCCACAGGGAAACTGACCTATAGAGGAATTTAAAAAGGCACTATAAGGAAGAAACCCAGCGGTTGGGCACGCGACGCAGTGGAGAGTAAAGGCCGCATGGTCGCTAGCTTGTAGTCAGGGTCGAGTAAGAACCGAGTCGCTGTAGTGGCAGACCAAACAGAGCATGTTCCTGTGCGGGAAGCTGGGAAGCGAATCCAAACTGCACGTCAGGCATCAAAATCTCTGCTCTGGTCCAAACAGTGTACAACACATCAGAAGTCAACCAGTAAGCACTAACACCTGCATCAAAACAATGATCACGACCAATTAAAAAATGAAAGGAAATAAGAGATCTCGTCTATTCCTGTTTATACATGAACAACAGGTCAATGTAGCTACATACCGTGAACACAGGCCAGAGGCAGCAGTAATCATCTCCAGGAACTGAGCCACAAGAAACCCCGGGATGGGCAGCATGAGTCTTTGAAGGTGTTCCATCTCATCGACGGCAGCAAGCTGCGTGGTAGCCGCAAGCCATAGCCTGCCGGCCATGGATGCGTTTAAACCGATTGAAGAACGAGAGTAATCTTACTTTCCTGTCATTTAAAATGGTAAAAATCCTTGCTAGAGCACACGGTCAGATGGTAAAATGCTCACTAGAGCACAACGATCAAATGGTAAATGCCCAGGAAACCAATGTGAATGTTTGAAGTTTGTTATCTACACTCTCCATGATCAATCCATCATACAACAACTGATATGTACAAATTCGGCTCCAGCTAGCTTGGAGCCGCTCCCACACTCACCACATCTTCGTGCTGCTGCATAACCACCATGCTTGATAACCACGCCCACCAATGATCGTTAACCCATTCTCTCGCCCGAATATATCATTTGAAAAATACCTTTTCTCTACTTTCATCAAATAGAGGGACCATTATATTGAAGCAACATGATCTTGAGATTTTGTTTTGTGCTAGATGTTATGTTGATTACAGGATGGAGTAAACTGTCGAAACAAGTTTTTTTCGAAAAGGAAGAGTACCACAGCCTCTGCATCGAATGATCCACACAACCATTTTTATTATATTATACAACATTACCCGACAAAACAAATACATGGGTCAACCCAAAGCCACCTGCCTGGCAACCATTATCGCTGCACCTACAAGCTTGATGATGTGCCCTGACCTTGCATCAACACACACCATCTAATCCGGTGGCCTCATCAAACCGCCGCTCGCAAGACTAGAGCACCAACCAGTTTAGCGGACCTTCTGTGCAGCGCGTGCACACGCTCTTCCGTTGTCCCACCTTCAGGAGCAAGCAACACATTCACCATGCCATTCTGCCGTCAATGCCACCATGGCGCCAGACAGCACCACCGATCTGTGCTCGTCCATCAAGACATATCCACCGCCGAGACTCCACTGCACCAAGCCGCCAAGACCCGCCGTCGTCGACGCAGTAGATACGACGCTGCACCACTTTCTGGTCTAGATCACTGCCAACACCAACCCAACAATGTCGAACAGCCACATAGCACCCAAGGCGGCGTCTTAAAGATGGAAATGGCATGGAAGGCATAGTCATCGCCCACCGCAGTTAGGGCTTTCACCTGGGAGACAAATGACATGGTGGAGGTAGAAGTAGATTAGACAAATGTCTCCATGGAGAAGTAACAGCGCCCTCGGGCGTCGCACTTGTTGTGGCAGAAAGGTTTGCTAGGGATTTATCCAATCTATATCACCACCACCAGCTCCATCCACATCAAGACCAGCAAGACCGCGACCTAGATACGGAAGACCACACCTAGCAGAGAAGGCGAGTGGGCGACCAGTTCAGGTTCTGCCGGCCGCCGGGGCAGCGACAACCGTCACGCCCCCACGCATCACCACAATACCTCCACAGCACCGCCGCAATCATCCACAACCACGCCACTGTCATACGCAGTTGCCGGGACTGAGCCGTCGCGCCACCGCCATGGCCCAGATCCGGGGTCGCGCCCCCGCATGATTGGGTGTCACTACTAGGAAAATGCTTACCAGTAGCGTTGTTTTTTTTGCTACCAGTAGCGCTAGCAGACGCGCTACTGCTACAACGCTACAGCTATTTTTTAGCAGTAGTGCTTGTTTGTCCCAGCGCTACTGGTAATTGAATATAGCAGTACCACTTTTTTTAACCCGCGCTACTACTATCCTAAGTACTAGTAGCATGCACTTTCCCCCACGCTACTACTAGCTAATTAGGACTAGTAGTGTTCACCTTTTCCCCCACGCTACTACTAGCTAATTAGGAATTAAAAAAATAAAAATTAGATGCAGTATTAATGGATGGAAATCAGAGACACATCCAGTGGAAAATAAACTAAGGTCACAGAACCATCTCAACTTGAAGAGGTCACAAAAATCCATTTAACTTCAGACGCACACAACCATCATCGAAACGTGGGTTCCTTCCCTAGTGTTCACCACCAACCTAAACAAACCACTTCTCTAGATGTATCTACCAAGGCTCGGAGTTCAGACGCCGTTGGACCCGAATCCTCCCTCCTCCCGGACGGTGGCATCGAGGTCCTCCACCTCGGCGACCTTCGGCGTCGCGATCACCTGGACGATCATCTTTGCGACGTGGCCGCCGGGCTTCACGGCAAAGTCCGCCTCCGAGTGGTTGAAGAGCACGAGGCCCACCGGGCCGCGGTAGTCCGCGTCGATCACCCCTGCGCCCACGTCGGGAAAGTGAAAACTTGTTAGTAGGCGTCAGCGTCCAAATCTAGCTTCAGTACACTCTTAAGATGATACATTTACTACTGAAGAGCTCAATATATGAAAATATGATACATGAAACTGAAGGATAGATATTGACTTTACAAAATGCATTCTAAACCAGCTGACAGGCTATATAAACTCTAGTCCATGCATTATAATGCTCACTTAGCTTCATGGGCATCTCAAACCAAGATTAATGTTGAGGACCTCATAATGCAATTAAAAAAACTTATCTGTAGATTCATAATTTTTGAAACCACAAGCTTTACTTTTCATTATATATGGAGTTAATCTAGACACAAAAATCCTGGTGAGTTTACTATTCTACATGGATAGCATCACGGAAGTCAACTTCGATAGTTCACATATATCATCTGTAGTATAAATGAACTGCATGAAGTGAGTTTACATAACAAGTCAAACGTGATGTAGTTTGTAGACCACGGAAACTAAATAAAAGCACTTGAAGAAACTTTTTCAATGTGGATACAACCTATACAGACAATTTTTCTGGAACTCTGAGGTTACAACTGTAAAGAACAAAAATAATGAGAGAAGTGCAGAGAAGCAATTGCAAAAGGACAACTCGCAAGCACCTTGGCATGAATAAACTTCTCTTTGGCAGAGAAAGGATCCGAGTGTTTAGGCTTGTTGGTGGTGAAGTATTGTGCTGCCTGTGATCCATTAGTACTACAAGACAACAAAGTTGCAAGTTATACCCTATATCCTGGTAGCAACTAATGCATCACATGATAAGTTAAAAAAACTGAAATATTACATCCCAAAAGACTGGATGGTTATACCCTATCTCCATAACAGAGCTCAGTATCTAGTAGCTTAAATTCAAATGCTTTACTCAAGATTGTGATATCATACTGGACTCTGGCTGCACATTAACTACTCTGCAAGGTTTCCATCTAAGAAACTATCCACACATATAGTAAACGACTAGTCAGAATAAGTAAACATCAAATCTTATACTAGAAGAGTTGCCGGCAGTTACAAAGCCATTCTTCTTAAACTAGTAGTAACCTTGCCGTTGCAGCGTATTTGGGGGCATTGGACATGCTCTCCATGCTTGGTGGCGGGGAGGAGAGGGAGCCGAATGAATGTCTGTTTAAAAAAGGGGTAATAGCACAGAAAAGAGAAATTGGCCTCAAGTGGATGAAAATGACCGAACAAAGGTTGAATGGTAATTAAGTGAAACAACATAGTTTAGTGCCACTTCATCCAACAGATTTTTGTACAGAGCAAAGAACAATTAAAATTAATTTTCAGCAGGCATATATTTCCTTGCATGTTGTGTTGTACAGTAGCTACGAAAATAAATATACGAAACCGAAAAATTGAGTGATTTCTATAAATAAGACATCGCCTATGTAATATGGTTATGAGACGGACAAGCTGAAATATTAGAACAATTTTGTACACAGCAAATTGTACCTTGTCGGCAAGCTCAAGGAGCTCCTTGGCTGTCCCAACATCTGCGGAGGCACACAGGTTGTTCCGCTTGGCCCCCGCGCAATTGGGTGTCCGGTGCCACTCGATGCAAAGTGAGAAGGAGGAGGGCCTCCGCTACCGCCGTCGGTCGCCAGTGCTTACGCCGGCAGCTTCCTCTAGCAACGACGTAGGTGAGGAAGACAGATACGGCGGAGCCTAGTGGCTAGGTCTTGGGATCCTCGCCCGAGCGGGAAGGGGGGGGGGGGGTGGGTGGCGGTACGCGTGTGAAGCCTCGTCCCACGTGTAGGAGGTCCTCCATTCATTCTCATATTTTGGTACGCCATTTGCTTCTTGAAGGCCAACTGCGAGCTGGTACCATTAAAGTTTGAACATTTTGCTCCTTCCATAAATTCCAGATGTGCATGAGACTATAAAATTGAACATGGCTCTGGCCTTCATTACAACCCCAAAACGCACTGTTGAGTGTAGAGGTCAGGGTGAGCTAGGGACAATGAAGTAGAGCACACACATATATGTAGCCAAACCTCCATGGAGAAAGGACAGTTATGATCGGTACGACACATATTCCAGGACTTGGTCACAAAGTTAGCAGATGGTATATAGCTAATGCACTCACCAACCTTCCCCGGCCTAAGCATTACACTTCCTTAGAAAGGATGCACTGCCTATATATGTAGTCCACTTCCTGCAGCCGACTAACTAGTGTCTTAGCAGGACAGTACTAGCTGTCAAATTAACATGCACGGTGTTGGAGCTCCGTGCAGAGAGATCTAGAGAGCAGACACAATCACACTGGGTCGGAACAGTGCAATCCGTTGTGAATGGGAGGTATATGGAAACACATCGTGTGGAAAAACCATATAGGATGTGGAAACATAAGCTTCCATCGTAAGAGTGAAGGTATCCTTAACTCGAGGTGGTTATTCGCATCAGATTAATGGAATATAGCGGCTGGGGAATCATTTGGGAGAGAGAGGGAGAGCGGTCACAGGACCGCCTTATTCGGTGCCGGGGTTGGTGCCGTGGAGCCGAGTCAACGTAGACTGCAGGGGCGAGGAACATGCATGAGAAATAGGTAGAGGGAGGCGTGGCCCTGCTGAGAGCCTGAAACCAATTTTTGCTGCAATTTTGCTGCTACTACTAGACGTCCCCTATGTGTTTTGTTCCTAGCAAACATTTGTTCTCACCCTTCTCTCTATGTGTCCTCTCGCAAGGCACTTGATCACGGCTGCTGGTGAAAATGAAATAGACTGGCACATTGTCATGGGCATGCGAGCTGCATCCAAGCAAGGGCTAATGTCATCAACACAAAATCCAAAATCTAGAATGGCATACTTTCTTGGATACGAGTGGCATGCATTTCGACAATTTTTTTAGAACAATCGGTTCAGATTTCAATAAGAGCACACGATTTACTGATTTTTAAATATTAAAATGCTAAGGGTATTTACAATGATGCTATCTTAGGAGTGTCACATAAGATAAATGCTGAGAGGGACGAAAAAGAACCATAAAAAAAGTTTTGCCTTCTCTTAATTAAGAAATGATCTCTTAGCAAAATATTTAGGCATATGTAGTTACCAGAGATAAGACAAGGAAATAACCCATTATACATTATTTTTTAATTATGTGACACGCTTAAGATAAGACGGCCTTATCAACCACTCTACATGGCCTTAAGATACCCACAATGACAATAGGTTGTGTAATTTGAAAGAGACCAGCAGAACGGCCTGTTACTCAACTACAAAATCCAAGATAACATCACCAAACACTTCTACCCCTAATTACTCAGGGTGAACAGACCGAGCGGGCCGAAAAGACCGCTCGTGGCTTGCTCCAAATCGGCCTGGCTAAGCATGACTGGATAACTATATAGTGAGATCTGCGCTGTGAAAATGGACCTGGAATTCAACCAACCCGGTCCGATTTTGTCTCGGTACACACCTCGGTCCGACCGACACGAGGCCCGATAACTATGTTATTTGGTTAATTTCTGAGTACATTCAAAGTGCTCACATGGGTTTTAACTTGTCGAAATTTAGAAAAGGATCCGTCTCCCACTCATGAGAAGCTAGCTAGAGTGTTTGTGTGCTATAAGAGTAACACAAACAGAGCCCTCTAGGGTGGAACCGCGCCAACACCGTGCTGGCCCTAGAAGATACTTTCCTCTGTCTCTATCTCTGTAAGGAGCCTTTTATGGCTATGTTGTACTATTCAAGCCACAATGCTTATAAATCCCTCTTGTAGATATGCCCATGTTTATGATGCATGCTGTAAACGTGCGCACTAGTGTGATATCCTCGGCAAGTGTGTGTGGCAGCCATCTGACTACATTGGTATCCAGGAGGCACGCTACAACCTTGTACCCATAAACCCAGTGAGCATATTAGTATGAGTTTTTTCATCGTTAAAAACTAAATTTTTGGTGTTTCGTTTAAACCAAATGTAGAAGAACAGTTTCCTTATTAGTATAAAAACATCAAGGAGCTGTTTATGATCAGCAAAAACCAAATTGTTGCGGAAGGTTGCTAAAGATCCATTCTTGTCGTAATATAATTGCATAGAGTAATACAATGCAAATCCTCTAGGACTAGATATATGTTACTCCCTCCGATTCATCTTACTTGTCGCTCAAACGGATGTATCTGGATGTATTCCAGTGCTAGATACATCCGTCTGCGCGACAAGTAATATGGATTGGAGGAAGTATTATTATTTGTCTACATAAACTAACCACAACCCTTACATGCAAGCAATTAACAGATGTAAACACAAGCAGAGCACGCATACCTAGCCAATCCTCTTTTGGGTCATTAAGGATCAGGTAAAATGATGATTCCAAGACAGTAAAAAGAACGAGGGAGCAGCTTAAATAAACATGCCGCCCCCCCCCCCCCCCCCCCCCCCCCCCGGCTCGCGCAAAGGATGCACCACCTATATAACTAGTCTTCTTGCTGGTACCACCGTAACGAGCAGGACAGTGGCACGAATGGAGTCGATCGAGACAAAGCAATGACAGTTACGATGGGCTGAATTGGTAAAAAGAATTGGCAATGGGAAGCATACAAGAAAGGGAAAATAGTGGCTGCACCGAACTTCGGTGCACCCACACATTGAACAGTAAATTCGAAAAAATGGAAAACATCAAAAAATTCTAAAACTTCGTGGATGTGATTATTAGCAAATGTTTTAGGAGCTTGCAAAGTTTGGTCACCAAAAAACATAAAATGATCTCCATACACAGTGAAATACATATGATGCTCTGCACCCAAGTTACTTGTCGCATGTTTTCAGCACAAACTTTGTTTTTTAGTACAGAGCTCCTCAAATGTCAGTTCACCATCTGATTTTGCAAGCACCAAACTTTTTTGTCAGAATTACATCCACAGGGGGTGCAATGTCCCTGGGTGCACAAAAAGCAAACTCTACAGAAAAACATCATCTCTGCCGCTGCTGGATTTCAAGCATGAACATAGTTACAACATGGAGGAAACTATAGAGGAGATAACTGCTTGAGTATAACAGTATGAATAGACTCGAAACAAGCTCCACAGAAAGACTACTACATAGAGAATCGGAAAAGGGCAGATAATAAAGAGAAGCATTAGATCAATTTTTCATCTCTGCCCCCTCAACCCCACATACTAGATTGCAACCTATTTTCATTTTCATCTCAAACTACGGTAGGTGCAAATTGGGAATCATGACCTAGAAATTGTAGTATACAAGGTAAAACACCTCGTATCAAGGTACCAATACTATTTTTTAAGGGAGACCAAGACTTTTAGAATGCGTTCACCGGAAGATTGATGATAGCGAGGCTAAGATCGAGGAACTGAGCACTCCACTAGGTGTCTGAGTGTGGGCTCATGAAAACATCATGTCTGGAGATGACAAACAAAACTTGCAAATTGGTGGTGAGGTTAAGAAAATGCTACAAGAAAAAATGGCATGAAGTGATTACGGAGTTCACTGTCTTGTTCTCATTGACACATAGTTACATGGCCCTCCACTAGTGATGGCCTTCATGCCGAATTTTGCCTGGCTTTCTTGCTCCTTTGATCACTCCTACCCTGCTTAGATTGAATTGAAGTTATCCGCTAATTCTATCATTTAAAAAAATTACACTCCTTAGTTTTTATTAGATGCAAATTCATTGATTTAAAGCATTGTCATGTTGGGTTTTTCTTTTACACTAGATTGTATATTGGTTTTAGTTTGGGGTCAATTGAAAGAATAAACAGGAGTGCAGATGCCTTGCCATTCATTAGTAGGAAAATGTTTTAGTTTTACAACCTAGCAGGGAACAAAAAGAAAAACAGTAGGCCACTCTCTCGATGCAAACAGGGAACACACATCATTTGCAATCTTGAAGGCCACCTATAACTTTCAGATGCAGAAGGTCGTTTTCGTTGAAGATTCAAGCATTTTGCTCGTTCCAAAATTTTCATACTATGGTATATGAGGCTATAATGAAGAGCATGGCTCTAGTCTAGGCCTTCATTATAATCATGAACCCACCTTCTTGGCAAATCAGTGTTGAGTGTAGAAGCTAAGGTGAGATGGGGAAAATAGAGCCGAGCATACATATGTGGCCAGACCTCTTTGGAGAAAGGGCAATTAAGGTTCATGTACAACACAAATTCCAGGACATGGACACAGAATTAATAAATGAATAGCTAATGTGCTCACCAACTTTGCGCAATCCAATACTAATAAAGGATACACTACATCTATATATTCTTGTAGCATCTAAGTATGTTGTTGGGATGGTACTAAGCAGGCAACCAAGCACACTGGAAACTGAGGCTCCTGATGTGAGAGAGTAGCTACAAGTACAACTGGTTACATCGATGCGATCCATTGAGAAATATGAATGGGAGGCATATGGAAACACATCATTTTGAAAAATTACACGGAATGTACACGCATATCCAGGCTCAGTACTGCTATTGCTGCTTTGCTAGCAACATTGCCAGAGAATGGAGTGACAGGGCATATGGTCGCCGGCTCACCCCAGTCATCATCTGGGCCGAATCATTGGAGGCGATAGGAACAGGCATAGAGCAGCTACTTCCTTTTCTTTTGCAGGGAGAGAGCTAGGAATTTCTTAACTACAAAGTTCAGCAATCAATTATTTCATAAGCTTCAAAAGAAAATGAAGTTTGTATCCCAACTTGTACATACTTTTCCATTCTGTACTACCCTAAAAATTTATGGACCAGAATGCACGTGAGCAAATGTACAACTATCTTTGAGTTCCTTGCAGATTGCAAAAGAAAATAGAGACATAAAATTGAAACGGTTGCTAATTGAAAAAACAACCAGATATAATCTGTCAAGTAAAAATGAGATATTGAACACAATATCGCAGGAAGATAACAAGGAAATAACAAGTGGAGTATTATTTTTCATGCATTTATGCTCGTTTCAAGAATTATATCAAAACAGACGGTAAATCTGCACGCTCGAGCAAACCAGTCAAAAGTAGGAACTTGATAAATAGGATTCTTCTTGCAGTAATATCTAATGAATGGGTGTGACCTGCCTTATATCCTGGTAGCAACTAATGCATCACATGATAAGATAAAAAAACTGAAACATTACATCCCAAAAGACTGGATGGTTATACCCTATCTCCATAATTTGTATAGTAGAAAAAGAATCTTCAGAATTTCCCTTAAATGACAGAATTGTCATATGAGAAGAACAAGCATCATAATGCTGATCAAGCTTGCTTATGGTACTGTGTGGATAAACATCTATGTACCCATCCCTAAGCTTACAAAGAAGAGTATATCTGTAACCATAATAGAGCATAAAACTGCTATGGTTCTGTCGGAGTAGTTCTTACTGCTCTAGTTCTCAAAAAAAAAAACTGCTATGGTACTACATACGGATGTGTTGCACAATAAGCTATATGGAACGAAAAGTGGCACTCCTGGGGATGACCCTGGTGGTATAATTTCTACTTTAAAATTGATGACATTATTTGCGCACTTTTTGGGGAAAATCAGGGATGCCACACAAGCAGCTCAAAACCGATAGGATTCCCAAAAGGTACGTGAGATATTTACTTCAACTCCAACAGAAGGTATATCTATTTCAAATCCAAACATAGATTATAGGTAAAAATAATGCATTGTAAACAGAGATCAATCACATCACTGAACCCCACACATAATGTGTTTATCTCCAGTAGGAAATGTTAGCAGCACATCCAGAATAATTATTAAGTAGTAACATTGCAAACATGTTTGGAGCAGCTATTAGCTGCAGTGAGTATGACCCAGAGTGACAGAACAGAAACTTTCTTGGATACTAGATGTGTATTTGCAGATCGTGCAGGTCATGAAACAAAATTACAACCAATTGTTGTACTTGAATTAACTATTTGCAAGCTCTAAAAATTATAAATCCAAGAAATAGGACTTTTGGTTTCAGAAACAACAGGTGATGTATGTATGACAAGGGAAAAATCAACAATTCTGAGGGATCATAAATTATTCCATGGCAAAATTCTACTACCTGTATGTCTACTACAAACCAGATTGAGGACTGAAGCAAACAAAAATTATTGGAGCAGGCAAGGATGGCTAGATACCCTGAGATTGGCCAAATTTGGACTGAATGTGCCGAAATGGATGGCTTAACTACTACAGTCTTAGCATCATCAGAGTTACAAAGTAGTTAGTGACCGAGTGAGGGGCTCACCGAGGTAGAAGGCCTTGGCATACTCGGCGGAGACCTCGTCGCAGCGGTCGTAGGCGTCACCGAGGAGGCCCCAGCCGAGCTCGGCGTTTCCCTCCTGCTCCAGCTGCTCGTCTTGGCACCAGCGCCTACCCGCCTCAGCCTCCCGCGTGCTGCTCGGCGCCCCTGCAGATCCTCCACCAGCGCGTCCTGCCGCACCACCACCTCATACACCGCCTCCTCCGTCACCGTCCGTGCCGCCACTAGGCTCGCCCTCGGGGTCGCTGCGCCGCCCCGTCTCCAGGCTGTGGCGGGGAGCAGCCCGGGCTGGCCGCGATGGGTCTGGTCGGCCGGGTGGTCGAGGAAGGCTGCGTGTGTGTGCGGCCTACAGGACTTGTACACGATAGAGGATCCCGCCAAGGATCGGAGAGAGGGAGAGACGGGGACGACAGCAATCGGAGAAGAACGGGAAGGGGATCCCCGCAGCAGAGGAGAGGAGAGGAGGTGGAGGTGGAGGGAATTTGGATCGGTGGTGGGTGGGGTGTGGGAGTGGACTCAGACGGTTGGTGGGGTGTGGGAATGGATCGGGGGTGTGGTCCAACGTGGGATTGGGCTAGCGGTAGCGCAGGGTGTCTCACAGGCACTACAGCTATCCATTTAGTAGTAGGATGGGTTTAAAACCCACGCTATTACTATGGTCTGTCTGCGGGGCACGGTTGAGAATATTTACTAATAGCGTATTATTTTTGGCCACGCACTACTAATAAATAACAGTAGCGTGGGTCAACATAGCGCGCTACTGGTAATCGATTGTCTATAAGATTTTTCCTAGTAGTGTGATGATGATCAACCGTGGCTGAAATAAGTTTGCCTTTGAACAATCAAGGCACCTGTGGGTATCAAGTTGGATCCTCCCTCTTGTGTCTATAATGCTTTTTGATCCTGTGATACTTGTTGTTCTGTCCTTGGATGGTCATTCTTGTTGAGTGATAACCAAGGAAGCTCCACCGGATAAACGGATATCCAGAAAAGACTCGCAGCATGCTCCGGGCGCTCCAGAGCTTAGGAACATCCGTCCGTATGTGTTCATTTTATTGATGAGATCTGGTCCGTCGGATTGATCCTTTGGATGACCTCGGTCGTCGGATCGAACCCGTGCTCCTGTAGCAATGAATAGTTTCACTCTCATTCGTGCCACCGCGCGTAATTGTAGTGCCCCGCCGATGGCATTCTCGTCATTTCACACACATTCATATAAAAGGACGGCATGCCCATGATGAAACCCTAGCCACCTCTCTACTCTGCTACAACCTCCCTCGGTGAGCTCCATCTTCCTCCTGCTCGTCTGCTTCAGCTACTGTATGGGACATGGCCGTGGCTATATTGATGTGGTGCTCATCTGGTTGAATCTCTATGCCCTACTCATGCATCGGTTCCTACTTGAGCTCTGTAGTTGTGGATCCATGCTATTCTAGGGTTTGTAGGTTGTTGTTCATGTTCACTTGCTGTGATAGGAGCTCCTGTGATGCTCTGGTTTACATGTGGATGCCCTGGTCCTACAGCTATGCTCCTGGATTTGCTAAATTGATCAGTGGCGTTCGTGATGGGGCGATGATGATCGACCGTGGCTGAAATAAGTGTGCATTTGAGCAATCGAGGCACCTGTGGGTATCAAGTTGGATCCTCCCTCTTGGCTGTAGATTCCTTTTTGATCATCTGATACTTGTTGTTTTGTCCTTGGATGGTCATTCTTGTTGAGTGATAACCAGGGCAGCTCCACTGTATAAACAGATTGGTCTGGTGATAAGAGATGACGGGGGTAGGTTATATGATCGAGGAACAGTGAATTTGAGCCCACTATGCAATGAACCCTGAACCCTTTTTATTTGTATTTAAAGGTGTTGCTCATTTATGCTCCAGTGCTTATAGTCGTCTTATGTAGAGATTTCTTCTCTCTCATACATTTATTGCATATGAGTTGTTCTTGATCTTTTATTGTTTGTTCTTGGTCCTTGATTTAATCTGGTTAAAAGTAAGTTGCACTTTGTTATACTAGAAAGACTCGCTCCCAGCAAGTTATCGGTTGAATGGCTGGTTTGAATTCGTTGTGATACTATTACTTCTATTTTTCTGCTAGTTACCAGTTGTAGCTTTTGTTCTTACATGCTACAAATAATAATGCCACGGGATTTATTTTAGCAATGCAATGAACCCTGAACCCTGGATAAACAGGAGTTAAATAAGGATCAACTATCTTTATTTTAGCAATGAACTTATTTTGTATATGGAGTTGATACTCTGAAACTTCTGTTTTTTATTACCGTACTATTATGAAGGTTCAAGCATTTGGGTCCTAGACATGTGTGGTTTTCAAGTGCTGATACTCTGAAACTTCTGCAACTCACTTTGTTAACTTCCACAACACCATTTCATTTTTTTACAGTGGTTAGACAAGTGTGGTTTTCAGGTGGAGTTGCCTATTAAATTTTTTTGTTTTCCTGTGTCGGTTTCTCTGGTCCAGCCTATAAGTTACTTAGTTTGATTATGCACTGTCGACACGGCTTATAAACGGATGAAACCATGAAGCATTCCTGTGGCATGTGCCTTGGGCTGTTAGCCCGATGTAAAGATTTGCTTTGCCAACACAGTTTGATTTAGACACTGCCTGCAAAATAGACAAGCGCTTTTTATTGGTTTGGGGTGGTGCGTGTCGGCTTGTGGGCTTTACATGGGCTGTTAAGGGCGTTATTGAGCTTGCATGTACGTATGCACGTATACTGTTGTACTGGGCCAGGTTTGTTACACTATATGGCACGCCTGTTCCACGACTTGATCTGTCCTGACCCAAACCCTAGCTCAGTTTCGTCAACGGTTGGTCCTCGTGCCCTTTTGCCGACGGCAATGTCCATCGACAGGATAACTCTCTTGCTCTCTTCTCGTAGGTTACGGCCCCGCCAGCGCCGCCTCGCCCCCTTTTGTCGACTTATCTGGCATTTCCTTGGCGTGTGGAACCGGCACATCTACCTGCGAATCTCCAGGCTATGGTACCAACGGGGTGGCTTCGATGATCCCTATCAGGAGTATACATATGGTCATGACCGACGAAAAGGTAAGTGGCTATTTTGTTTTCTGTTTTCTTTTTAACAAATCATACGCTGTTTACACGGGGGGTGGCTGGCTCTTCTATACATTGTTGTCTCCTTAGGAGATCGAAGAGCTTCTCTTGGTTGCATATAATCTAAATAGTCTAAATTGTGGCTTTGTAATGCTGACTACCTCAAAATTAACAGCAATGACTACCTCAAAAAGGAAGGAAATGAACAGTTCTGTTACGAAGATAACACCGTAGACCAAGCATGAGATTTTATCTGTTGCTTGATGCATGTTTTAAATTGATGCAATGGAGGACTGTTTGTTGTGTTTTACATTCTCAAGCTTTTTTATGTATTTGTATATCTTTTCCCTATTGTGGATCCAAATTTACAAGGAATCCTTTGTGATGCTGAATTTGTTTCAGTGATACAGGATGTGAGATCATTGATGGGCATGTCTGACAATTTCTTATGACGGAAACATATCTGGTGATTTTCTTGATGGGCATGGTCCGGAATTGCCCTTGCATAGTGTGTTGGTTCAGGTATATAAACTAGAATAAAACTGAACTGTAATAATTTTAAGATCATGATTGAGTATTCACATGAAAACAGTCGAGTAAAATTGATGTTTACGTACATGGATTCTATGAATCTGCGTAGAACTAAATCATAGGTTGGTAGAGATTCCAACCTGAAGTTATTATCCATAAAATATTTATATGAATTTATGTTTTGCTTCGTCGACCTATGATAATGACTTCTACAAAGTAGGAGTTGAAGTATAATAAATTAGGGTGCTAGAGAAATCGGTCTGAAGCCACTGATATCCTCACAAATTTAATGGATTCTTATGTTATTATTTTCTTATAGTTGTATTTTGAGCATAGGCATCTCTAGCGAGCTGCTCTTTCAGGCCTGAGCCAAAATTAAGGATTATTAGTGTACTAAAAAATAGTCTACGAAATAGAAAATTCCTTTGTTGATAAGAAATTGTAGTGGGATATCTTGTCTAAATGTACAGATGACCAGATATCCTGTTATTATTTTCTTATAGTTGCAATTCTTAGCAATGCTTGCTGATGTTATGCAAATGATGTTGTGTCTGATATCAAGGCAGTATAGGAAGATAAATAGTACCCAGTATTTGCATGGTTGTAACTTCCAAAACAAGTTTTGCTTTTGAGTTTCCCCATCATTAGAGCTTTTGGCGCTTGATTTCATTTCTGATTGGGAAATTTACATGCTTTTTGTGCTGAGATTTGGATTTTGACGACATCAATCTAATAGTCAACTATATAGTGGATGAGAATATGTGGCTCTCAGGTGCCACACACACCCCTTTATGAATATAGTATTGAAAAAATACATCGTTGCCAGTGCTTACAGAAATCTGATTAGCCTATTGTTAAGGTTCAAGGTAATAGGGTTGATGCTTGAATACAGAAATCATTGTATTCCATATATCTCACAGTTTGTTTGTATCAGGTTCATGTGAGGCGGTGCCTATGAAGTACAATGACAAGCAGATGAATTACGCCAGTTATTATTATGCTTAGTGATTATGGCTCCGTAGTTGGCTCTCCTTTATTATGTTCCTGTTCTTAGTGATGATGGCTCCGTAGTTTGGTATCGATTTTCATGTCTAATGGCTATCCTTTGTGATCGTATGAACGCACTGAGCTTGATCCTGCCTTATAATCTGATGTCGATATTGAGCTTCATTGTGTTTTAATTTATCACAATTGAATGTTTTTTTACTTTATTATTATCATGTATAAGTGCAAACACTATACCTGGGTTCCCACTAACATAGTGTTGCATGCTTCGGCAAAATGTTGGGACCCGCACGCTCGCGCCAAGGCGCGATCCCGATCTAGTTGATGTGGTTATGGGTATATTTGGTAATGTGGTCACACATCTTCTGCTTAGTGTGGTTGTATCAGTGCTTGTTCATAGTCATGCAGGAAGCCAGAAACCCTTCGTGGATCATTCCTAAACATGTTGATAGGTTGATTGGCTTCTTATAGAAGGCAGGCCGCAAGAGAAAAAATACCCAAATGATAAGTGCCACAAGTGTGGCACGAAGCATTCCAGCCGTGACGTTTTTTATAGCTAAAGTTCCCATCCGAAAAGAAAAAACAAACCCCTAAAAAACTGAAACTTGCCATCCGAAAAAAAAGTTGCCATGCTTGACAACTAAAGTTGCCATCCCCGCATCGCTAAACTTGCCATAAAAAATGTTCGGAGTTACCATGTGTTCGTGCCACACGTATGGCACTCACTAGTAGAAAACAGGGCTTTGGTTCGGGCCAGCCCAGCCCATTAGTCCCGGTTCAGTCACGAACCGGGACCCATGGGTGGCATACGTCCCGGTTCATGTGCCCAGGGGGCCGGCCGGGGCCTCGTGGGCATTGGTCCCGGTTCGTCCGGACCCATTTGTCCCAGTTCCTGGCACGAACCGGGACCAATGGGCCTCGCTCCTAGCCCACATTCATTGGTCCCGGTTCATGGCTTGAACCGAGACAGAAGGGGGGCCTTTAGTCCCGGTTCCATGCATGAACCGGGACCAATGAGGTGGCTATATATACCCCATCGCCGGCGAGCAGAGCACTCCACACTGCTCTGTTTTTTCTGGCCGGCGAGGGGAGAGCTTTGTGGTGCTCTAGGTGTCGAATTCTTACATTATATGTATTCGTGAAATTCTTGAGATGGAAAATACTGCATTGGTGTCGAATTCTTACATAATCAAAAGATGCGGCTGTAATTGTTGTACATTTCTATCTTTATTAACAAGAAAGAATGAAAGATGCTGGCCTCTTAGAGTGAACCATGGAATCATCTTTCAATATTTTTTAAATAGATAATAGGTTGATAGGTAGATTTGCACGCATTTGTGTGTATGCTTATGTCATATATATAGTGTATTTCCTATAATAACAATATACGTGTGTTAGCATCACTTCTACCATCTACTGAGACAACAGATTTTTGTTGTGTACAAACTCTTCTCTTTTGCTTGTAGAGTTTCATTTTGTTTTATCCTCTGCTGATGCCATTCACATTTAAAGCTGCCAAGATTATATCCGCATATGGCTACCTTTGTTCTAAGTTCTATGATTCTGTATTATATCTATTTTGTTGTGTCTCTGTGCGTGCGCACATGAATGTTACGAGTTCGCAGTGACCAAACCGAGGCGACCGACAAACTGCATGCCTGCATGCGGAAAATCTGAATCGGCTGTTCCAAATTTTGCTTCCAACGGCATGCCACTGTGCGTTTGAGATGATATGTTGATGTAGCTAGCTTTTGAATTTTATTCCAAAATACATTCGTGGTACCTAACTTGGGACAATTTTCTAGTTTGTTTCTAGATACTCATTATTTCATTCAGTTGAATTTGAAAACTGAGTGGAACCCACAGGTTAATAACGGCAAAAAACTCATGTAGCTTAAGGCACCCCATGACAGAGCTAGAGGCTGTCGCAATTGCTACCACAATCATGAGGAACACACTCACGATCTCTCTTGGACTATTGGTGCTGGTACCACGGTTTTTGGAGATTTTCCTCTGCCATCGGCCAACAGGCTTGGTATCGAGCTACATCGGCTTGTTTCCCTTCAGTTGTCCAAAAGAACCATGGTAGTAAAACCATATGTTCCTCGCGCCTCCAATGATTCAGCCATGATGATAACTGGGGGCTAGCCTGAAATCATACACCCTCTCCCTCCATCCCCGAGCAAGGCTGCCAGCAAAGGGCCTGCAGCTATACTGGTTCTTGTTGTGGTTCTACGTCCCATATGATATTTTGAAGTTATGTGTTTCCATATGCCTCCCATTCATATTTCTCAATGGATTCCATTGGTGTAACCCATTGTAATTGTCACAACCCTCTGGCTCGAGAACCTTGACTCCGTTTGTGTTCGTTTGGCTGCACAATACTGTATTGTTAACATAGTTGCTGGGTACAAGGAGATACAGATGTAGTATGTCCTTTATAAGTACTGCACTGAGGAAGGTTGGTGAGTACATTAGCTATACATCTATTAATTTTGTGTCAAGTCCTGGAATGTGCACCGTACATGAGCATTAATCGCCCTTTCTCCAATTGGCCTTGCCACATATGTATGCTCTGCTCACATGTTGTGTATTGTAAGGATCGACTTCCAGCAAACGAGGGCCTCTCTCAGTCTTGGCTAGATGGCTTTTGTCTCAGACCATGCTCTCTTTTTATATTAGTCCCGCCTCTCTGTCGAGCAGACACTAGTAGAAAACAGGCCTTTGGTTCAGGCCAGCCCAGCCCATTAGTCCTGGTTCAGTCATGAACCGGGACCCATGGGGCCATACGTCCCGGTTCATGCGCCCAGGGGGCCGGCCGGGGCCTCGTGGGCATTGGTCTCGGTTCGTCTGGACCCATTTGTCCCGGTTCCTGGCATGAACCGGGACCAATGGGCCTCGCTCCTGGCCCACATCCATTGGTCCCGGTTCGTGGCTTGAACCGGAACAGAAGGGGGGCCTTTAGTCCCGGTTCCACGCACGAACTGGGACCAATGAGGTGGCTATATATACCCCATCGCCGGCGAGCAGAGCACTCCACACTGCTCTGTTTTTTCTGGCCGGCGAGGGGAGAGCTTTGTGGTGCTCTAGCTCACCTCCTATGCACATGAGGTGTTTGATGAAATGCCCGAGCCACACTAGTTAAGCTTTCTCCTCTCGAAGCTCGACCTTCAAGCTCCATTTTCCTCAAGATTTGTCTAGGTTTAGCGGTCCGTCACATCCCGTCCCCGTCTTCACCACCGTCGATCGCCCGCGCCGATCTCGTCGCCGGCATAACCGTGGTGAGCCTCTTGTTCTTATCTTCTTTCTAAAAGAAAAAAATTCTTACTTGTATGATTTAGATAGATACTTGTCTAATTTTCTTACTTTTATTATTGTTTGTTATTATATAGTGCGATGGTTTTGGTATCCGCCCCCGTCGGCCCTCGTCCTGTCTATGATTCGGATGTGGTATATATTATATTTTATAACTATTTGGTTCATTTATTGTTTATGACAATTATGCCGACCAACGTGACATAGATTTTTTTATCTAGGAGGTATGTGAACCGGAAATTCCAACCGACCCTATTGTCGAGAGGTTAAATTTAGTTGAAGAAGAAAACAATTACTTGAAGGAAAAATTGAAAAAAATTGAGGAGGAGAAGATGATATTGGAGTTGCATGTTGCGGATGTCGTCGATGATCACAAGATCAAGATGGATGCAATGCGCTTCAAGATTAGAAAGTATAGAAAATATGTCATTCATACCGAGGCTTGGTATCATTATGCCGTTGGATCAATTGTTACCTTGGTTGCGATTATGATCGCATTTGTTGTTGCATTGAAATGTTTTACATAGTTTCAATGCATGGTTTAATTAGATGCTCTGGAGAGCTATATGTTGTTCAATGAGAACTATGTATGTACTTTGGTTTTAATGTGATGATGAACTTCTATTAATTTGGTCACTTATCTATTCATGATGTTTTGTAATGATTTTTTACACACTTAATTATATATAATGCACGCAGATGAACCGACAATGGATGTACGGTGACAGACGCACCTCCGAGTACATTAAGGGCGTGCATAATTTTCTCGAAGTGGCTGAGGCAAACAAGCAGAATGGTTTTATGTGTTGTCCATGAACTATATGTGAGAATACGAAGTCTTACTCTGACCAGAAAATCCTTCACACCCACATGCTTGAGAAGGGTTTCATGCCACACTATAATGTTTGGACCAGGCACGGAGAAATAGGGGTTATGATGGAAGACAGCGAAGAAGAAGAGGTCGATGACAACTATGTGCCCCCTGAATACGGTGATGTTGCAACAGGGGAAGCTGAAGATCAAGAGGAACCAGACGATGTGCCCGATGATGATCTCCGCCGGGTCATTGTTGATGCAAGGAGACAGTGCGAAAGTGAAAAGGAGAAGCTGAAATTCGATCGCATGTTAGAGGATCACCAAAAAGGGTTGTACCCCAATTGCGAAGATTGCAACACAAAGCTCGGTACCGTACTGGAATTGCTGCAGTGGAAGGCAGAGAATGCTGTGCCTGACAAAGGATTTGAGAAGCTACTGAAAATATTGAAGAAGAAGCTTCCAAAGGATAACGAATTGCCCAACAGTACGTACGCAGCAAAGAAGGTCATATGCACTCTAGGATTGGAGGTGCAGAAGATACATGCATGCCCTAATGACTGCATCCTGTGCCGCGGTGCGTACGAGGATTTCAACGCATGCCCGGTATGCGGTGCATTGCGGTATAAGATCAGACGAGATGACCCTGGTGATGTTGATGGCGAGCCCCCCAGGAAGAGGGTTCCTGCCAAGGTGATGTGGTATGCTCCTATAATACCACGGTTGAAACGTCTGTTCAAAAACAAAGAGCATGCCAAGTTGATGCGATGGCACAGAGAGGACCGTAAGAAAGATGGGAAGTTGAGAGCACCCGCTGATGGGTCGCAGTGGAGAAAAATCAAGAGAAAGTACCGGGCTGAGTTTGCAGGTGACCCAAGGAACGTATGGTTTGGTTTAAGCACGGATGGCATTAATCCTTTCGGGGAGCAGAGCAGCAATCACTGCACCTAGCCCGTGACTCTATGTATCTATAACCTTCCTCCTTGGCTGTGCATGAAGCGGAAGTTCATTATGATTCCAGTACTCATCCAAGGCCCTAAGCAACCCGGCAACGACATTGATGTGTACCTAAGGCCATTAGTTGAAGAACTTTTACAGCTGTGGAATGGAAACAATGTACGTGTGTGGGATGAGCACAGACATGAGGAATTCGACCTGCATGCGTTGCTGTTTGAGACCATCAATGATTGGCCTACTCTCAGTAACCTTTCAGGACAGACAAACAAGGGATACCACGCATGCACGCACTGTTTAGCTGACACCGAAAGTATATACCTGGACAAATACAGGAAGAATGTGTACCTGGGGCATCGTCGATTTCTTCCGAGCAACCATCAATGTCGAAAGAAAGGCAAGCATTTCAAAGGCGAGGCAGATCACCGGAAGAAGCCCGCCATTCGTACCGGTGATCATGTACTTGCTATGGTCAATGATTTACACGTAATCTTTGGAAAGGGTCCCGGCGGACTATCTGTTCTGAATGACGCTGAGGGACGCGCTCCCATGTGGAAGAAGAAATCTATATTTTGGGACCTACCCTACTGGAAAAACCTATAGGTCCGCTCTTCCATCGACGTGACGCACGTGACAAAGAACCTTTGCGTGAACCTGCTAGGCTTCTTGGGCATGTATGGAAAGACAAAAGATACACCGGAGGCATGGGAGGACCTGCAACGTTGGCACGAAAAAGACGGCATGCCTCCAAAGCAGTATGAAGGTCTTGCCAGCTACGCTCTTACCAAAGAAGAGAAGGAAATCTTCTTTGAATGCCTGCTCAGTATGAAGGTCCCGTTTGGCTTCTCGTCGAATATAAAGGGAATAATAAATATGGCAGAGAAAAAGTTCCAGAACCTAAAGTCTCATGACTGCCACGTGATTATGACGCAACTGCTTCCGGTTGCATTGAGGGGGCTTCTACCTGAAAACGTTCGATTAGCCATTGTGAAGCTATGTGCATTCCTCAATGCAATCTCTCAGAAGGTGATCGATTCAGAAATCATACCAAGGCTAAGGAGTGATGTGGCGCAATGTCTTGTCAGTTTCGAGCTGGTGTTCCCACCATCCTTCTTCAATATCATGACGCACGTCCTAGTTCATCTAGTCGACGAGATTGTCGTTCTGGGCCCCGTATTTCTACACAATATGTTCCCCTTTGAGAGGTTCATGTGAGTCCTAAAAAAATATGTCCGTAACCGCGCTAGGCCAGAAGGAAGCATCTCCATGGGCCATCAAACAGAGCATGTCATTGGGTTTTGTGTTGACTTCATTCCTGACCTTCAGAAGATTGGTCTCCCTCAATCGCGGTATGAGGGGAGACTGACTGGAAAAGGCACGCTAGGAGGGGACTCAATAATATGCAGGGACGGGCATTCTTGGTCTCAAGCACACTACACAGTTCTATAGAACTCTACCTTGGTGACCCCGTATGTCGATGAACACAAGAACATTCTGCGCTCCAAACACCCGGAGCAGTGTGACGACTGGATTACATGTGAACACATCAGGACTTTCGGCAGTTGGTTGGAAACACGTCTCAGAGGTGACAACACTATTTCTGATGAGCTGTACGCGTTGTCCAAGGGACCATCTTCGACTGTATTGACTTACAAAGGATACGAGATAAATGGGAATACATTTTACACGATCGCCCAAGATCAAAAGAGCACCAATCAAAACAGCGGTGTCCGCTTTGATGCAGCAACCAAGAGGGGAAAGGACACATATTATGGTTACATAGTGGACATATGGGAACTTGACTACGGACATGATTTTAAGGTCCCTTTGTTTAAGTGCAAATGGGTCAATCTGTCAGGAGGCGGGGTACAGGTAGAGCCACATTACGGAATGACAACAGTGGATCTGAACAATCTTGGGTACACAGACAAACCATTCGTCCTAGGCAATGATGTGGCGCAGGTTTTCTATGTGAAGGACATGTCTACCAAACCGAGAAAAAGAAAAGATAAGGAAGCGAATACATCATACGATGAGCCAAAGCGCCACATAGTTCTTTCAGGGAAAAGAGACATCGTGGGAGTGGAGGGTAAGGCAGACATGTCTGAAGATTATGAAAAGTTTCATGAAATTCCTCCCTTCAAAGTCAAGACTGACCCAAGCACCCTGTTAAGCGATGAAGAATATCCATGGTTACGGCGCAATAAGCAAAGGACACAAGCGAAGAAAAAGTGAAGACAGATGAAGTCAGAAAGGGTTGAAAATTGATGATATGGCTTTGAATGGTTCATTTTGAGCACACAAAAAGTCTGGAGTTCAAAAAAGTTCAAAAAAAATGAAATCCCTTTGTAACAGATGAATTTTTGTCCGAAGCCCTGATACTTCGAAAGAGATTGTCCATTTTGTACACGAAGTGTATCCAGTTTTTGCCGTAACCCTCTCAACTTTTTAGCACATGCTATGTGGGTGAAATGATGATATCATGCCAATTTTCAACCTTTTCAGAGTTCATGTGAAGTGCTTTTCAATTTCAGGGTCATTTAGCTCAAAAAAATCAGTAAATGCATGAAAAATAACAGATGAAGTCAGAAAGGGTTGAAAATTGATGATGTGGCTTTGAATGGTTCATTTTGAACACACAAAAAGTCTGGAGTTCAAATAAGATAAAAAAATGAAATCCCTTTGTAACAGATGAGTTTTCGTCCGAAACCCTGATACTTCGAAAGAGATTGTCCATTTTGTACACGAAGTGCATCCAGTTTTTGCCGTAACCCTCTCAACTTTTATGAAACTCTAATAGCAAAAATAATAAACTAAAAGAATGAACTAGAAAACTTTAATGAAACTCTAATAGAAAAAAAAATGAACTAGAAAACTTTAATGAAACTCTAATAGCAAAAGCAGTCAACTAAAATTTTTGCAACTAAAATTCTCAAAGTATTTTTTGTTCAAAACATTAAAAGCAAAAATAATTTTCATAAAGAACTTTTTTTGTTAGAAACTTTAATAGCAAAAGGAATTATCATAAAGATTTTTTTTGTTAGAAACTAAAATAACAAAAACTGTTTTTGAATATAATGATAAAACACAGTAATATTAAATAGCAGGAAAAAGAATCACTCCAAAATCTATTTTTATAGTAAAGTTAATCACAAACTAGTGATTCACACAAATTTCAAAGAATTCAAATTTAAACTATTCAAATTGGAAAACTAATGGCACTAACAGCAAGTTTATAATTTTTATTACCTAAAAGCAAAAAGAATTACTGAAAAACAGTGTGTATTTTGTTGTAAGTAGAAACAAAAAAAAAATAACTAAAGCAAAAAAGAATACAAAAAAAACTAGAAAAAAAATAAAAAAATGCCACCTACTGGGCCACCACGGCCTGAATGTGACTAGAAACCTATCCATGGGCCAGGATTCAGGCCCGCAGAGGCCCAGCAGGCCCACGGGCAAAGAGTAGCAGAGAAGGCCCGAAAGCCTGCAGTTAAGAGGAGCTTGAGAGGGTCGGCGCAGCAGCGCTTATAAACCACTCTCGAGCTCTCTCAACTAGCGAGGTGGGACTAAACATCCCACCGCACCGCGCCAGCGCAAGGCCTTTGGTCACGGTTGGTAGCACCAACCGGGACGAAAGGGGGGCATTGGTCCCGGTTGGTGGAAGCAGCGCTTACAAACCACTCTCGAGCTCTCTCAACTAGCGAGGTGGGACTAAACATCCCACCGCACCGCGCCAGCGCAAGGCCTTTGGTCCCGGTTGGTAGCACTAACCGGGACGAAAGGGGGGCATTGGTCCCGGTTGGTGGAACAAACCGGGACCAATGCCCCACTTTGGTCCCGGTCCGTGCCACCAACCGGGACCAATGGTGTCTGTTTTCCGCCCTTTGGGCTGCTGAAAGAGACCTTTGGTCCCGGTTGGTGGCACGAACCGGGACCAAAGGGTGGCATTGGTCCCGGTTCGTTGCACCAACTGGGACCAAAGGTGTGGCTATATAAGCCAACACAAAGGAAAATTTCCCCAAGTGCTCCCATTCTCCCCCGACGCCGCCAGGCCACTCCTCGCCGCCGTCGCCGAGCCCTGTCCCGTCACCGCCCGATCCTCGTCGCCCGTGCCCCGCCGTCCCCGTCTCCATCATCGCCGTCGCCCGTGCCCCGTCGTCGCCGTCGCCGTCGTCTTCCCCGAGCCCGCGCCCCTGCGCCCGCCCCTGCTGCCCCGCCCCCGAGCGCGCCCCTGCCCCGGCCAGCCCCCACCGTCGCCTTCGTCGTCGCCGTGCCATCGCTGCCTTCGCCGTAGCCGTGCCATCGCCGCCCCCGCTGTGAGCCATCGCCGCCGTCGCCGTAGCATATGTAATAATTGTTTTGTTCATAGCATTTTTTTATATGATGAATTTTTTTTCATAGCATTTTGCATAGCCATATATATGTATGTGGCTATATGTATGTATATATGGACGTTCATAGATTTTTTTATATGTATGTGGCTATATGTATATGTCATTGTCGATACAGCCCCTCCCCGATAACTTCGACATGAGGGGGGGGGGTCGATATACCCCCTCCCCGATAACATTTTTTTTATATGATGAATTTTTTTTCATAGCCATATATATGTATGTGGCTATATGTATGTATGGATGTTCATAGAATTTTTTTATATGTATGTGGCTATATGTATGTCGTTGTCGATATAGCCCCTCCCCGATAACTGCGAATGAGGGGGGGGGGGGTCGATATACCCCCTCCCCGATAACTTCGATATGAGGGGGGGGGGATCTCCTACCCCCTCCCGCCCCTACCCGACAAACTCTCGAGGCCACCCAAACCACTAGAAATAACTCCGGTAACTTCGACATGAGGGGGGACGTCGATCAACCCCCCTCTCGCCCGAACAAGTCTATGTATTTATTTTATGGGTTATGTAATATGTTTTTTTTTATTTTTTTATGGGTTTTTTTTGCGTTGGACATATATCAAAGTTTGATCATATGTCAAAGTTTGAATTTTGACATATGCAACATTTGATCATATATCAAAGTTTGATCATATGACAAAGTTTGCGATATACCCCCTCCCCGATAACATTTTTTTTATATGATGAATTTTTTTTCATAGCCATATATATGTATGTGGCTATATGTATGTATGGATGTTCATAGAATTTTTTTATATGTATGTGGCTATATGTATGTCGTTGTCGATATAGCCCCTCCCCGATAACTTCGACATGAGGGGGGGGGGGTCGATATACCCCCTCCCAGATAACATTTTTTTTCTAAGTTACTAAGGTAAAATGTTCACCCCCCTCTCGATATACAGGGCGACCAACTCTCGAGGCCACCCAAACCCTAGAAAAAAAGTGTTGTCGATCTCCTACCCCCTCCCGCCCCTACCCGACAAACTCTCGTGGCCACCCAAACCACTAGAAGATAACTCCGGTAACTTCGACATGAGGGGGGACGTCGATCAACCCCCTCTCGCCCGAACAATTCTATGTATTATTTTATATCACGGTGGACATATATCAAAGTTTGATCATATGTCAAAGTTTGAATTTTGACATATGCAACATTTGATCATATATCAAAGTTTGATCATATGTCAAAGTTTGAATTTTGACATATGCGACATTTGATCATATGTCAAAGTTTGATCATATGTCAAAGTTTGAATTTTGACGTATATAGATTTATCAAGAATGCCCCCATTATGGATGTGCACAAGTTGATTCAATTTTTTTCTGATCTCATCTATATATATATATTCTTCTATATGTCACGTTGTCTGTCAAAGTATTGAAGAAATACATGGCTTCGTCATTAGTCGGAAGTAACAGGTGTATGATGCTACGAAGCTCTTCAAAGTTGTTTTGGAATGGAGTTCCGGATAGAATATTTCTCCTTTTGGTACGAATTTCAGCAAAAGCCTTCCAAATAGCGATATTCAGAAGGCTCTTGCTGAACTTTGTACCAAAAAGCGAATTATTCTATCGGGAACTCCGTTCCAAAACAACTTTGAAGAGCTTCGTACCATTATACGCCTGTCATTTCCGGCTAATGATGAAGTCATGGTTTTCATGAATTCTTTGACACTAGACAACGTGACATATAGAAGGGTAGATGAGATCAGGAAAAATATGGACCATTTTCTGCACATCCAGAATGGCGTCATTTTGTTAAATCCCTTGTCGGTCCGGACGTCGGACATTCATGACAGAGGCGATCCGACCCAAACCCTAGAAGCGTTGTCGAGGCCACCCCAAACCCTAGAAGCGTTGTCGAGGCCACCCCAAACCCTAGAAGCGTTGCCTAGGCCACCCCAAATCCTAGAAGCGTTGTCGAGGACACCCCAAACCATAGAAGCGTCGAGCTAGCTAGGTCTACGTTTGCACTAATATATCCATCTGTCATGTTTGCATATTAATTGCCATGTTGTAATATTTGCAGAAACTATGGAGCACCGAGACATCGAAGCAGAATAGTTGTTGGGGGACATAATCCTCGGCGGAGGTGATGTCTTGTCATTTCTCAATAACACCGATGGTCTGGAAGGAGAGGGTGAAGCAGGCTCCGGTGATCGAACAATGGAGGTGGTAGGACATGATTATGATGGCTCCGGTGACTGAATGCCTGTGGAAGAAGGAGACCGTGATGACTGCTCCGATGAGCGAACGGAGGAAGGAGATGTTGCAAAGTCCGGCGAGGTATATATATTAATTAAGCCTGTGATGACTAACTAATTGATGCATTAATTGTTTTGGTATGTACACATATTAACTCTCTTCTTTCTTCTTTTCTAGCCCTCCGGATCGAGCCAAACTTTGGTAACGAGACGAGGCCCGAAGAAAAGGTTGCGCCAGGATGAAAGGTTCACGATCACAGCAATCAAGGGCAATGGCCAACCGATTGAACCCAGCCAGACCAAGGAAGCATTTTCTGCTCAGTGCGGGGTTCTTGTTAGGGACATGATCCCGATCAGCATCCACCAATGGAATAGGCCTAAGAGCGAAGACCCTCAAGTGTCTTTTGTCAACGATAGACAGAAAGATGATCTTTGGACCGCGCTGAAGGCAAATTTCACCCTACCGCCAGAGGAGGATCCGGATAAGCCAGTTATAGAGCCATTGGTCAAGGCTCATGCTCTTAAGAAGATGGCAGATCTATTCAGGAGGTGGAAGAATGAGTTGAAATCAACATTTGTCGACAAAGGGAAGACTCCAGAATTCACCGGCCGATTTGAGAAGATAAGAGATCACTGGCCCGCATTTGTGGCCCACAAGAGATCGGAGAAGAGTAAGAAGATGTCAATGACAAACAAGAAAAATGCTGCAAAGAAGGAGTATCACCATCGCACGGGGTCAGGTGGCTACCTCAAGGCCCGGCCATTGTGGGACAAGGCTGAGAAGGACCTGCTTGATAAAGGGGTCGAACCAGAGACATTGAACTGGCCAGACCGTTCAAGGACTTGGTTCTTCGGGGTTGGGGGAACCTTGGACCCTGAAACAGGGAAGTGCCGTTGGATGAAGGAGCAACTTGAAATACCCGTCAAGAAGCTTCAGAAGTATATTGCCGCAGCGCAGCAAGGGACATTCGTTCCCGACAGAGAGAATGACGAGCTCACACAGGCCCTCGGGAATCCTGAGCACCCAGGACGAACACGAGGCACGACAGGCTCCGTTGCGTGGAAGGAAGGGTTTTCCAGCGCAGGCGGTTACAAAACCCGGGAGTGGAGGAGGAAAGTGGAGCAGACCGAACTATAGAAGCTGAATGCAAGGGTACGAGCGCTAGAGGAACAAGCACTAGTTCAGAGGCAGCGACCTGCCGAAGGTACCCCAGAAGCTACCCCAGAAGCTACCCCACCATCTCAGTGGAGAAGTAGCGTGGCTCCACCAAGCTCCTTCAGCAGCCTCACTTCATGGCTCCCAGCTACCCCATGGATGCTATCACGGAGGCTCAAGATTGCCACCTTATGGTGCAATGGCAGCACCTCAAAGTCAAGGCGGCTGTCGGCTCTGTTGCACCTCCTCAACCCGGCGCAACTTTTCACTGCCTTCCGATTCCAGAAGGCTATGCTGTTGTGATGGTTGATGAAATAACGGAGGGATTTGAGGAGCTCGAGCTTGACCACCCTACCGGTGAAGGGGAGACTCAGCTGGGTCTTGCTCTGAAGACTCCATGTCTATGGCGGCAGGAGCTCATCTACCTTCCGAACTGGACGCCTCCGCTTCCTCCTCCGGCAAGTCAGGGCACTCCGCCTCCTCCTCCGCCTCCTCCACTGGCGAGTGATCAGGGCACTCCGCCTCCTTCTCCGGCTGCTCCGGCGCGTGGCGGCACTCCGCCTCCTTCTCCAGCTGCTCCGGCGCGTGGCGGCACTCCGCCTCCTTCTCCGCCTGCGCCGGCGCGTCTGAGCAGCCCGCCTCCTTCTCCGCCTCGTTAACAACAGCAGAAGACAGCCGCCGCCGCTCCGGCTGCTGCGGCGCATCGTAGCACTCCGCCTCCTTCTCCGCCTCGTGAGCAACAAAGGAAGACAGCCGCAGCCGCTCCGGCTGCTCCGGCGTCTAGCAGTACAGCCAGAGGCGGGAGGCAATACAAATTCGGTCCATCTCTCAAGCCTCTAGAGAAGTTACCATACGAGATGACCGAGGAGGAAAACGCGGAGATCTGTCAAGCCGAAGTGAAGGACTTTTTTGCAAAGAAAAATCCACCTCCGGAGGAGAAGATGGATCCGGTGAAATTGAAGCGCACTTTGAAGAACCTGAAGCGACCACCACAGCCTCCACCGGATGACAACCATGTCCGCTCTCTGAAAAAGGCAGTGGAAGGAGCGCGCCGGTCGGGAACTACTTCAAGTGATAAAAGGTTACAAGAACAAAGAAGAGGGAACAAAATTCCCCAGCTCGGCGAACAGGCAAACCAATCGTGCCCCCCCGCTCAAGGTGTCTAGCGATATCGTCGCAAATCTGCCGGGGATGCTGCCCGGTACCAATCCTGGTGATTACCTGCCCGACGATGCACATTTTGATACAATGGAGGTGGACGAACACAAATACCAGTACGGGAAGCCTCTCGTCAGACCTGGTGATCCTCCTCTAATAACGATGATGCGAAGATTCCATAAGTGGTACATGGACACCTGCAAGTCTGGGAAGGATATTTTGACGCTCAGAGATAAAGAGGAGCACGACCTCGTTGGAATTGATCTGTTGTCTGTTCCATTTGAGGAGTTCTTCCAGTTTTTCAATCAAAAGGACCTCGATAAAATAATCATCACTTGCTACTGTCTGTAAGTACTATACTTCTGTAATTAAGTCTCTATATATAGCTCAGCTCTTTCATTGCATGTATATATAATTATCCTCACTATATTATGCAGATTGAAGATCTTCGAATGCAGAAATGCACAAATCTATGATATTGGGTTCATTAACACAAATCTCATAGATGAATGGACGGTTACATATCATGCGAAAGAAACCGAGGCCAACTTGCTACAATCGTTGCTTAAAAATCAAAACAAAGATAAAATACTCTTTCCTTACAACTTCAAGTGAGTGTTACTGTCTTCTGCATATTCGGTTTCCCATATTACTCGAGGTTATAGTAATGTAATTGATGAGTTATGCATGCGTGCGCAGCTTCCACTTTATTCTCCTAGAGACTAAGCTTGAGCAAGGACTAGTAACCGTCTTAGACTCAAGACGAAAAGATCCCAAGGAGTATGCGGCCATGACTGAAATGCTCCAGAAGTAAGTTCAATCGATCATTATCGCACCATATCGGCAACTTTGGTCATTTCCTGATATCAAGTAATTATTTTATTTGTCTCGCAGGGTTTGGAAAGTGTTCACCACAGAAGCTCCGGGACTGCCGGGGGAGCTGCGATTTACACACCCGAAAGTAAGTACGACTAGCTAGTTCCGCGCATCTCCCATTGATTCTAGCTAGTTTCATCAATACCATTTATAATGCTTGATTATCAGTTTGATTGACCTTTATTTCTCGTAAAGTGGTTGTGGAAGGAAGGCGGGAATAATTTTTGTGGATTCTACATTTGCGAGTACATCTACAACGCGACGACCTCTAAGCGGGGCTACTCTGAAAATCAATATGAAGTGCGTAAGCAATAATATTCACAATTTTATTTTGTTACCATCATTTGTGTTGAGTTTCATTCATATATATCTATTGACCCCCTTCTTCAAATTAGATTTGGCAGATGCGGGATGAACTCCTACCACAAGAACTCCTACCACGTCATCAATCGAGCCGGAGAATACCATGTGGAACTTGACATCAAATGTTAGGGATTGTAAGAGATCTTATATTGTATATATGTAGCTAGTAGCGTCGGATAGATATACAAAAACTTGTTGTTCGACCAATCTCTCGGATAAGGAGGAGGTCGATCACTTCTCTCTGTATATGTTCATGACAATCTTGTGTACTTAATGGTTTCCTTCATTTGCTTACTAGCTAGCATGTCGAGTCCTCTCTATACGTATAGTACGTAGCATTGACTAAGCATGGAGATAAGAGAGGACACTTCTCTCTAGCTATTAGCTAGCTAACACAATATATGAAACCCCTAAATTAACCCTACAAAAACACCCAACAAAAACCCCCCAACCCCCCCCCCCCCCCCCCCCCGTTTCAAAAACAAAAAAACAAAACCCCAGCTCCTGAGCTGCTGACACGTGGATGATCTTTGGTCCCGGTTGGTGTAGGAGATATGCCCTAGAGGCAGTAATATCAGTTATTTTGTATCTCCTGGTTTGTAATGAAAGTTTATGATTCCATGCTATAACTGCAATGATTCTCGAGTCTACAATAAAACGAGGCTTGAGGGAAACTCATGTGCACGTGTGGGATAATAAACGGAAAAATGTATTCCTGGTCAAGCCTCTTTGACTGGCTCGAGTATTGCATGATGATCTTGTTTTCCTGATCATGGGCATGTCTACGCCGGCAATTTTGAGGGAACAAATTGTTGGTAGAACACTTGTGTTGATTCGACCCATTTTGATGTTATGCTATGAGATGCATTCGTCACAAGTTAATGGTTTATAACACAGAGAAGTTAATGTTTGCATAATTCCTTAGACCATGAGAGTATCGAGTTCCTTCATACTTGCTTCGTGAACTTTGGGGTTTGTTAAACGTCATCCGTAACTGGGTGGCTATTACGGCGGCTTACGGGTTCACGGAAAAGTATGGCAAGTAACGAGATAGCTCAAGATTGGGATTTGCTCCTCCGACGATGGAGAGATATACTCGGGCCCTCTCGGTGTTACGGTATCCATCATCGTCTGGCCAGACACCTTGTGATTTGATCACTGGGATGCCGGAACACGGAAACGAGAAAAGAGAACAAAACCGGTAACGAGGTAACTTGCATGATGGACTAATTGTTGATCCACAGGAATGCAATAAATCTTACCTTGGGTGTTTGTGACATATCGTGAAGCAACAAGAATAGCACACGGCAACTGGAGGTTCACTCGAATATTCATTCGTGTGGGTATAGGGGTCGATATGGGTGTCCACGGCTCCGATGTTGATCATTGATCGGAAGGGGTTCCAGGTCATGTCTATACTTCACCGAACCTATAGGGTCACACGCTTAAGGGTCATCTATCTGCTGAATACTAGACAGGGAGTCTGAGAGAAAGTTTCTGGAAAAAGTTTTTTTCGGAGACAGCGGAAAAGTTCCGACGAGAGAGGTCACCGGATGAGTTTCGGTGATACTGAAAAGTTGTTTCAGAGGATACCATAAAGTCAAATTGGTTTTGGCACATGCCTGATTATTCTTAGATGGTGCCAGAATCATTCTGGAAACTTTTGGGAATTTTCTGGAAGAAAAACCGGAAATGTTTCGGAGCTGCCGGAACCACTTCAGATGCTTTTCGCAGATGAAAATCACTAATCTGGAATTGTTCCAGAACGCGTTGAAAATTATTATGGTGGGTACTGGAAATGTTCTAAGCCCACATAAATATTTTCAGTTCGAACGGACGCTGAAAAATGTCGTCGTGAATAGTGAAAGTGCTTTTTGGGTTACTTTTTGGAAAGCCACTTGTTTGGGCTTTATCCCAAAATATCTAGGGATGACATGGATGGATTGGGAGGCCCTCATGGGGGCCCCCCAAGGGGTGTGGCCGGCCAAGTAGGTGGCTCCTCCTTGGTGCCCCTCTTGTTCCTTGTTTTCACCCTTAAACCCTTGGTGGAAGGACTTCATTCATGTGCTTTTGGGTTTTAGTGTAAAACCACCCTACCCCTTGGGATTTCCTATAAATAGAGGTGGAGGGGCAGCCCTCCACACTCATCCCTTGCTCTCATACACATGCCATGCATTATCTGGCTTCTTCTCTCCCTCCCACGAAAAGAGTTTCGTAGAGCCGAAAGGCTGTCTGGGTTCCGGCAGGAACTAGTTCTGGACGGCGAAGCCCTGCCGGATAGCTGACACCGTATGTGTGCAACCCCATAGAGAGGTCGTAGTTTCGGTCTTATGCCCGAGGGGCTGTTCGAGAGTCCTCCCGAAGGGCTGTCCGAGTCTCCGTTTGAGTTTCGAGGGTCCTCCCGAAGGGCTGTCCGCGACATCGTCCGGGGGACTGTCCGACCGCCTCCCGAAGGGCTGTCCGACGAGGGAGTACATCCTCGCGGTTGGGAGGTTGTAAATCCTAGCTGCGGGGATCTGCACCAACGATCTCCACCGACTCTTCTTCCGCTGCGCTTCGAGTTGGTACAGATCAGATCAAACCTTGTATGCAGTCTCCATAGTGGTCCTTGGCGTGCTCGCTACCGAAAATTTTCGTTTTCTGTCGCGTTACCCAACAGTGGCATCAAGAGCCGTGCTATGCGTAGATGCAGGTTACGATCTAGAATACATGGAGATGTATGGGTATTGCATAATATAATTTTGGAGTAGATGAGATCTATTGCTGAAAATTATTTATGTGGGTGACAGATGAAATCTGTTACCCGACATTCTTGTTGCTTCCCTGGAATTTGCGTTTGCTCAATCTCGAGACAGCATGGTGGAATTTGACAAAGTTCTGGCAATCCGTGATCCTGATTGATCATGGAAGTGCTATCAGTTCTTTGGGTTCTGCCATAGTCAAAAGAAAGATGAAATTCGCAGATGAATGGGCATTGCAGATATGATCTGCACGGGGGTCATGCGTATGACGAAGTTTAGTATGGGGCTCGAGATTTAATTATCTCGTGTTTCATACACCCCGAGATGTTAATCTAGCAACTTGAATAATCATACTTGATGATAAAACGTTGGTAGCTGCGGTTTAAGTCAAAACCTTAGAAGCCACGTAAAATAAAATTTTGCATAAACCGATTAGAGGCGTCTAACTTGGTTTTGCAGGATGGTTTGCATGTGATGTGGTATAGCAATGCTCATATTCAATTTGATTATGTATGAGATGACTATATGATGTAATTAACATGACCTGCGTGTCATGATTTGGCATGATGGCTGGAGCCATATGATTGCACTTTAATGACCTGCGTGTCAACCTTAAGTAATGCATTTATTTTATCCTGCTATGGAGATAGCAATATTATCTGGTGCATCAACAAGGTGGTGGCAATCTGTGCGAAGGTGAACACCGACGCGAATGCCGAAGACGAAGAAATGAAAGACTTCTCCGTCAGAAGGGGCTATACCATATCATGCTATTATGAATTGCCTGAGATGTTTATCCCTCTTGATGCACCCTTCTTGATTGCGCGGTAGTCGCTTTTTATTAGGGTGATCTCTCACTTCAAAATATCAAAGTAGTTAGTGTTCACCCAAGTGTAGCACCGTCCGTAATTCGTATCTTTTCGGTGTACGCCATATCCACATGGGTACGAACGAATCGAGAGGAATGAGGCGGGTGAGGTCAGACCTCGCAGCAAGATCACTTGGTTGTCTTTGACATTCAGGCTGGATCGTCCTGAGCTCGGAACACACCCATCGAAAGATGAACAAGAGTCACATGGAGATGTGATCGGCAAGTTTGCCTACCAATTGAAATTCTCGTCATCAGTGATGTCCACATCAATGGCGTTGAATCGAAGTGTGGGTCTTGTATCACTCATAATCAATTTTGAGAGATATTGATTTGAGTGGGAGCGCACTTTAGAATAAAATTGTTTATTCACTAGTGCTTTTTCATTATAAACAAAGTCTCAGTGAAAACTTGTGTTTTCCGTTGTAGATCAAATGGCTCGCAACACCGCGTTCAACTTAGGCCCGATGTTAGAGAAAGAGAAGTTAACTGCGACTGGAAACAACTATGCGGACTGGGTCCGCAACCTGAGGATTGTCCTCAGGAGCGCTAAGAAACTGTATGTGCTTGAAAATGCTCTTCCAGCTAAACCGGCGGCAGAGGCCCCGGAAGATGAACAAAATGTCTGGGCCACTAAGGATGATGATCACAACTTAGTGCAGTGCCTCATGCTAGCTTGCATGAGTACAGACCTTCAAAAACGTTTTGAACTCCATAAACCCCGTGATATGATCCGGGAATTGGATGCTCTGTACAAGGAAACCGCAAAGTCTGAACGATTTGATATCATGAAGGCTTTGATGGATTGCAGATGGCTGGTAGTTCAGTTGGCGAACACTGGTCAAAATGATTGGCTATGCTGAAAGGCTTAAAACCCTGGAATTTCCACTTCCCCTGGCCATACGATGGACATGTTGCTTTTTTCACTCCCCCGTCTTACGACGGTTTTGTTATTACAAACATGAGTGGGATGGAGAAGGAACCGGAAGAGGTGCTCGCCATGGCTGAAAACTGCAGAAGGAGACTGCGGAAAATCGCAAGCAAGTGTTGCTTGTGAATAAAACCGCCAGTTTCAAAAAGAAAAAGCAAGCCAAAGAAGGGCAAGGGCCCGGTAAGACCATCCCAAAGCAACTCTAAGGGCGGAGCCAAGAATGAAACTGATGCTTCTACTGCAAGGGCCCAGGACACTGGAAGAGAAACTGCAAGAAGTATCTGGAAGATAAGAAGTCCGGAAAACCGGAAAAGGTATAATTGTTATACAATTTAATGTCATTGACGTTTTGCTTGCTGGCAAATTCTAAGTCTTGGGTATTTGATACCGGATCGGTTGCTCACTTTTGCACTCGATACAGGGACTTCAGAAGGTGCGCAGGCTGGCAAAGAATGAGGTCGTGATGCGGGTCGGGAACGGCGCTGGGATCGCCGCGCAAGCCGTCGGCATTATGCCTCTACGTCTCCCTTCGGGATTTATTTTGGAACTTAGTAACTGTTATCTTGTTCCGGCATTGTGTAGAAACATTATCTCCGGATCATGTTTAGTGCACGATGGGTATTCGTACAAGTCTGAGAACAATGGTTGTTCACTTTATTGTAAGGATATGTTTTATGGATTTGCACCCATTGTTGGGGGCCTTTTCATACTAAATCTTGAATGTGGAAAGGATGTCTTTAACGTGAATGCTAAACGCCTTAAGAAGGATGCTACCACCACCACTTACTTGTGGCACTGTCGACTTGGCCACATCGGAAAGAAACGCATGCAAAAACTCCAGTCAAATGGAGTTTTACCGTCCTTTGATTTTGAATCATTCGACACATGTGAAGCTTGTCTGATGGGGAAAATGACCAAGACGCCGTTCACGGGTCATCCAGAACGGGCGTGTGAATTATTGGAAATAATACATAGTGATGTATGTGGTCCAATGAACACGGCCGCACGGGGTGGGTATTTTTACTTCGTGACTTTTACTGATGATTTAAGTCGGTATCGCTATATCTACTTGATGAAGCATAAGTCGGAAACCTTTGAAAAGTTCAAAGAATTTCAGAATGAGGTAGAAAATCATTGTGACAAAAAGATTAAGTTTCTGCGGTCTGATCGCGGAGGCGAATATCTTAGTCATGAGTTTGGCCAACATCTAAGTGACCGTGGAATCGTTTCACAGCTTACGCCTCCCGGAACTCCACAGAGAAACGGAGTATCGGAACGACGTAACCGAACGTTGTTGGACATGGTAAGGTCGATGATGTCTCTTACAGATCTACCGATATCTTTTTGGGGTCACGCACTACTTACTGCAGCTCACACACTAAACAGAGCACCGTCTAAATCTGTTGAGACGACACCATACGAGTTATGGCATGGGAAGAAACCCAATTTGTCGCATCTCAAAGTTTGGGGTTGTGAAGCTTATGTAAAACGTTTACAACCAAGCAAACTCGATCCCAGATCAGACAAATGTAACTTTGTAGGTTATCCCAAGGAAACCGTTGGGTATTTCTTCTACCAACCCTCCGAGTGCAAAGTGTTTGTCGCTAAAAACGGAGTCTTTCTCGAGAAAGAGTTTCTCGCAAAAGAATTAAGTGGCAGGACAGTACAACTTGATGAGATTAGTGAATCTTCGGCAACTGTTGATACGGCTAAGGAACCGGAAGAAATTCCGCTAATTATCCCTACAACCGAGCCGGAAGTTGTCGCATGCGATGCGGAGACTTCAGACAATGTTGTAACTGAACCGCGCAGATCAGGTAGGGCTATCCAGCCACCTGAATGGTTTCATAACGAAATCTTCATTCTTGAAGACGATGAACCTGCGCACTACAAGGAAGCGATGGCGGGGCCCAGCTCAAAAGAATGGCACAAAGCCATGAGATCCGAAATGGAATCCATGTACGAAAACCAAGTTTGGAACTTGGAAGAACTTCCAGAAGGCGCAAAGCCGATTGGTTGTAAATGGATTTTCAAAAGAAAGACGGACGCGGATGGTAACATTACTATCCACAAAGCTAGACTTGTCGCGAAAGGGTTCACGCAAGTTCCAGGAGTGGACTACGACGAGACTTTCTCGCCCGTAGCTATGCTTAGGTCTGTTCGGATATTGCTAGCAATTGCTGGTTATTTCGACTATGAAATATGGCAGATGGATGTCAAAATGGCTTTCCTAAATGGAAACCTCAAAGAGGATGTATACATGATACAGCCGGAAGGTTTTGTCATTCATGAGGATGCTGGAAAGGTATGCAAACTTCAGAAAGCCATTTATGGTCTGAAGCAAGCATCAAGGAGCTGGAACATTCGTTTTGATGAAGTGGTCAAAGAGTTTGGTTTCATCAGGAATGACGAAGAATCTTGTGTTTACAAGAAGTTTAGTGGGAGCGCAAAAGCATTTCTAATCTTGTATGTGGATGACATATTATTGATTGGAAATGACATGAATTTTCTTAGCGAAATAAAAGAATCATTGAAGAAAAGGTTTTCAATGAAAGACTTAGGCGAAGCGGCATATGTATTGGGCATCAGAATCTATAGAGATAGATCAAAACGCCTGATAGCGCTTAGCCAAAGCACGTACATTGACAAGGTGTTGAAAAGGTTCAACATGGAGAACTCCAAGAAAGGCCTACTCCCCATGTCACCTGGCACAGTGCTTTGCAAGAATCAGAGTCCTCGAACTCTCGATGAGCGAGTACAAATGAATGATGTTCCATATGCCTCGGCAGTTGGTTCTATTATGTATTCCATGCTATGTACAAGACCGGATGTTTCCTATGCGCTAAGTGTTAGCAGCCGGTACCAAAGTGATCCAGGATTGGAACACTGGGCCGCAGTCAAGGGTATTCTTCAGTACCTCAGACGGACCAAGGATTTACTCCTTGTGTACGGAGGTGATGAAGAGCTCATTGTAAGTGGTTACACTGATGCAGGCTTCATGACTGACCCAGATGACTTCAAATCTCAATCAGGCTATGTTTTCATGTTGAATGGTGGCGCAGTTGATTGGAAAAGTTCCAAACAAAAGACTGTGGCGGATTCTACGACGGAGGCGGAGTATGTTGCAGCTTCAGAAGCCTCCAAGGAGGCGGTATGGATCAAGCAATTTCTTGAAGACCTTGGTGTGGTTCCAAGTGCTCTGGACCCGGTGGAGATCTATTGTGATAATAGTGGCGCCGTGGCTCAGGCAAGGGAGCCAAGTTCGCACCATAAGACAAGACATATTCAACGCAAATATAAACTCATTCGACATCATGTCGAAGAGGGTTTAGTGAAAGTACGCAAAGTTCACACGGATCTGAATGTGTCAGACCCGATGACAAAGCTTCTACCACGAGCAAACCATGAGCAACACCGGATAGCCATTGGTGTTAGGGAAGCCATGTAACTGGATTATGACTCTAGTGCAAGTGGGAGTCTGTAGGAGATATGCCCTAGAGGCAGTAATATCAGTTATTTTGTATCTCCTGGTTTGTAATGAAAGTTTATGATTCCATGCTATAACTGCAATGATTCTCGAGTCTACAATAAAACGAGGCTTGGAGGGAAACTCATGTGCACGTGTGGGATAATAAACGGAAAAATGTATTCCTGGTCAAGCCTCTTTGACTGGCTCGAGTATTGCATGATGATCTTGTTTTCCTGATCATGGGCATGTCTACACCGGCAATTTTGAGGGCACAAATTGTTGGTAGAACACTTGTGTTGAATTGACCCATTTTGATGTTATGCTATGAGATGCATTCGTCACAAGTTAATGGTTTATAACACAGAGAAGTTAATGTTTGCATAATTCCTTAGACCATGAGAGTATCGAGTTCCTTCATACTTGCTTCGTGAACTTTGGGGTTTGTTAAACGTCATCCGTAACTGGGTGGCTATTACGGCGGCTTACGGGTTCACGGAAAAGTATGGCAAGTAACGAGATAGCTCAAGATTGGGATTTGCTCCTCCGACGATGGAGAGATATACTCGGGCCCTCTCGGTGTTACGGTATCCATCATCGTCTGGCCAGACACCTTGTGATTTGATCACTGGGATGCCGGAACACGGAAACGAGAAAAGAGAACAAAACCGGTAACGAGGTAACTTGCATGATGGACAAATTGTTGATCCACAGGAATGCAATAAATCTCACCTTGGGTGTTTGTGACATATCGCGAAGCAACAAGAATAGCACACGGCAACTGGAGGTTCACTCGAATATTCATTCGTGTGGGTATAGGGGTCGATATGGGTGTCCACGGCTCCGATGTTGATCATTGATCGGAAGGGGTTCCAGGTCATGTCTATACTTCACCGAACCTATAGGGTCACACGCTTAAGGGTCATCTATCTGCTGAATACTAGACAGGGAGTCTGAGAGAAAGTTTCTGGAAAAAGTTTTTTTCGGAGACAGCGGAAAAGTTCCGACGAGAGAGGTCACCGGATGAGTTTCGGTGATACTGAAAAGTTGTTTCAGAGGATACCATAAAGTCAAATTGGTTTTGGCACATGCCTGATAATCTTAGAGGGTGCCAGAATCATTCTGGAAACTTTTGGGAATTTTCTGGAAGAAAAACCGGAAATGTTTCGGAGCTGCCGGAACCACTTCAGATGCTTTTCGCAGATGAAAATCACTAATCTGGAAATGTTCCAGAACGCGTTGAAAATTATTATGGTGGGTACTGGAAATGTTCTAAGCCCACATAAATATTTTCAGTTCGAACGGACGCTGAAAAATGTCGTCGTGAATAGTGAAAGTGCTTTTTGGGTTACTTTTTGGAAAGCCACTTGTTTGGGCTTTATCCCAAAATATCTAGGGATGACATGGATGGATTGGGAGGCCCTCATGGGGGCCCCCCAAGGGGTGTGGCCGGCCAAGTAGGTGGCTCCTCCTTGGAGCCCCTCTTGTTCCTTGTTTTCATCCTTAAACCCTTGGTGGAAGGACTTCATTCATGTGCTTTTGGGTTTTATTGTAAAACCACCCTACCCCTTGGGATTTCCTATAAATAGAGGTGGAGGGGCAGCCCTCCACACTCATCCCTTGCTCTCATACACATGCCATGCATTATCTGGCTTCTTCTCTCCCTCCCACGAAAAGAGTTTCGTAGAGCCGAAAGGCTGTCTCGGTTCCGGCAGGAACTAGTTCTGGACGGCGAAGCCCTGCCGGATAGCTGACACCGTATGTGTGCAACCCCATAGAGAGGTCGTAGTTTCGGTCTTATGCCCGAGGGGCTGTTCGAGAGTCCTCCCGAAGGGCTGTCCGAGTCTCCGTTTGAGTTTCGAGGGTCCTCCCGAAGGGCTGTCCGCGACATCGTCCGGGGGACTGTCCGACCGCCTCCCGAAGGGCTGTCCGACGAGGGAGTACATCCTCGCGGTTGGGAGGTTGTAAATCCTAGCTGCGGGGATCTGCACCAACGATCTCCACCGACTCTTCTTCCGCTGCGCTTCGAGTTGGTACAGATCAGATCAAACCTTGTATGCAGTCTCCATAGTGGTCCTGGGCGTGCTCGCTACCGAAAATTTTCATTTTCTGTCGCGTTACCCAACAGTTGGTGTTACCAACCGGGACTAAAGGCCCTCTTCTCTGGGTTTGCCGCAGCGGCCACGTGGAGCCCCATCTGTCCCGGTTCGTATAAGAACCGGGACTAAAGGTGTTGGGCTTTAGTCCCGACCCTTTAGTCCCGGTTCCCGAACCGGGACAAATGGGCCTTATGAACCGGGACAAATGGGCCTTTTTCTAGTGACTTATCAAGGTCCAAAAAATATGAGTGAGGACCCACAAATCTGATCTACGCCAACGGGCCTAACAGCGGCACCAAGCAAAGGTCCGATACAAGCTTCATTGTTCATTGGCCCACCATGCACTACCAATCGCTTTAAGAAATATGACTTCTCTATTTTCCGCAAATGTAGAGACCAACGAATTGAATCACAATTATGTTGAGATTTTCTTGTGTACTAGATGGTACGTATGTTGGTTTGCATTTGGAGATAACTGATGGAACAAGCAGTTGCTCTGCCATTTATTATAGTAGAGTTGTCCTTCACCTGCTTAGTAAATAAGTGCTGAGTGTAGAGGGCAAGGTGAGCTGGGGACAATGGAGCAGAGCACACATATGTAGCCAAATCTCTTTGGAGAAATGAACTTGTATACCACATAGACTCCAGGAATTGGTCCCAATTTAATTAACAGAAAGCCAACCAACCTTTCTCAGTCTAAGCATGGCCAGCACTTACAAAAGGGGGAGGCCATGTGTCTGTACTCTACTTCTTGTAGGCTCTAACAATGTTATCATGATAGTAGTAGTTATCAAACATCTATGAACGGGGTTGGATCATGCAATCCACAGTGACAATAAATCATGGGCTGGATCGATGCAATCCATTATGCAATATGAATGGGAGGCATACCGAAACACGTGGTCTCGAAAAATTGCCTATATAGGACACGGAATCAGGCCAAGTGGAAGTATTTCTAAGGAGGGAAGACAACATCGGAAACTCTGGCCTGATGCCTTCAACTTCTATACGGCTTGTTTCTGTAGCCAAGTGCTCTAGACCTTGATCTTCACCTCTCGCAAAATAATGTGAGGTTCTATGTGTGGTCTCATTAAGACATCTGGTTTGGAGATGTCAAACAGAATCTGCAATTTCGGGTAAAGCTAAGAAAATACAACAACGCTAGATTTTTACAAGGATGGATGGCGTGAGGTGATTTAGAATTAGTTCATGGTCTTGCTCTTCTTGATAGATAAATGGATCACGCTGGTGATGGCCTTCATGCCAAGTTTCTGCATGTCTTTCCTTTTCTTTTTCTCACTCCTACTTCACTCTAGACCTTTCACTGACACCACCTCTAGTCCTGGAAAGCAAGACATTTTATCAGATTTTATAACAGTTTTCACATTTGCATGTCTATAGAGTTCATTGCTTACTATGTGTAGTCATTAGCAATGGAAATTGTTTATTCTCAATTACTCTTAAAACCCTTCATTGTACTCGATTGGAACAAAAGTTGCAATTCTGTGATCAATTCGTCTTGGATCCTGTCATCGTTTAATCTAAAAGTCTAAGCATGACAAGTCTGTTAGATTTGCATGTTAGGGTAAGGTACAAAAGTATAAATGCTTAGATCATGGTATATGGGGCATTCTAATATATTTGATGTATTGAAATAGTTCACCTAGCGAGATCCACCAAGACAGCATATCCAAATGGACGATCTGACATTCCTATTTTTCCTATCTATCTAAATGCATTAACCAACAATTCAAGGTAAAGGTATTGGCTTAGAACATAGTGCAGATATTCCATTCAAATCACAACGAATAGAAAAGAAAACCGTAAATTGTATAGATTAAGGAGTGCCAAATAATTTTGGAATAAGTGAGTATGAGAGACTAGGCAATGCCAGAAGATGCAGAATACAAATCACAAAGGCAGAGCAAGAATGAACTGAATATTAGGGAAGAGAAACAGTTAGGCAAATATTCCTCAAATCTATAACAGATCAAATGACCAAAAGCAGGTATGCATAGAGTTATACCAAATAAGAAACAGATCCTATCACTATTGCTTAACTATGAAATGTCTAATCGGAACTCAGAAATAAAAAAAGCAATACATTGGTTCAGGAGATAAATAAGCGATGGTTAATTTAGAAGCTTAGTGTAAGCAACTAGACACAATGTATAACAACTACAACTCCATTTTCCATCGCGACAACTAAGACAGTACTCCCTCCGTTCCTAAATATAAGTCCTTTTAGAGATTTTAATAAGGACTACATACATATGCATACAGACATATTTTAGAGTGTAGATTCACTCATTTTGCTCCGTATGTAGTCGGCATTGGAATCTATAAAAAGACCTATATTTAGGAACGGAGGGAGTATTTTCCATCTTAAGCATTTCACAAGTACAACGCTATTTTCTTTACATAAATGTACTGATTTTAGTACCTAACCATGACACTAGAGATCAATTTGGTAAGTTTGACATCAATGTATTTTATCCTTGAAAATTAATGAAAGTTTGTACGTAACAAAAGAATTTGTCGATTGCAGAAGACCCATGACCATCACTGACTTCAGATATTTTTTTATAGCAGTTGTACTGTCTTCATGATCCCCATGGACTCTACCATTTGAGCAACACTGTGGGCTTCTTCCATAAAATGATGTGTGGTTCTTCAGGCATGCTTGAACATCTTCATACTTAGCCAATGCAGATAGACAGCCACAATTATCACAGGAAGTGTCAAGGGCACGAGTAGGCAATAATACCTGGTAAGTGAAAGATCAAAGTAAATGATATCAACTTCATACTAGATTCGACTTGGCTTACAAGAATTTGGTGCTGACCTGTACAATATCTAGATATTATGTTAAATAGTTTTTGGTAACTAAGCAAAACGTTCAGAATCAAACATCCATTGCAGAGGGGAAAAAGCAATTTGATGATCATGTGTTCTGATTTGAGATGAGAGTGGTTTTTCTAAACCCTAGCTCGGTGCACCCACGTAAGAAAACATAGCAAAACATTTCAAAAAAAATCTGAAACTTTGTGGGAATGATCATCAACAAATGTTATGGGCGCTTGCAAAGTTTGGTGGTCAAATAACATTCGATGAGCTCTGTACAAAAAAGACAATCACTAAAAATTAGTCAAAATGTAAGTGCACTGTTTGAGCAAATTTTGTAATGTTGTCCTTTTTGTACGGAGCTCCTGGAATGTTATTTGACCACCAAACTTTGCAAGCACTCATAACATTTGTTGATGATCATTCCCACAAAGTTTCAGAATATTTTGAAATGTTTTGCTATGTTTTCTTACGTGGGTGCATCGAAGGTGGGTGCAGCCACTACTTTTCCATTTGGGATTCCCTACCTATCGTTTTGGATAGCGGACAGAAGTTGGTTCTCATATGGTGGAAGCAACTTGGACACCACGGCGGTGTAGAAAAAACCCACAAATAATACGATGCCAGATGCAACGAATGCTGACCCCATTACCTGATCTCTGGAAAAGCGCATCATCTCTTTGGCCTTACTAGGTACAGATTGAATCTTCGATCCTATAGGGAGATTGAAGGGAGAGAACTAGCAAAGTTGAACTTTTTATGCAAGGTCAGTTTAATCATTGTATTAACAATTTCAGGTGTGCTATTATTGAGAATTGAGCAGTACTACTAAACAAAGTACCCAGATAGAACAACAGCACATCGAAATAGGCTTTCGCCCCGCTTTATATATAAAGCAACAACACCAAGATACACGGCTGAACGATACAATGTGGTGGGATGGCCCTCTGACCCAGCAGATCCCAAAATAAGTGGCCAACATAACCGCAACGACTACGTTGTCGAACACCTAAACACAGGACGACCAGAATACAACACCATGAACGATCTAGGACAGCTAGCCTCCACGACAACGCCCTCAGGAGGGGAATGAAAGCAACGCCGCTACCGAGCCCAAAAGGACAAGGGTTTTCACCCGGAGACTCGCCATGGAGAGGAGAACCACGACGACGTCTTCAAGAAGATAACGACACCAGCAAAGGCCACCGTTGCCGGCGCCAAAGCGCGGAGCTTTCGCTCAGCAACTCACCCGTGCCACCAAGAGGCACCTAGACTAGACAAGGCAAGAACCGGCCACCAGATCTGGATCTGGCCACCAGCACTGCCACAGACAGGAGAGCCCGAACCGTCCACCGCTGCACCCCTCACCACCCGGACGACCAAGAGGCATAACCACCACTGCCGCCATGGAGCCTGCCGGAAAGCCACCATACTGACCGCTGTCTAGAGCCGCCGCCCGGCATCCATGTCCCGAGTCATCACCAACTTTTGACATCACAACCCACATCCAGGGTGGGAGGAGGGGAAGGGCCCTCCTTCCGCTCCTAGCCCAGCATCAGCCACCTGACCTGGGTGGTCCCCTCCACAGTAGGAGGCGTCCACACCTGTGTCCCTAGTCAGTCCCCGTGGACCGCCGGGAACACGACCTAGTGACTACCGACGGCCACCGCCGAGCAAGCCCCAGCACTAGGCCCTGACCTTGGGCTAGTCAAACTCGCACGCTGCCACACCCTGACCATCGATGTCGATCTGACCAATAGCATAGCAACAACAGTCGGAGCAGCAAGGAAGGAGGGCACTAACGCTAAGGCATACTAGCGAGGACTAGGTCGGGCGCCCCCCCCCCGCACCTGCACTCCATCGGACGCCATCCACCACCGCAAAATAGATCCATGTCGCCCCAACGCCGTCCGTCGGTGACACAAATCCCCGCCACAAGAGAGCAGCGGGCCGCCCCGCAGCCACCCGCAGGAGCCCAGGTAGCTCCACCACGCCAGGCCCTTCCCAGACCGCACCAGATCGATGCTGTTGGCAGGAACCTAACCACCGCGGCCGCCCACACAAGGCGCCAGCCAAACTGACGCACACCGTCGAGGACCGCCGTCCATCAGCGACCCAGCCTGGCCACCAACCATCCCCCACGCCACCCATCACCCCGCAGCCGCAGAGCGGGCCAGATCTGGCTTTGGACCGAACCGCACGCCGCCACCAGAGGCCTTGACCTCGCAGCCGCCACACCGCGCCAGGCACCCGCACGTCGTCGCACCACCGAGCAGACGGACACCGCCACCAGGAAGCCCACCACCGCGCCACTGGACCCCACGACAGCCCAGCGCTCCCTCCCGAGGGGAAGTCCCATGCCCACCCGGAAGCCGAGCGAGAGGGAGCAGGGCCCCGCCGCCGCCGACGCCAGCCAGGCTTTGCCCGGCGGCGCTGCGGGGCGGCGGCGGGGGAGGACGACCGGTAGGAGGGGGAGGACGACCGGTAGGAGGGGGCGGAAGGCGGCGCACTAGGGTTGCCCCCGGACGCTGGCGGGAGCGACCCGGGGGGAGGGGGAAGGGGATTTTTTCTACACTACACTAGCTAGCTACGCACAACTGATTAAATTTCACCTAGTTACGCATAACTGATTAAATTTCACAGGCAATGCAACAGTCCATGGAGCAATCAAATAAGAAATAGATAAATCAGTTAATCGAAGCGCTAATGATTGTGAGTGGGTACTTGAGCAAGTGACCAAGCTGGGGTGATTTCTTGCCACATAGGCACACACAAGGCGCTTGCCCCAGCTAGCATGGAACCGTTGACAGAGTCACCACAGCTTTGTGCTGCTGCATGGCCACGCCCACCAGTGACACCTCAGAGCCCACCAGCAATCAGTAGCCCATTTGTTGATTCGTTATATCACTCAAAATAACTCTTCTCTGTCTTTATTACATGCAGAACCAACTAACTGAAGCACCTTAATATTGAGATTTATATTGTACTAGATGATGGTAGGTTTTACTTCGGCACAAATGAATGGATAGCTAATGGTATCACCAACCTAGCAGATGTAAGCATGGACCACCCTTATCAAGGACCCACCACCTTTGTAGCCGCCTACTACTAGCACCCAAATTCAGTCGAAAGGAGTCAAAACTCTAGAGAGGGAGTGAGAGCAGTGACACTTATGATGGCTTGTATGGTCCAATATGACAATAAGTTGTGAATAGGATGCATATGGAAACACGTCAGCCGTCGGAATCTGCATATTGGTGTAGAAACAGCTCAATGCCACTGATTTCCGAGTAGATTAGAAGACAATAGCGCAATATTGAGGTCCTTCGAACAAATCTTCTTCCCTACGGGCATGCACCATCCCGTCTTTCTCATCTATTTCTTTTGTTTTCTTAAAATTGCAAAAGGAGGAAAACATATTGCATAGGAGCATGGACATTTATGCCATTTTGGTACTACCTACTGGTATATATATTTATATAATGAAAAAATAATATAATTATCAAGTGCTTTGTGAAATTTCTGATTTTGAATGGAGAAGGATACTGAAAAAGTTGCCTCAAGATAGTAGAATAGCTTGCAGTAGGGAATAAAATCCAAACACTATACCGTCATTTTTAGCCTCATGGAGAGGCAATGCAACATGCATTTGGGAACAAACAAATCTGGAAGGTTACGGAACAGCCGATTCATATTTTCACTAGTGTTGATCTGACTAATCCTTAGGCGAAACCCAAATGTTGGATTTTCACATCCAAATATTGAGTTTTCCTAGGGATGGAACACACGATTGTCGACGCTCACACAAACGTCGGGACCAGAACACACGCACACGAACGCAACAACTCCAAATTAGCCAGAGGCACGTATCATTCCTCATAAATATTTTCTTATTTTTCCTCAGTTTTTTCCCAGTGATGACAATCATGGACTAGTGCTGCTTATATAGCCACAGCTGGACTCAACTGACTTGTACAATGACAGGGTTGAACTCCAATAAGTCAGACACCCGGAGTTATAACATGGCATTAAAGACATGTACGACACACATACTTTCCTAACCTAATTACCAGCAAGCTTGATCATGATTTACACTGATCCTAACCGAACTCAACTAGGAAATCTACATGAACTAGTACTCTACTAATTTGGAATACTAACAGAGCACATAGTCAGATGTTAAATTGCCTAGGAAACCTACAGCCAACGTTTTGAAATAAAACACGGAAAAACCTCCAGTTTCACAACTGCGAGAACAAAGATGACATTACCAATTTCAAATCTAGAAGGATATTGAAAAGTTGCCTCGAGATAGTACATAGCATGTAGTTGGGAACAAAAATCCAGAAGATAGAAGAGCATTTTCAAAGTAGTGGAGAGACAATTCAGCATGCATTTGGAAAAATAAAACTGGAAGGCTATGGAACATTAGATTCCGATTTTTCATATGTTAAAATGCATAAGAAACCTACATTTAAATAGTTTCAAATGAAACACAAATAAAACCTACTGTTCCTGAACTGCGACACTAAAGATGAAATGACATAGTAGTAGGAGCCTTGTGTTGTAAAGTCTCCAAAAAGAAAGATGACATGACTGCGACACAAAATTCATAGTCTAAGCTCTTTCTAGAAAATATTTGTGCATGCCTGTGCCAATCCTGGGGGGGCCAAGCTCTGCCGTTGCCTCGATCCTACAAGGAACACTAACCACAAGTTTGACCCAACTAGCATGGAACTGCTGCCAGAGCCTTTTCATTAATTAAGAAGAGTTGCTCGGTTAATTAGAGAAAACTGCCTTAAGGCGTGAGTGGGATTTGCCCTGTCTCATTTGCAATCATGAAGGTCACCTGCAACCAGTGACGGATCTTGGATTTGAAAACAGGGTGGTCCACCTGGAAAAAAAATTGCCAACAAATATGACATGTGAATGTTCTAATTAATTTACCAACACCGCATAGAAATAGATCATTATGGTTTGATACGGTCTGATGGACATACTAAAATTCTAAATTAAATTTTTGTTTTGCATAAAAAAATACATAATGATGTAACTGAACACAAATTATGTGTGCCTGTTCACAGGACTTTGTTCACTGCTCCATGTACATATGCAGTACTGGATAATGGATCACACAATAAAGATTAAGCCATAAATAAAAAAAATGAGGAATAGGCAGTCGAAGAGCTGGTACCTCAAATCGGGCTATATTCTGCCGACCAAATGCCGGAGGGCGGACTGGGCGGTGTGCGCCGGCTTGCAGAGGCGCCAAGTGGCCAGGGGCAGGGGGCACGGCGGAGGTGGTACGGCTGGCGCCAAGGGGCAGATGGACAGGCAACGGCTCCTGGGCGTCCGACGAGCAGCGAGGCAGGCGGGGATGGCCTAAGGTGAGCGGCGAGGCAGGCGAGACGAAGAAATCGGGAGGTCAGGCACGGGAATCGGCTGGCTCGATCTGCCCCGGCGGCTGGCTTTTCTCTTGTCCTTTGTTTTCTTGAGGTTATTTTTAGGGCTTCCTGAGTTTTTTTTTTAGGGGTTTAGGGCTTCTTGAGGTGATAGTTTTCTCATGTCCTGGGCAGGCAGAGGTTGGGAAAAGGTATTGGGCTTCTATTTTATTTTTCTCTGGCCCATCTCTAATCACGTATGGTGTATAGACTGGTCCAAAATCTCAGCATGGGCCCCGGCCCACCCTGTCCATCCTGTAGCTCGGTCCTACATCCGAATGCGAGGGTGAGATGTGGTGTCACAGAAGATTAGAGTGTTTTACTCCTTCCACAAATTTCAGATGGTGCACGAGGCTATAACATTGAGCATAGTTCTAGTCTTTAGTACAAACTCTAAACACAAAACCTCCCACATGCTTGGCAAATGAATTTTTAGTTTAGAGGCTAGGGTGAGCTGGAGAGGATGGAGCAGAGGGCACATGTGTAGCCAAACCTCTTTGAGGAAATGAGAATTAAGGCTCAAGGACAATGCTTACTCCATTGGAGCTGAGCACAGACATGTAGCCAAACCTCTTCGGGGAAGCAACATTTAAGGCTTAGGTCCGAAGCAGATTCCAGGACTCCCAAAAATTGATGGAAGGATAACTAATGTCTTCACCAACTTTCCTCGATGGAAGCATGACGAGCACTTACAAAAGGGGGAGGCCGTGTGTCAGGATAACTAATGTGCTCGGCAACCTTCCTCGATGCAAGCATGACCAGCACTTGCAAAAGGGGGAGGTTGTGTATCTGTATTCTACTTTTTGTAGGTTAGAAGAATATTATCAGGATATTAGTAGCAGTCAAACAAATACAGACGGGGTTGGATTATGTTGCCCCGAGTGAGAGAACACAATGAAAATAAATCGTGGGTTGGGTCTATCTAATCCATTATGAAATACGAATGGGAGGCATATGGAAACTCATCGCCTCGAAGAGCCACACCAGTCGTAGAATCAGCCAGAAAAAAGGTATTTCTGAGGAGGGAAGGCTACAACGGAAACTCTAGAAGACTCGCGGAGGAGATGAGGTGGCAGTACAGATCAGCCCAAACTACTCCACCTCATTTTCATGCGGATACTGAAAGGAGGAGAGCAGAAATTTCAAAAAAAAAAAATCCCTCAAACTATATATGTATGTGTCTGTGCGTTGCCACGGGAACCAAATTTTATTGTAATGTGATAAGAGGAGCATACAGGGACAACTGGATGCAAATGAATAAGCAAGGGAGATTATGCTCTAGTTAATTATGAATCATAGAACTTTCGGAAAATTTGTCGTAAAACATATTGACGGCCAAAGAACATCATAGAGTGAAATATAATTATCTGAATGACGTGATGTTATTACACAAAATAATATATATTTACATTTAAAACTTAACAAGTCATATCATTCACCATTAGATGTAAAGAAAAAGACGGGAGGAAATAATACGATCCATTTACAAAACATGTTTATCTACCCCCTTTTCATAGAACCATTGGTATCCAAAACTGGCATTCCACGTGTCATTGCAAATGTACAAAAACAGAAATTCCTAGGACAGTGTTTTTTTCTTCCAAAGTAGGACAAATAAACAACATAGAATGGATTAGCTAGTATATATAACGTGCTATCACCTTTCAAAGGTTTATCAATTAAAACCAAATAATAATATGGAACTTGTGAAGAAGCATGGCAAAATAAAATGTTAAATGTCATAGTCTAGAAATACAAGTAGACTATTCTACTAAAGTTTTAAGATATCACAATCTTCATGATTTGGTTAACTGGCATTAGAATTGAAAATAAAGGCATGGCAAATCAAAACTGACGAAGTTCAAAAATCACTTCTTTTCATTTGATAAAATCATGTGTTGTCCATATAAATGTTCAGCCGGAATAAATATGGTACTATCAAAATGAGCGGAATGAAACATCAGGATGATAACTTATACAAATCAAATCTCACCCTCGTTAATCCCACTTGATCCATTTTAAGCACCCAAGAACAGTTTGGAATGTACTGAGTAGTGAGTACTGACTGTCAGAGCCAAACAGAAAGTGCAAACGTGCACCTGCTGCGATAGGGCCGCAAGATCTAGGCCGCTGGCGTCCAAGGGCACCGGGTAGGAGTGATTACCGTCCATAATTGATGTGAACTGAGATTGATTACAAAAGAAAGAGATTGATAACTATATCGAAATTGATTGTTTTACGAAACAAAGAAAAACTGGTTGAGAGAGGGATAGCGAACGGAGAGGGGGCTGAGGGGCGGACCACGGAAGACGGAACCTTACATTCTTTTAGATATTATATATATAGAGATTGCAAACCTTAGCCCACCTAAGGTTCATGCACATTTATAAGCAGCAACTGATTTTATGGGGAATGGGAACATGGGGAGTACCTTGCCATAGGCCGCCACCTCACTAGTTGCCGGAATCCTTGTGTCGCTCCTTGGCAAGGCGGGTGAGGGGTGGTCCTCTAGGGAAAGGAAGCACGGCCGGTGAGACATCCCAGTTCAGTACCAAAGGCAGTAACCAAGTGGGACTCCCGACGTGTTGTGCCTAGTTTTTTTTTACTTCTTCAATGCAACGCTAAAAAAACACAGCAGTTTCCTATTTGATTTTCTTTTTTTCGGCTTTGTTTTAGCCGGTTTTTTATGTTTATTTGTTTTCTCTTTCTCTTTATTTTTCATGTTTTTCCTTTTTAGAAAAATTCATGACCTTTTCTTAAAATCATTTAATTTTCTTAAATTCATGAACTTTTCAAATTTGTGAATTTTTTTTAATCTGACAAACTTTTTAAAATCCATAAACTTTTTTTCAAATTTGTGAAAAAATTCAAAATCGATAAAAAAATCAATTATTGATGAACTTTTATCAAAATTGGTAAAAAAATAAATTTTGTGATTTTTTTTCAAAATTGATGATTTTTTTTCCAATTTGATAAAAAATGTCTAATTTGTGAACCTTTTTTTTAAATGATGAACTTTTTGTCTAATTTGTGAACTTCTTTTCAAATTTGTCGAAAAACATTCAAAATAGGTTGAAGAAGCAGAAGTCATGCTTAATTACGAAAAAAGATCTGTCGTCATTGCGTACCGTTTCAACATCGAAGGTCTCGTCGATCTTAATACTGAAGCGACGACCGTCTACCAGGCGAGGCCTGTCGCACAGACCCCGGTCGTCACCACAGTAGTCGCACTCCGGGATCCTATCGTCGTCTCAGACATTTCCTATGTTTATAATTCAAAGATTAAACTTCTAAAATTCAATATATGTACTACAAAAGCTAAATTAGATCGTTATTATTCATAACGGGTTGACTATCGGTCTGTCGAATCTTTTCTTGAAAACTCTCAGCTCACGATGGTGTATATATTCAACCGTCGGTGATGGTCACTCCTCCCTTCGTCCACGAGTGCATTACACCAAAATGTCTAGCACACATGAACGAAGGAGAAGCAACCCCCACAACAACAGTCGGGATTCTTCCACTCTGACATTTGCGACCGTCGGTCATGGAAGCTCCTACTTTCATTTGAAAGTGCATTACACCAAAATGTACCTTGAAATGAAGAAGAAGCTTCCCTCATGACAATAGTCGGGATTCTTCATCTCTCATATATGGTGGAGACTCTCCCTCACTGATTTTTTCACTGTCATGTATGGAGCCCGACAGACTTAAAGTCAACCCGAAATGTCATTTAATTATCTTTCTGGAAAATCCGGGGCACTCGATATTTTCTACATATTTTAGCACAAGTCATGCCAAAATTCACAGAAAAATCCGGCATGACCTTTGGTAAAAAGGACATATCGAGCGCCTGAAATTTCCTGGAATGGAAATTAATCAACACTCCGGCAAAACATAGACCACTCAGAGGTGTTCCCTGCAAACATAGGCCACTTGGGCAAGCACTAGTAGTACACAACAGTACATATCACATGTCTAAATCTCCATCATATTTGTAAAACCTACATTGAAATTTTTTTGTTCCATCCAAATAATCTACATGCTATTGTATTGAAAAAAACATTAAAAACTAGCTTCATCTCATTGTCATAGCTACACATCTATACTACTCTACTACATCTATCAAAACATCTACATCATCATCGACATGGAGATTTGGCTAGTCTCACCTCGAGATCGGAGGGGGTCGGTGACGGGGACGACGGTTGGAATGATGCAGGGGCTCCTTGATTTATGCAAAAACAAAATACAAAAAAAAATCATTATCCTGATTTTAGGACTTAGTGAAACCCTATAAGCTATCAACTAAACATTATTATGCTGATTCAAAAGATCTACATTTACTAAAAATTTGTAAAACTAGTTTTTTTACTAAAAATTTGTATTACTAACCCTAACAGCTATTCAACCATCCATCTATCTATCCAAAGCATTACTAAAAAAACCTAGTTTTATCCATCTGTCTGTCCATCTACCTATCCAAGCATTACAAAAAAAAAAACTAATTTCATCCACCCATTTATCTATAAGCTTTCAACTAATAGTGTTCATATATATGAACATCTAGGGTTACATATATCTACATTCTATTGTACCCAAAAAACCTATTTAGTGCTCTAATGATGAAGTGGGCTCATATATATGAACACCTATGGTTCATATATATGAACAAAATTAGTAAAAAATCTGAACATATTGCATTTGCTAATTCATCCTACACATTCAGAGATACCTAGCTTTTGGGTGAATTGAGAGGAGAAGGAGGTACTCAAGGTAGGCAGCCCGGGACCGAGAAGGGGATGGAGAGGGCAGGCGCGGGTGAGGGCGGCCGCGCGTGGGGGAGGGCCGGCGCGGTGGCGTGCGGCCAGAGTGCGAGGGAGGGCCAGCATGGGGGAGGGAAGCCGGACGTGGGGAGGGCAGCCGGAGTAGTGCGGTGGCGGGCCGACGACGGTGGGAGAGAGAGTGCAGATGGAGAGTGAGGAGGGAGACTAAGCGGTCAGGCAGGGAGGACGATGATAAGATGGGCTTAGTAGTAGCGCAGGATTCGGCCCGACGCTACTGCCGCATTAGCTGTAGTGCCGGTCCAAGACAAGCGCTATTGCTAAGTGGGGACGGGCAGCTGGGCCCGGGCTGGCCATAACAGCAGCACGGTTCAACAGAACGCGCTACTGCTAACCCCCTACTTGTAGCGCTTGACTATAGCACGCGCTACTGCTAAGTATCAGTAGCGCCTGTTCTTAACACGCACTACTGATAAGCCTCCATGTATAAGGTTTTCCCTAGTAGTGAGGCTAGCATCTTTCTTGTTAATAAAGAGAGAAATGTAGAACAATTACAGCCGCATTTTTTGATTATGTAAGAATTCAACACCTATGCAGTATTTTCCTTCTAAAGAATTTCACGAATACATATATATTTTCTTTACATGATGTACTCGTTTTAATACCTAGCCGCAACACAGTGGGGTCAATTTTGGTAAGTTGACATCAATCTATTCAATCCTTGAAAACTGATGGATGTTCATACGTTATAAAAGAATTTGTCGATTGCAGAAGACTAATGACCACCGCTGAGTTCAGAATTTTTATAACAGTTGAATTGTGCTCATGATCCCCATGGATTTTCCATTTGAACAACACTGCAGGCTTCTTCTGTAAAACTGATGTGTAGTTCTTCAGTCATGCTTGAACATTTGCATATTTAGCCAATGCAGATAGACAGCCACAATTATCATAGGAAGTGTCAAGGGCACAAGTAGGCAGTAATACCTGTTATGTGAAATATCAAAGTAAACGATAGTAACTTCTTACTGGATTCGACTTAGCTTACAGGAATTTGGTCCTACATAGACAAGTACAGTATCTAGATATTATATTATATGGTTTCTAGTAACTAAGTAAAATGTTCGTAATAAAAATTGCAGTGCAGACGAAAAAAAAAAGCAATTTGATGATCATGCGTTCTGATTTGAGATTCCCGACCTATCATTTTGGATAGTGAACAGAAGTTAGTTCTCATATGGTGGATGTAACTTGGACACAACGACGGAATAGAAGAAACCCACAAACAATACGATTGCAGATGCAACGAATGCTGACCCCATTAGCTGATATCTGGAAAATGATAGGTTGTACATAACAAGAATATTTTGTTTGTACATAAAGAAAATCTGCTGGTTGTACGTACGATGCCAGATGCAACAAATGCTCACCTCATTAGCGGCTTGGACATAACGACGACGTAGAAGAAACCGAGAAATAATACGAGTCCTCATAATTCTTTCCAGCTTTAGATGTGAATAGCATCACACTACTGCAGGAATGCCTAGAAGTTGCGGGTGGCAAAAGCCCAGCAGTAGCAGGCAAGGTTCTTATGGGCGGCCATCACTGATCTCCCGCCACTGCTATAATGGCATCAGCGGCGGGCGCTCGCCCGCCATTTGTAGAATCGCCGCCAGCCAGTGCATAATAATGTAGTTGTGGCGGGCAGAGAATAGCGCTCGCCACTGATATAGATTTCTGTTCCCATGAATTTACTATGCTCGAATTTGTACACATGATTTTGCAAAGAGTAAACTGACAAAAGTATATAATCTTACTGAACCAGGCTTAATCCATTATAAGAACAAATGGCAAAGCTTCACATTTGTTCCACTTAACACACTAATATCATAGTACCACATCCATCTTAGCAAAATCACTAACATGCCATGAGCTTACAAATGATTATATCTCCCACTTATATCTAAATGAGGTCAATGACAACCATCATTTGCCACTTGTTGTGGCGACTCTTCCTTAGCATGAGTGCCACGGGTGTCTCAACCATTAGTCTCTTTCCCGTCAGAAACTCCCCCTAGCCGGCCTCATGGAAGGATATGTGCCCGTTTGTTTCCGTCTTGTACTTAACGGTGGTGACAGCCCCCGCTCCAAGGCATACTCCAGCAGAACCGACCGCAGGGATGTTCATGTCGGAAACCATCTTTTAGGGTAATTTCTATGATCGCCGTGACTAAAAGCACAAACATCACACAATGTTAGACATCTCGCAATGTTAGTGTTACATGAACAAAAAAGAGAGGAAATAATACAGATCATACCATGACATGTTTGATGATGTTTGTCTTGGTTAAACGGTGCACAAGGGGCAACCCCATGTAGTTCTCAGTTGGTGGTAGAATCGCCAAGAGATTGTTCCTCCCATTGTGCATAAACTTCTCCATTCTTTGAGAAAAAATTGGAGAATTGAATGAAACATCATCGTAATCATCCGGACTGTCCTCATCTTCTTGGTCTTCATCATCGTCATGGATATCCTCATTATTATGACTATCTTCATCTTCTTGGCTGGCATCCTCATCGTCATGGATATCCTCATCATCATGACTATCCTCATATCGTCACCATTCTCATTATCCTCATCATCCTCATCATCTTCACCATCCTCATTATCTTGCCTATAGAAATAGATAATCCTTAACCTGTTGATCCACCCTTCTAAGTAAAATGCTATGTACTCTCCCCCAGTCATCTTATTTTTTGAAATGAACTTCATCCATCCATCACCGCAGATGATGGTTTTATGCTTTCCTTTCTTCACTTTAGCTTGAAATGACCGCCCCTTATCATCCTTGAAGCGCAAGGTATCACCTACTCCATTGTTAAATTTCACCCTTACGTTGCATGGGACACACTATGCAACAGTAAAGTAAAATGCGAACCAAATTAGTGTTAATGACAGTAAATGACTACAAAATGGTTATAATTGTATGATGAAGTTAAAGACCGTTACCAACGATTTTCTGAACCCCCTTGTTCAAAAAGATCCGGAATTCCTTTGCAGTTTCCAAGTTGTCCGCACAACTACTTTTGCAGATTTGGCACGTTGGAAGTACCATGATCCATATTAATCGTATGATACACTTACTATTATTAACAAAGGGTGAAAATGAACGGAAATATTCGTCATGACCTTTGCTAGAAAATGAACATATTGAGTGCCAGAAATTTGGTGAAACGGAAATTAATCAACGTTTCGCCAAAACATTGGCACTCATTTTTGGATCTCAGAAAATAATGTATGACATGTCTAGCTTACTTTGCCCATGCACTTGTCATATTTACGCTTTCTTTTTCTTAGAAAAAGTTGTAACACGAAAGTACGCTCGCACGGAAAAATGATAGCATCAAGGGCATGTCTCATGCCACTTTTTTCCCTGTTTATTTCTCTTTTCTCAACTCATGATACATCAAACACGTGCACGCAGCCTACTTGACGTAGGTTTGCTATTCTACTACTCAAACTTGTCTTAAAATCGGAGAAGTACTACTCTAATAAGATGAAGTATATCTACAGGAGAACCTACATAACTATATATAGAAAACATTTGATCACCACCTAATTAAAACTTGCTGACAACTACCGGCGGCGACATACTCAAAGAGCCGCGGAGGCGACATAACCATACCGGCGGCAGCACCCGAACCCTACCCCTAGCTAGCGGCGGTGGCGACCTAACCCTACCGGCGGCAGCCGGAGCCCTAACCCCAGCCCTACGGCGGTGTGGCGGCGGCAGCGCCCTACCCGTAGCCCTAGAGGGGGTGGCGGCGCCGCCGTAACCCTGACCCTAGTGGCAAGAGAAGGAGGGGAGAGAGGGAGATTAGGACATACCCGTGGGAGAGACGTAGACGGTATTGACGACAGGAAGAGATGACAATGGGAGAAGACGCACCGCGCGGGACGAAGGGGGTGAACGCCGGAGAGGGGGATTGAAGCAGTCAATTTGACTTAGTGTGTCCCTAACAGAGATTTTGTGGGTGGCGGGGGGAGCTGGCGGGCGGCCCAGAGAGCTCGCCATAGCAAATTTTTGGAATTTTTTAACCATCCTGGCGCGAGTTGCCCAAAGACATGTGTGGTGGGCGCTCCGGGATGCCCGCCACAACACACGGGCAGAATAATGGCGGGGACCTCGTGCCGCCCGCCACTAGTTTTCCACCAAGCGTGGATCTTGAAGGGAGTTCACCTGTGGCGGGTGCAGAGAAATGCTGTCACTGTTGTGACTCTAGCAGTGGCGTGCACGTTCAGATAACCGTCAGCGTTGTTTCTCCAAGGTAGCAATGGCGGGTGCCAGGTCGTGCCCACCACTCATTTTGGGTTCACCTATTAGCCCTTTCCCAGTAGTGTCACCAGATGATAAAACAAAATGACAATCCAAAAGAAAATTAGAAGTGTTTGTCCATAACAAGAATCTGTTGTTTGTGTAGACAGAACAAAGTGAAGCTAACACATTTATGTTGTTATTAGGAAATACTCTATATATTGCATAAGCATACACACGAATGCATAGATATCTATCTATCAACCTATTATCTAATTAAAAGTTACTAAAAGAAGATTCCATCGTCACTCAAAGAGGTCATTAATTTGTTAACAAAGAGAAAAATGTATAACAATTACATCTGCATCTTCATCATGTAAGTATTCGGCAAGTAAAACAATATTTTCCATCTTAAGCATTTCACGAGTACAACTCTATTTTCTTAACATAAAAGTACTCATTGTAGTAGCTAGCCACGACACTGTGAGGTCCATCTAGTTTGTTGACATCAATATATTTTATTGTTGAAAGAAGAGTTTGTAAATTGCAGAAGACTCATCACCATCACTGAGTTCAGATTTTTTTTAAAGCAATTGAATTGTCTTCATGATCCCCATGGTTTCTACCATTTGAGAAACACAACGGGCTTCTTCTGTAATATTGATGTGTGGTTCTTCAGGCATGCTTGATCATCTTCATACTTAGCCAATGTAGATAGACAGTCACAATTGTCACAGGAAGTGTCAAGGGCATGAGTAGGCACTAATACCTGGTAAGTGAAATATCAAAGTAAATGATACTATTAACTTATTACTAGATTGTGGAGACCGATTTTGAATGGAGAAGGGTACTAAAAGTTGCCACGAGATATTATATTATCCTGTACTTGGGAATATAATCCAAAAGCTAGAATGAAATTTTCAAACTCATGGAGAGGCAATGCAACATTCATTGACAAACAAACAAAATTAGGATGGTTATTGAACAATTGATTCAGATTTCCACTAGAGCACACGGTTAGATGTCAAAATGCTTAGGAACCCTACATTCCAATGCCTAGGATCAGGATGACATGACGAAAGATTCCTATCCAGGCCCTCCAACCTGCAAGGAATTCTAAGCACAAGTTCAACACAACTAGCGTGGAACTGCTGCAAGACCGACCACAACACACTAGTAGAAAACAGGGCTTTCGGCCAGGCCTGAAAAGGGCATCAATCCCGGTTCTCCTACGAACCGGGACCAATGGGTGCATCAGTCCCGGTTCGTGAGTCCCAGGCGCTGGCCAGGCCTCGGGGGCCACTCGTCCCGGTTCGTCTGACCGCTTTGGTCCCGGTTCCAGGCACGAACCGGGACCAATGGGCCGCAACACCTTTAGTCCCGGTTGGTGGCTGGAACCGGGACTAAAGGTTAGTCTTTAGTCCCGGTTCTAGCCATCAACCAGGACTGAAGAGATGCGTATATATACCCTCGCCCCTGCCCGCTCACTCCTTTGTTTTTTGGCCGTGTGGGAGGTGTGCATGCGTTGCTCTCTTCTCACTTCTATGCATGCACATGAGGTGTTCGATGAAATGCCCGAGCCACACTTAAGCTTTCTCCTCTCCAAGCTCGACCTCCAACCTCCATTTTCCTCAAGATTTGTCTAGGTTTGGCGGTCCGTCCCGTCCCGTCCCCGTCCACACCGCCGTCGATCGCCCGCGCCGATCTTGTCGCCGGCACCACCGTGGTGAGCCTCTTGTTCTTATCTTCTTTCTAAAAGAAAAAAAATTACTTGTATGATTTAGATAGATACTTGTATCATTTTCTTACTTTTATTATTGTTTGTTATTATATAGTGCCATGGTTTTGGTATCCGCCCCCGTCGGCCCTCGTCCTGTCTATGATTCGGATGTGGTATATTATCTTTTATAACTATTTGTTTCATTTAGTGTTTATGACAATTATGCCGACCAACGTGACATATATGTTTTTATCTAGGAGGTATGTGAACCGGAAATTTCAACCGACCCACTTGTCAAGAGGTTAAATTTAGTTGAACAAGAAAACAAATATTTGAAAGAAAAATTGAAAAGAATTGAGGAGGAGAAGATGGAATTGGAGTTGCATGTTGAGGATGTCGTCGATGATCACAAGATCAAGATGGATGCAATGCGCTTGAAGATTAGAAAGATTAGAAAATATGCCATTCATACTGAGGCTTGGTATCATTATGCCGTTGGATTAATTGTTACCTTAGTTGTGATTATGATCGCATTTGTTGTTGCATTTAAATGTTTTACATAGTTTCAATGTATGTTTTAATTAGATGCTATAGAGAGCTATATGTTGTTCAATGAGAACTATGTATGAACTTTATGTATTTATATTTTCAGTAATAACATTTGATCACTATTGTACTTTGGTTTTAATGTGATGATGAACTTCTATTAATTTGGTCACTTCTCTATTCATGATGTTCTGTAATTGTTTTTGATACACTTAATTATATAATGCACGCAGATGAACTGGCAATGGATGTACGGTGACCGACGCACCTCCAAGTACATTAAGGGCCTGCATAATTTTCTCGAAGTGGCTGAGGCAAACAAGCAGAATGGTTTCATGTATTGTCTATGTACTATCTGTGGGAATACGAAGGACTACTCTGACTCGAAAATCCTTGATACGTCTCCGTCGTATCTATAATTTTTTATTGTTCCATGCTAATATTCTACAACTTTCATATACTTTTGGCAACTTTTTATACTATTTTTTGGGACTAACATATTGATCTAGTGCCCAGTGCCAATTCCTGTTTGTTGCATGTTTTTTGTTTCACAGAAAATCCATATCAAACCGAGTCCAAATGGGATAAAAACTTATGGAGATTTTTTTTGGAATATATGTGACTTTTGGGAAAAAGAATCAACGTGAAAAGATGTCCGAGGGGCCCACAAGGATGGAGGGCGCGCCCCATGGGGTAGAGCGCGCGCCTGGTCCTTGTGGTCACCCCGTAAGGCGGTTGGTGCCCTTCTTCTGGCGCAAGAAAGCTAATATCCGGATAAAAATCGTGGTAAAATTTCAGGCTAATCGGAGTTACGGATCTCCGGGAATTTCAGAAACGGTGAAAGGGCAGAATCTGGGAGCGCAGAAACAGAAGGAAACAGGGAGAGAGATCCAATCTCGAAGGGGCTCCCGCCCCTCCGCCGCCATGGAGGCCATGGACCAGAGGGGAAACCCTTCTCCCATCTAGGGGGAAGGTCAAGGAAGAAGAAGAAGGAGGGGGGATCTCTCCCCCTCTCTCCCGGTGGCGCCGGAACGCAGCCGGGGCCATCATCGTGACGGTGATCTACACCAACAACTTCGCCTCCGTTATGACCAACTCTCTCCTCCTCTATGCAGCGGTGTAACACCCCTTCTCCCCGCTGTAATCCCTACTTAAACATAGTGCTCAATGCTATATATTATTTCCCAATGATGTATGGCTATCCTAAGATGTTTGTGTAGATCCGTTTTGTCCTATGGGTTGATTGATGATCGTGATTGGTTTGAGTTGCATGTTTTATTATTGGTGCTGTCCTATGGTGCTCTCCGTGTCACGAAAGTGTGAGGGATCCCCGCTGTGGGGTTTGCCATATGTTCATGATTTGCTTATGGTGGGTGGCGTGAGTGACAGAAGCAGTGACCCGAGTAAGTAGGTTGTTTGCGTATGGGAGTAAAGAGGAATTGATACCTTATAATGCTATGGTTGGGTTTTACCTTAATGATCTTTAGTAGTTGCAGATGCTTGCTAGAGTTCCAATCATAAGTGCATATGATCCAAGAAGAGAAAGTATGTTAGCTTATGCCTCTCCCTCATATAAAATTGCAATAATGAATACCGGTCTACTTATCGATTGCTTAGGGACAAATAACTTTCTCGTGACAAAAAGTTGTCTACTAAAACTAACTTAGTTGTTTCTTTATCTAAACAGCCCCTAGTTTTTATTTACGTGCTCTTTATTATCTTGCAAACCTATCCTATCACACCTACAAAGTACTTCTAGTTTCATATATACTTGTTCTATGTAAAGCGAACGTTAAGCGTGCGTAGAGTTGTATCGGTGGTCGATAGAACTTGAGGGAATATTTTCTACCTTTAGCTCCTCGTTGGGTTCGACACACTTATTTATCAAGAAAGGCTACAACTGATCCCCTATACTTGTGGGTTATCAAGACCTTTTTCTGGCGCCGTTGCCGGGGAGCAATAGCGTGGGGTGAATATTCTCGTGTGTGCTTGTTTGCTTTATCACTAAGTAATTTTTATTTTTTGTTCTAAGTTGTTTTCTATCTTTAGTTATGGGTAGGAAACGCAAAATACCAAAATAATTAGTTGTACTTGCTGAACCAATGGTTGAAGAACCACCCAAAATCTATCATACTACTGAAGCGTTCTACTTGGATCATATTCGATCCATTTGTTCTCGTGCTGAAAACCCAACTAGCTTAGTTGAGGGAAAATCATTAAATGAGCATGCTAATTTTGTGCGACATCGTTTATCTCAAAAGGGAAACTTTTATGGCATCATATTAATAGTTTGTATTGCTATGCTTTGAATTTATGCGAAATACATGATTTTACTTGTTGTTCTGAGGACCCTAGAAAACACCTTCACTTCCAATGTGAGTTTAAGGATAATGGAATTTTATCTTCTTATGCCAAGGGTGTTTATAATTACGTTGATATTGAACAAATTGAAGATTTGTTGCTTTTAAGGGTGCTTATGAAATTGCTTCTTTGATTGAAAAGTATGATGCTACTCTTTACAAATCTAATTTTTTTGCCTTACTTAAATATTGCTATGAAAACTATGCTTCTAATGATTATGTTAAGCCATATATTGAGGACTCCTCCACTGTCCAAGAGGAGACTAATATTTTGCAGGAAACTATGGAAGAAGAAATTGCTGAAACTATGAGCTCATTAGATGAAAAAGATGAGGAGGAGAGCGAAGAACAAAAGGAGGAAGAGCGGTTTAGCTACCCGTGCCCACCTTCTAATGAGAGTAACTCTTCAACACATACATTGTTTAATTTACCTTCGTGCTTACCAAAAGATGAATGCTATGATGATTGCTACGATCCTTTTGATTCGTTTGAAATATCCCTTTTTGATGAACTTGAGGCTTGCTATGCTTATGGCCAAGATGCCAACATGAATTATTCTTATGGAGATGAACTTGCTATAGTCCCTTATGTGAAACTTGAAATTGTTGCTATTGCACCCCCGCATGATAGTCCTATTATCTTTCTAAATTCTCCCAACTACACCATATCCGAGAAGTTTGCACTTATTAAGGATTATATTGATGGGTTGTGTTTTACTATTGCACATGATGATTTTGATAAATATAATATGCATGTGCTTTCTGCTCCTACTTGCAATTATTATGAGAGAGGAACTACATATCCGCCTCTCTATGTTTCCAATACGATAAAATTGCAAGAAACTGTTTATACTATGCATTGGCCTTTACTTGATGTGCATGAATTGTTCTTTTATGACATGCTGACGCATAGGAAGAGAATTAGACTTCGTTGTTGCATGATATATATTACTTTGTGCTCACTAATAAATCACAAATCATTGTTAATTAAAATTGGCTTTGATATACCTTGGGATCCGGGTGGATCCATTACTTGAGCACTATATGCCTAGCTTAATGGCTTTAAAGAAAGCGCTGCCAGGGAGACAACCCAGAAGTTTTTGAGAGTCATTTATTTCTGTTGAGTGCTTTTAAATAGTTTAAAAACAAAAAAATAAAGAGGGGAACCTAAAACTTTTTCAAAAAGAAAAGTGAAAGTGAGAAAGACGAGCATTGTTAAAATGGGAGCTAGCCTTGAACTTTGTTCATGCCCATGGAAACTTTGTGAACCTTGATTACAGAAACTTTTCAACAAAAATAATTATCCCCTTGTATAAATCCATTGTATTATAAAAATATTGTGCCAAGATTTGCCTTTAGGATGATTAGATTGCTTGTTTGGCATGTGCGGTGCAAAAACAGAAACTTTGGCTGGAGTGCGTGATTTTACTGGAAAGTCAAACGCTTCTGAAATTTTTTTCACCGTACTTCTATACAATTTTTTTATTTTTTCCTAGTTTTTCAGAATTTTTGGAGTTACATAAGTATGGTAGATTCTCGGATTTCTACAGACTGTCCTGTTTTTGACAGATTCTTTTTTTGATACATTGTTTTGCTCGTTTTGATTAAACTATCGATTGCATCGGTGGTATAAGCGATGGAAAAGTTATAATACAGTAGCTAAAATGCAAAAATAAAATATGAATGAGTTTGCAACAGTACTTAAAGTGGTGATTTGTTTTATTATACTAACGGATCTCACGAGGGTTTTGTTAAGTTTTGTGTGATTGAAGTTTCCAAGTTATGGGTGAGATCACGATGGATGAACGAATAAGGAGTGGCAAGAGCCTAAGCTTGGGAATGCCCGAGGCACCCCAAGGTAATATTCAAGGACTCCCAAGCAACTAAGCCTGGGGATGCCCCGGAAGGCATCCCCTCTTTCTTCTCATGATCATCGGTAATTTTACTTGGAGCTATATTTTTATTCGTCACATGATATGCGTAAATCTTGGAGCGTCGTGTGATTTTTATTTTTCTTTTAATAAATGCACCATGCTGGTATGAGATAGTCCTTGGTTGATTTATAGAATTCTCTTTGCACTTCACTTATATCTTTTGAGTATGGCTTTATAGAATGCTTCATGTGCTTCACTTATATCATTTGAAGTTTGGATTGCTTGTTTCCCTACACATAGAAAACCGCCATTTGTAGAATGCTCTTTTGCTTCACTTATATTTGTTAGAGCATGGGCATATCTTTTGTAGAAAGAATTAAACTCTCTTGCTTCACTTATATCTATTTAGAGAGTTGACAGGAATTGGTCATTCACATGGTTAGTCATAAAATCCTACATAAAACTTGTAGATCACTGAATATGATATGTTTGATTCCTAGCAATAGTCTTGCGATATAAAGATGGTGATATTAGAGTCATGCTAGTAGGTAATTGTGCAATGTAGAAATACTTGTGTTGAAGTTTGTGATTCCCGTAGCATGCACGTATGGTGAACCGTTATGTGATGAAGTCGGAGCATGATTTATTTATTGATTGTCTTCCTTACGAGTGGCGGTCGGGGACGAGCGATGGTCTTTTCCTACCAATCTATCCCCCTAGGAGCATGCGCATAGTACTTTGTTTCGATAGCTAATAGACTTTTGCAATAAGTATGTGAGTTCTTTATGACTAATGTTGAGTCCATGTATTATACGCACTCTCACCCTTCCATCATTGCTAGCCTCTTCAGCACCGTGCATTGCCCTTTCTCACCTCGAGAGTTGGTGCAAACTTCGCCGGTGCATCCAAACCCTGTGATATGATACGCTCTGTCACACATAAGCCTCCTTATATCTTCCTCAAAACAGCCACCATACCTACCTATTATGGCATTTCCATAGCCATTCCGAGATATATTGCCATGCAACTTCCATCATCATCACATACATGACTTGAGCATTCATTGTCATATTGCTTTGCATGATCGTAAGATAGCTAGCATGATATTTTCATGGCTTGTTCGTTTTTTTGATATCTTTGCTATGCTAGATCATTGCACATCCTGGTACACTGGCAGAGGCATCCATATAGAGTCTTATTTTTCTAGATATCGAGTTGTAATATTGAGTTGTAAGTAAATGAAGTGTGATGATCATCATTATTAGAGCATTGTCCCAGTGAGGAAAGGATGATGGAGACTATGATTCCCCCACAAGTCGGGATGAGACTCCGGACAAAAAATAAAAAAAAGAGGCCCAAAAAAAGAGAGGGACCAACAAAAAAAAACAGAAAAATTGAGAGAAAAAGAGAGAAGGGGCAATGCTACTATCCTTTTACCACACTTGTGCTTCAGAGTAGCACCATGTTCTTCATATAGAGAGTCTCTTGAGTTATCACTTTCATATACTAGTGGGAATTTTCATTATAGAACTTGGCTTGTATATTCCGATGATGGGCTTCCTCAAATGCCCGAGGTCTTCATGAGCAAGCAATTTGGATGGACACCCACTTAGTTTCAGTTTGAGCTTTCATACACTTATAGCTCTAGTGCATCTGTTGCATGGCAATCCCTACTCCTCGCATTGACATCAATTGATGGGCATCTCCATAGCCCGTTGATTAGCCACGTCGATGTGAGACTTTCTCCTTTTTTGTCTTCTCCACACAACCTCCACCATCATATTCTATTCCACATATAGTGCTATATCCATGGCTCACGCTCATGTATTGTGTGAAAGTTGAAAAGGCTTGAGAACATTAAAAGTATGAAACAATTGCTTGGCTTGTCATCGGGGTTGTGCATGATGAAATACTTTGTGTGATGAAGATGGAGCATAGCTAGACTATATGATTTTGTAGGGATAACTTTCTTTGGCCATGTTATTTTGGAAAGACATGATTGCTTTATTAGTATGCTTGAAGTATTATTGTCCTAATGTCAAACGATAGACTATTGCCTTGAATCACTCGTTTCTTAATATTCATGCCATGATTAGATTATGTGATCAAGATTATGCTAGGTAGCATTCCACATCAAAAATTCTCTTTTTTTTATCGTTTACCTACTCGAGGATGAGCTGGAATTAAGATTGGGGATGCTGATACGTCTCCATCGTATCTATAATTTTTTATTGTTCCATGCCAATATTCTACAACTTTCATATACTTTTGCCAACTTTTTATACTATTTTTTGGGACTAACATATTGATTCAGTGCCCAGTGCCAGTTCCAGTTTGTTGCATGTTTTTTGTTTCGCAGAAAATCCATATCAAACAGAGTCCAAACGGGATAAAAACTTACGGAGATTTTTTTTGGAATATATGTGATTTTTGGAAAAAGAATCAAAGCAAGACGATGACCGAGGGGCCCACAAGGACGGAGGGCGCGCCCCAGGGGTTAGGGCGCGCCCTGGACCTTGTGGTCACCCGGTAAGGTGGTTGGTGCCCTTCTTCTGGCGCAAGAAAGCTAATATCTGGATAAAAATCATGGTAAAATTTCAGCCCAATCGGAGTTACGGATCTCCGGAAATTTAAGAAACGGTGAAAGGGCAGAATCTGGGAGCGCAGAAACAGAAGGAAACAGAGAGAGAGATCCAATCTCGGAGGGGCTCCCGCCCCTTCGACGCCATGGAGGCCATGGACCAGAGGGGAAACCCTTCTCCCATCTAGGGGAAGGTCAAAGAAGAAGAATAAGGAAGGGGGCTCTCTCCCCCTCTCTCCCGGTGGCGCCGGAACACCGCCGGGGCCATCATCGTGACGGTGATCTACACCAACAACTTCGCCGCCGTTATCACCAACTCTCTCCCCCTGTATGCAGCGGTATAACACCCCTTCTCCCCGCTGTAATCTCTACTTAAACATGGCGCTCAATGCTATATATTATTTCCCAATGATGTATGGCTATCTTAAGATGTTTGTGTAGATCCATTTTGTCCTATGGGTTGATTGATGATCGTGATTGGTTTGAGTTGCATGTTTTATTATTGGTGATGTCCTATGGTGCTCTCCGTGTCACGAAAGTGTGAGGGATCCCCGCTGTGGGGTTTGCAATATGTTCATGATTTGCTTATGGTGGGTAGCGTGAGTGACAGAAGCACGTACCCGAGTAAGTAGGTTGTTTGCGTATGGGAGTAAAGAGGACTTGATACCTTATAATGCTATGGTTGCGTTTTACCTTAATGATATTTAGTAGTTGCCGATGCTTGCTAGAGTTCCAATCATAAGTGCATATGATCCAAGAAGAGAAAGTATGTTAGCTTATGCCTCTCCCTCCTATAAAATTGCAATAATGATTACCGGTCTAGTTATCGATTGCTTAGGGACAAATAACTTTCTCGTGACAAATAGCTGTCTACTAAAATTAACTTAGTTGTTTCTTTATCTAAACAGCCCCTAGTTTTTATTTATGTGCTCTTTATTATCTTGAGGGAATATTTGTTCTACCTTTAGCTCGTTGTTGGGTTCGACATGCTTATTTATCATGAAAGGCTACAATTGATCCCCTATACTTGTGGGTTATCAACCCTTCACGTCCACCTGCTTGAGAAGGGTTTCATGCCACACTATAATGTTTGGACCAAGCACGGAGAAAGAGGGGTTATGATGGACGACAACGAAGAAGAAGAGGATGATGACAACTATCCGCCCCCTGAATACGGTGATGCTGCAACGGGGGAAGTTGAAGATCAAGAGGAACCAGATGATGTGCCCGATGATGATCTTCGCCGGGTCATTGTTGATGCAAAGAGACAATGCCAAAGTGAAAGGGAGAAGTTGAAGTTCGATCGCATGTTACAGGATCACAAAAAAGGGTTGTACCCAAATTGCGAAGATGACAACACAAAGCTCGGTACCACACTGGAATTGCTGCCATGGAAGGCAGACAATGGTGTATCTGACAACGGATTTGGGAAGCTACAGAAAATAATGAAGAAGAAGCTTCCAAAGGATAACAAATTGCCCGACAGTAGGTACGAAGCAAAGAAGGTTCTATGCCCTCTAGGATTGGAGGTGCAGAAGATACATGCATGCCCTAATGACTGCATCCTCTACCGCAGTGCATACGAGGATTTGAATGCATGCCCGGTATATGCGGTGCATTGCGGTATAAGATCAGACGAGATGACCCTGGTGATGTTGAGGGTGAGCGCCCCAGGAAGAGGGTTCCTGACAAGGTGATGTAGTATGCTCCTATAATACCATGGTTGAAACGTCTGTTCAGAAACAAAGAGCATGCCAAGTTGATGTGATGGCACAAAGAGGACCGTAAGAAAGACGTGAAGCTGAGAGCACCCGCTGATGGGTCGTAGTGGAGAAAAATGGAGAGAAGGTGGGGGGACTTTGCTAGTGATGCAAGGAACATATGGTTTGGTTTAAGCGCGGATGGCATTAATCCTTTTGGGGAGGAGAGCAACAATCATAGCACCTGGCCCATGACTCTATGTTTCTATAACCTTCCTCCTTGGTTGTGCATGAAGCGGAAGTTCATTATGATGCCAGTGCTCATCCAAGGCCCTAAGCAACCCGGCAATGACATTGATGTGTACCTAAGGCCATTACTTGAAGAACTTTTACAACTGTGGAATGGAAAAGGTGTACGTGTGTGGGATGAGCACGACCAGGAGGAATTTGACCTACATGCATTGCTGTTTTTAACCATCAATGATTGGCCTGCTCTCAGTAACCTTTCAGGAAAGACAAACAAGGGATACCACGCATGCACGCACTGTTTAGATGACACCGAAAGTATATATTTGGACAAATGCAGGAAGATGTGTACCTGGGGCATCGTCGATTTCTTCTGACCAACCATCAATGTCGAAAGAAGGACAAGCATTTCAAAGGTGAGGCAGATCACCGGAAGAAGCCCGCCCTCCGTACTGGTAATCACATACTTGATATGGTCAATGATTTACAAGTAATCTTTGGAAAGGGTCCTGGCGGACTATCTGTTCCGAATGATGCTGAGGGACGCACACCCATGTGGAAGAAGATATCTATATTTTGGGACCTACCCTATTGGAAAGACCTAGAGGTTCGCTCTGCAATCAATGTGATGCATGTGACAAAGAATCTTTGCGTGAACCTGCTAGGCTTCTTGGGCGTGTATGGGAAGACAAAAGATACAACGGAGGCACGGGAGGACCAACTGTAGGAGATATGCCCTAGAGGCAATAGTAAATGTTATTAATTATCTCCCTGTTCATAATTAAGTTTATGTTCCATGCTATAACTGCTATGGTTCTCGGGTCTGCAATAAAACGAGGCTTGGAGGAAGAGTCATATGCACGTGTGGGATAATAAACGATAAAATGTATTCCTAGTCAAGCCTCTATGACTGGCTCAAGTGTTGCATGATGGTTCTGTTTTCCTGATCATGGGCATGTCTATGCCAGCAACTTTGAGGGCACAATGTTAGAAGAACATTTGTGTTGAATCGACCCGAATTGATGTTATGCTATGAGATACATTCGTCACAAGTTAATGGTTAATAACACAGAGATGGTTAACGTTTGCATGATTCCTTAGACCATGAGAGTATCTGGTTTCTTCATGCTTGCTCATGAACTTTGGGGTTTGTTAAACGTCATCCATAAATGGGTGGCTATTATGGCGGCTTACGGGTTCATGGAAAAGTGTGTCAAGTAACTTGATAGCTCAAGATTGGGATTTTCTCCTCCGGCAATGGAGAGATATCTCTGGGCCCTCTCGGTGTTACGGTATCCATCATCGTCTGGCCAGACACAATGTGATTTGATCACAGGGATGCCGGAACGCGGTAACGAGAAAAGAGAACAATACCAGTAACGAGGTAACTAGCATAGTGGACAAGTTGTTGATCCACAGGAATGCCAACATGTCTCACCTCGGGTATTTGTAACATATCGTGAAGTAACAGGAATAGCACACGGCAACTGGAGGTTCACTAGAATATTCATTCGTGTGGGTATAGGGGTCGATATGGGTGTCCACGGCTCCGATGCTGATCATTGATCGGAAAGTGTTCCGGTCATGTCTATACTTCACCGAACCTATAGGGTCACACGCTTAAGGGTCATCTATCTGCTGAATACTAGACAGGGAGTCTGAGAGAAAGTCACCGAAAAAGTTTCGGAGACAACGGAAGAGTTTCGGAGAGAGAGAACACCGAAAGAGTTTCGGTAAAACCGAAAAGGTGTTTCGGAATATATTATTAGGTCAAATAGGGTTTCGGCATCGCATGGAAATTTTCAGAGGATGTCAGAATTGGTCTGGGAACTTCTGGGAATTTTCAGAGAGAAAAAACCGGAAATGTTCCGGAGCTGCCGTAACCGCTGTTGTTGCTTTTCGCTGATGAAAACTACCATACCAGAAATGTTTCGGAACACGCCCAGAATAATTTTAGAGGGTACCGGAAATGTTCTGGGACCTTCTGGAATTTTTCAGAAAAACATTCACGGAAAACATCTTGTCTCAGCGCGAGGGGACAAGATCCCACGAATCGGGGGTGCTTGTTTCGTGGCTTTTTGTCTAGGGAGCATGCATGTTTCATGGAGACATGTTGGTGGCTTGTTGGGGGGCCCCCCCCATGGGGGGGCACATGTGTGGCCGGCCCAAGGGGTGTCCCCTTGGTGTCCCCATGATGCCTCCCTTGCATTACCATTATGCCCTTTCATGTGTGACATGAAGCTTGGGTGTTTTGGTATTTCAACATCCCACCCCACCCCTTGCCTTGGCCTATAAAAGGAGGAGTTGGGGCTGCCATCTCCTTCATCCCTTGCTCTCATACTCATGCCATGCATTATCTGGCTTCTCTCTCCCTCTCACGAAAAGAGTTTCGTAGAGCCGAAAGGCTGTCTGGGTTCTGGTGGGAACTAGTTATGGACAGCGAAGCCCTGCCGGATAGATGACACCGTATGTGTGCAACTCTGTAGAGAGGTCATAGTTTCGACCTTAGTGCCCGAGGGGCTGTTCGAGAGTGCCTCCCGAAGGGCTGTCCATGTGACGGTCCGAGTTCTGTGAGTCCTCCCGAAGGGCTGGCCGCGACACCGTCCGGGGGACTGTCCGACCTCCTCCCGGAGGGCTGTCCGAGTGGCAGATGAGGGTATACATCCTCGCGGTTGGGAGGTTGTAAATCCTAGCTGCGGGGATCTGCACCGCCGATCGTCATCGACTCTACTTCCGCTGCGCTACGAGTCGGTGACGAATATGATCAAACCTTGTATGCAGTCTCCATAGTGGTCCTGGGCTGGTCCGTAGGTCGGAAAAATTTTGTTTTCTGCTGCGTTACCCTACTGTGGCATCATGAGCCGTGCTATGCGTAGATGCAGGTTGCGATCTAGAATACATGGAGATGTATGGGTGTTGCACAATATAATTAGGTAGTAGATGAGATCTATTGCTGAAAATTATTTGTGCGGGCAGCAGATGAAATCTGTTACCCGATGTTCTTGTTGCTTCCCTCGAATTTGCGTAGTCCTGATCTTGACAGCATTGTGGAATCTGACAAAGTTCTGGCAATCCGCGATCCTTTCATGCTGCTCCTGAGTATGCTGATTGACAGATCAACGAACTGCTAACAGTTCTTTGGGTTCCACTTTAGTCAATGAAAGATGGATGTTTCGTAGAAGAAAGGGCAGTGCAGATATGATCTGCACGGGGGTCATGCGTATGACGAAGTTTAGTATGGGGCTCGAGATTTTATTATCTCGGTTTTCATACACCCTGGAAAGTTAATCTAGCGACTTGGATTATCATACTTGATGATGGACGTTGGTAGCTTCGGTTTGTTTCGAAACCTTAGAAGCCACGAAAAACAAGTTTTTGCATGAACCGATTAGAGGCGTCTAACTTGGTTTTGCAGGAGGGTTTGCATGTGCATGTAATGTGGTATAGCAGTGCTCATAATAATTTGATTATGTATGAGATGACTATATGATGTAAATTGATTAACATGACCTGCGTGTCATGATTTGGCATGATGGCTGGAGCCATATGATTGCACTTTAAATGACCTGCGTGTCGACCTTGTGTAATGCATTATTTTATTAGCTATAGAGATAGCAATATTATCTGGTGCATCGACAAGGTGGTGGCAATCTTCGCGAAGGTGGACACCGACGCGAATGCCGAAGACGAAGAAATGCAAGACTTCTCCGTCAGAAAGGGCTATACCATGTCATGCTTTTATGAATTGCCTAAGATGTTTATCCCTTATGTTGCACCCTTCTTGATTGCGCAGTAGTCGCTTTTTATTAGGGTGATCTCTCACAAAAATATCAAGTAGTTAGTGTTCTCCCAAGTGTAGCACCATCACGGCACCTAACTTTTCGGGGTGCGCCATGGATGCATGGGTACAAACAATTAGGGAAGTGTGAGGCAGGTGAGTTGAGACCTCGCAGCGTGATCACTTGGTAGTCTTGACGTTCAGGCATGAAGGTCATGAGCTCGGAACACACGCATCAAAAGATGAACAAGAGTCACATAGAGATGTGATCGGCAAGTTGGCCTACCGATTAAAATTCCCGTCATGAGATGATGATTCTATGGCGACGAATTGAAGTCTGGATCTTGTATCACTCAAAATCAATTATGAGAGATATTGATTTGAGTGGGAGCGCACTGTTGAATTAACTTGTTTAATTCTCAGTGCAATTAATTTTGAACACTGTCTAAGTGTGTTTTGCATAATAGTTGTAGAATAATGGCTCGCGTTTCCACCTTCCCTATTAAAATTGAATAGCTGTTAAATATCTGGTTAAAAACCTTTACGGTTGGTAACGTAATGTGAGGATTGTCCTCTAGAGTGTCGAGAAGGATTTTGTCCTATCGCATACTTTCGGTATTCTCTCGCTTATGCTATAGATCATGTGACTCTCGTCCTTCGATCCAAAAGCTAGAATTCCGTTTCAGTCAAGTGCAATATGTTTGCTTCCATGAGACCCGAACTTCAAAAGTTTGGATAGTTATGTGATATTCATGGAATCTGAAAATCATTTTCAGAGACAGACAAAGGCTAAAAGATATGAGATATCCAAAGCAATGTTTGTTTGTAAACTATTAGTAAAGGTGTTTACTATGCATTAGACTGATAAGAAAGGGATCCAGAAGAACGCCTGTCATATGATGAAAGGTGAATAAAACAACAACTTAAAGAGAAAGGAAGTGTCCGAGGGTGTTAGTGTGACTTACACACCTAGGAAGTCCAGGGCTAACGCCACTCTTAAGTTGGGTGCTTCTTCTGAGAGTAGGAGAAATACTAAAAGTTAAACTGTTAGAAGTATAATGGCAAAAGGAAAGAAGACTGGAATATCCAGCTCATGTATGAATGTCATACAAGTTTTTGATGTATAGAAATCTGGTCAAAGATATAGTTCTTGGGAATTATGATTAAATTGTTAATCACTTATTCTTGGGTATTGTGAGTTAATCACAAAGATACCCACTCGATTGCATTCTGTTGCAACTCGATGTAAGAACTACTATGGCCTGAAAGACTAGCCAGGGATGAGGTTTAGGTATACACAGGGAACATAGTAAATGTTACTATACCTTCCATCGGTGTATTACTGTCTGTATTTATTTTCATAATTCATTTAGAGTTTTACAAACACTAGCCCATTGCATAAGGTATCTTGCAAGAAGGTTGTTCACAAGAGAACTTTTTATGTTCGAAGTTATGAATAACATAAGGGCCATACTGTCATTGAGAATGAGATGTATGTTATGAATAATGATATTAATATATTACCTCTGGATTTACTTTCATAATTCATTTTAGAGTTTCATACACTCTAGCCCATTGCAAAATGTTTGTTGCAAAAGGGTTGTTCATAAAAGAACAATTGTTGTTCAGTATTATGAATAACATGAAGGGTCGTGCTTCCATTCTCGTTGGGATGTATGTTATGAATATTGATGGTAATATGATACATCCATAACACTGACGCTAAATGTCGTAAGACTAAGAGAATACCACATAAGTGTGGCACTACATTTAGTCACATTGGAGAAACCCGCATGGATAAATTCAATTATGATGGATTTTGAAGTCTTTTGATTTTGAATCATCTGACACTTGCAAATTTCCTCCGAAAAGTTTAAGTGACTAAAATACCGTTCACAGGCCATAAGGAACGAGCAAAGAACTTATTGGTGATCATACATTTTGATGTATGTAGTTCAATAAATGTTATTGCAAGTAGTGGATTTATTTATCTTCAAAAATGACTCAAGTAGATATGTGGATATTTACTTGATGAGAGGTAAGTCTGGATCTTTTGAAATCATTCGAAAGGTTTTCAAATATGAAGTAGAAGTTATTGTAACAAGAAAATTATGTTTCTACAATTCGATTGCAGAAAAGAATATTTGAGTTACAAGTTTAGCGAATGTCTGATGAGTTGTGAAAGGGGTTTCATAACTTGCACTTCCCGGAACACCACTGCAAGTGGAAAGTCCGTGAAGATGTAATCGAACCATTTATGACATGGTAAGATCAAAGATGACATAAATAAATTTGCCATTACCCCTTTTAAAGAGTGATGCTTTAGAGACTGCGACTTTTACACTGAAAAGAGCTCCATCAGGTCTGTTGAAATGATGCCATGGTATGGTACGCCCAACCATGATATATCTTTTCTTAAACATTTGGAATATGGGGCTTGTGTAAAAGGTTACAAACCTATTCCAAATAAGACAAGTGCTACTTTGTAGGTTATCCCAAGTAATTGGGTATTCCTCCCTCACTATACCGAGGCAAATAGGTTTGCCACAAAGAATGGTATGCTTTTTGAAGAAAATGGTTCTTTCAAAAAGGTGAGTGGGAGAACAATGCAACTCGACAAGATAACAGTATCTTCGTCATCAGATCAAAGAAAAGAGACCTTGGATGTAATTCCAGAGTTTCCTACTGCGACTGATACGGAAGTCTCTACAATAAAATGTGTGGACTTCAGTCGAACTTGCAGCTGAACCACGTAGGCAAAAGCTCGTGCAAACCTCTCAGGTGCGCAAACGAGATATTGTTGTTAGACAACAATATAACTACAATACACAAGGAAGCGTTGATGGGCCCTGACTCCGGAATTGGCCAAATGCCAATAGAACCCGAGTTAGTTTCCATATAAGTGATTCAAGATTAAAACCTTGATACACATTTCGGAAGACATAGAGTCTAACGAATATTTATGGAACTTAAAACTGATACGGTTAAAAATGTTATATCCATAAAGCTCGACTTGTTGCAATAACAAGTTCAAGGAGTTGACTACGATGAGGTTGTTTCATCGTAGCGATGCTGAAAGTCGGTTCGGGTTGAACTAGCAATTAATACATATTTCAATCATGAGATATGAAACATGGATGACAATAGGATTTCCATCTGATGGAAATGAAACCAAGGACTTGCATGTGTTACAGTCCAAGGTATTTTGTCAATCCAGAGGATGCTAGTAAGTATGCAAACTTCAGAGTTCCAGCAATGGACAGAAGAGAGCAAAATGGAGCTGGAATCTTCGTGTTTTGATGAAATAGTCAAAGGGCTTTGACTTCATCAATGGGTAACAAAGATGCTTATGATTTAAGAAAGTAAGTGGGAGCATAATTAAATTTCTAAAAAACCGTTGTGTGCTTGACACATTGTTAATTGGAAATAAATTTCTTGACACGAATTAGGTCTTCATTTGAAAATAGTTTTTCGATGAAGTGCTTGGGCTAAATAGTCTTGATATTAGGCATGATGATCTATGGAGATAGATTTACCTGATGGGGCTAAGCAAAGATACATATTGACAAAATGCTAAAACATTTTAGCATTAAAAACGTCAAGGAGTGATTCTTGCCGAAGTCACATGGAATGAGTTTTTGCAAGACACGGTGTCCCAAAACACTGATGAGCAAAATACATGATGGAGATTCCACACACCTTCATGTTTGGATTAATCATGTATTCCATGGTATGTAAAAACAACCAGATATGTCTAATACTCCAAAGTTGTTGCGAGTATAGATACCAAAGTGATCAAAAGTTTTGATCATGGGACAACAGTGAAAAAGGGTCATTGAGTACTATAGTAGCACTGATGACATGTTTTCTCGCAAGTGGAGGTCATGAAGAGTTCGTTGTAAAAGGTTACATCGATACAGTCTTCATCATTTCTCCATGCGATTTTCGATTTAAATTGAGGGTTTTGTGTAACACACAATATGGTGGCACGGTAGTTGGAAATTGTTCCAAACAAGTTACTGTGGCGAATTCTATAACAAAGGCGAAGTATGTTGCCGCTTTTAAAAGCGACAAACAAGATGCTGAATCATATAGTTCTTTCATGAACTTAGTGTGGTTCCAAGAAGGCTTTGGTCAATGGGGCACTAGTGCAGGTAGTTGCTCCATAACTCAGTCTGAGGAATCCAGGTTCGACCTGTGATTCACATACATACGAAGCAAAGTCCACACAAAATATGAATTTTGTGAAAGCGTGAAAACGCGAGGATACGTAAAGATACACACGGAGCTGAAGTCGTCAGATCCGTTGGACATCAGGCTATACCACATGCGAAGCATATTTACACCGGTGTGCCACAGGTGTAAAGTGCATTAGCATTAACTAGATTATTGACTCTAGTGCAAGTGGGAGTCTGTAGGAGATATGCCCTAGAGGCAATAATAAATGTTATTGATTATCTCCCTTTTCATAATTAGGTTTATGTTCCATGCTATAACTGCTATGGTTCTCGAGTCGACAATAACCACGAGGCTCGGAGGAAGACTCATATGCAGTGTGGAATAATAAACGGTAAAATGTATTCCTGGTCTGGCCTCTAAGACTAGCTCAAGTATTGCATGATGGTTCTGTTTTCCTGATCATGGGCATGTCTATGCCAGCAATTTTGAGGGCACAATGTTAGGAGAACTCTTGTGTTGAATCGACCAGATTGATGTTATGCTATGAGATTCATTCTTCACAAGTTAATGGTAAATAACACAGAGATGGTTGACGTCTGCATGATTCCTTAGACCATGAGAGTGTCAAGTTTCTTCATGCTTGCTTCATGAACTTTGGGGTTTGTTAAACATCATCCGTAAATGGGTGGCTATTACGGCGGCTTACGGGTTCATGGGAAAGTATGTCAAGTAACTTGATAGCTCGAGATTGGGATTTGCTCCTCCGACGATGGAGAGATATCTCTGGGCCCTCTCGGTGTTACGGTATCCATCATCGTCTGGCCAGACACTTTGTGATTTGATCACGGGGATGCCGGAACACGGTAACGAGAAAAGAGAACAATACCGGTAATGAGGTAACTAGCATAGTGGACAAGTTGTTGATCCACGGAAATGCCAATATGTCTCACCTCGGGTATTTGTAACATATCGTGAAGCAACAGGAATAGCACACGGCAACTGGAGGTTCACTCGAATATTCATTCGTGTGGGTATAGGGGTCAATATGGGTGTCCACGGCTCAGATGCTGATCATTGATCGGAAAGTGTTCCGGTCATGTCTATACTTCCATGACCTGGAACCCCTTCGGATCAATGATCAACTTCGGAGCCGTGGACACCCATATTGACCCCTATACCCACACGAATGAATATTCGAGTGAACCTCCAGTTGCCGTGTGCTATTCCTGTTGCTTCGCGATATGTTACAAATACCCGAGGTGAGACATGTTGGCATTCCCGTGGATCAACAACTTGTCCACTATGCTAGTTACCTCGTAACCGGTATTGTTCTCTTTTCTCGTTACCGTGTTCCGGCATCCCCGTGATCAAATCACAAAGTGTCTGGCCAGACGATGATGGATACCGTAACACCGAGAGGGCCCAGAGATATCTCTCCATCGTCGGAGGAGCAAATCCCAATCTCGAGCTATCAAGTTACTTGACATACTTTTCCATGAACCCGTAAGCCGCCGTAATAGCCACCCATTTACGGATGATGTTTAACAAACACCAAAGTTCATGAAGCAAGTATGAAGAAACTCGATACTCTCATGGTCTAAGGAATCATGCAAACGTTAACAATCTCTGTGTTATTAACCATTAACTTGTGATGAATGTAACTCATAGCATAACATCAATCGGGTCGATTCAACACAAATGTTCTTCTAACATTTTGCCCTCAAAGCTGCTGGCATAGACATGCCCATGATTGGGAAAACATAATCATCATGCAACACTTGAGCTAGTCTTAGAGGCATGACTAGGAATATATTTTACCGTTTATTATTCCACACGTGCACATGGGTTTTCCCCAGAGCCTTTATGGATATACGGGTATTTGTAATAATAATGAGCATGGAGATAAATAATAACATTTATTATTGCCTCTAGGGCATATCTCCTACAGATTCCCACTTGCACTAGAGTCAATAATCTAGTTAATGCTAATGCACTTTACACCTGTGGCACACCGGTGTAAATATGCTTTGCTTGTGGTATAGCCTGATGTCCAACGGATCTGACGACTTCAGCTCCGTGTGTATCTTTTCATATCCTCGCGTTTTCACGCTTTCACAAAATTCATATTTTGTGTGGACTTGGTTTTGTATGTATGTGAATCACAGGTCTAACCTGGATTCCTCAGACTGAGTTATGGAGGAACTACCTGTAGTAGTGTCCCATTGACAAAAGCCATCTTGGAACCATACTAAGTTCATGAATGAACTATATGATTCAACATCTTCTTTGTCGCTTTTAAAAGCGGCAACATACTTTGCCTCTATTATAGAATTCGCCACAGTAACTTGTTTGGAACAATTTCCAACTACCGTGCCACCATATTGTGTATTGCACAAAAACCCTTAACTTAAATCGAAAATCGCTTGGAGCATGGATGAAGACTGTGTTGATGTAAGCTTTTACAACGAACTCTTCATGATCTCCGCTTGCGAGAAAACATGTCATCAGTGCTACTATAGTACTCAATGACCCTTTTTCACTGTTGTCCCATGATCAGTACTTTTGATCACTTTGGTATCTATACTCGCAACAACTTTGGGAGTATTGGACATATCTGGTTTGTTTTTACATACCATGGAATACATTATTAATCCAAACACTAGAGTGTGTGGAATCTCCATCATGTATTTTGCTCATCAGTGTTTTGGGACATCGAGTCTTGCAAAAACTCTTTCCATGTGACTTCGGCAAGAATCACTCCTTGACGTTTTTAATGCTAAAAGGTTTTAGCATCTTGTCAATATGTATCTTTGCTCAGCCCCATTAGGTAAATCTATCTCCATAGATCATCATGCCTAATATAAAGGCTATTTAGCCCAAGCACTTCATCGAAAAACTATTTTCAAATGAAGTCCTAATTCGTGTCAAGAAATTTATTTCCAATTAACAATGTGTCAAGCACACAACGTTTTTAGAAATTTAATTATGCTCCCACTTACTTTCTTGAACCATAAGCATCTTCGTTCCCATTGATGAAGTCAAACCCCTTTGACTATTTCATCAAAACACGAAGATTCCAACTCCATTTTGCTCTCTTCTGTCCATTGCTGGAACTCTGAAGTTTGCATACTTACTAGCATCCTTTGGATTGACAAAATACCTTGGACTGTAACACATGCAAGTCCTTGGTTTCATTTCCATCAGATGAAAATCCTTTTGTCATCCTTTGTTTCATATCTCATGATTGAAATATGTATTAATTGCTAGTTCTACCCGAACCGACTTTAAGCATCGCTACGATGAAACAACCTCATCGTAGTCAACTCCTTGAACTTGTTATTGCAACAAGTCGAGCTTTATGGATAAAACATTTTTATCCGTATCAGCTTTAAGTTCCATAAATATTCATTAGACTCTAAGTCTTCCGAAGGTTGTATCAAGGTTTTAATCTTGAATCACTTATATGGAAACTAAATCGGGTTCTATTGGCATTTAGCCAATTCCGGAGTCAGGGCCCATCAACGCTTCCTTGTGTATTGTAGATATATTGTTGTCTAACAACAATATCTTGTTTGCGCACCTGAGAGGTTTGCACGAGCTTTTGCCTACGTGGTTCAGCTGCAAGTTCGACCGAAGTCCATACATTTTATTGTAGAGACTTCCGTATCAGTCGCAGTAGGAAACTCTGGAATTACTTCCAAGGTCTCTTTTCTTTGATCTGATGACGAAGATACTGTTATCTTGTCGAGTTGCATTGTTCTCCCACTCACCTTTTTGAAAGAACCATTTTCTTCAAAAAGCATACTATTCTTTGTGGCAAACCTATTTGCCTCGGTATAGTGAGGGAGGAATACCCAATTACTTGGGATAACCTACAAAGTAGCACTTGTCTGATTTGGAATAGGTTTGTAACCTTTTACACAAGCCCCATATTCCAAATGTTAAGAAAAGATATAACATGGTTGGGCGTACCATACCATGGCGTCAATTGAACAGACCCGATGGAGCTCTTTTCAGTGTAAAAGCCGTAATCTCTAAAGCATCACTCTTTAAAAGGGATAATGGCAAATTTATTTATGTCATCTTTGATCTTACCAAGTCATAAATGGTTCGATTACATCTTCACGGACTTTCCACTTGCAGTGGTGTTCCGGGAGGTGCAAGTTATGAAACCCCTTTCACAACTCATCAGACATTCGCTAAACTTGTAACTCAAATATTCCTTTCTGCAATCTAATTGTAGAAACATAATTTTCTTGTTACAATAACTTCTACATCATTCTTGAAAACCTTTTGAATGAATTCAAAAGATCTAGACTTACGTCTCATCAAGTAAATATCCATATATCTACTTGAGTCATTTCTGAAGATAGATAAATCCACTACTAACAACATTTATCGGACTACACACATCAAATGTATGATCACCAATAAGTTTGTTGTCCATTCCTTATGGCCTGTAAATGGTATTTCAATCACTTCACTTTTCGGAGAAAAGTTGCAAGTGTCAGATGATTCAAAATCAAACGACTTCAAAATCCATCATAGTGGAATTTTCCATGCGGGTTTCTCCAATGTGACCAAATGCAGTGCCACACTTGTGTGGTATTCTTTTTAGTCTTGTGACATTTAGCGTCAGTGTTATGGATGTATCATATTACCATCAATATTCATAACATACATCCCATCTGGATGGAAGCATGGCCCTTCATGTTATTCATAATACTGAACAACAATTGTTCTTTTTATGAACAACCCTTTTGCAACAAACATTTTGCAATGGTCTAGAGTGTATGAAACTCTAAAATGAATTATGAAAGTAAAAACAAAGGTAATATGTTATTATCATTATTCATAACATACATCTCATTCTCAATGAAAGTATGGCCCTTATGTTATTCATAACATCGAACATAAAAAGTTCTCTTATGAACAACCTTTTTGCAAGATTCCTTATGCAAAGGGCTAGAGTGTATGAAACTCCAAAATGAATTATGAAAGTAAATACATAGGGAATACACCGATGGAAGGTATAGTAACTATTACTATGTTCCCAGCGTGTATCAAAACATCATTCCTAGCTAGTCTTTCAGGCCATAGTAGTTCTTACATCGAGTTGCAACAGAAAGCAATCGAGCGGGTATCTTTGTGATTAACTCACAATAACCAAGAATTAGTGATCAACATGTTTAACCATAATTCCCAAGAACTATATCTTTGACCAGCCTTCTATACATCAAAAACTTGTATGACATTCATACTTGAGCTGGATATTCCAGTCTTCTTTCTTTCCGCCTTTATACTTCTAACAGTTTAACTTTCAGTATTTCTCCTACTCTCAGAAGAAGCACCGAACTTAAGAGTGGCATTAGCCCTGGACTTCCTAGGTGTGTAAGTCACACTAACACCCTTCAGACACTTCCTTTCTCTTTAAGTTGTTGTTTTATTCACCTTTCATCATATGACAGGCGTCCTTCTGGATCCCTCTCTTATCAGTCTAATGCATAGTAAAACTCCTTTACTAATAGTTTGTAAACAAACATTGCTTTGGATATCTCATATCTTTTAGCCTTTCTCTGTCTCTGAAAATGATTTTCAGATTCCATGAATATCACATAACTATCCAAATTTCGAAGTTCGGGTCTCATGGAAGCAAACATATTGCACTTGACTGAAAACGGAATTCTAGCTTTTGGATCGAAGGACGAGAGTCACATGATCCATAGCATAAGAGAGAGAATACCGAAAGTATGCGATAGGACAAAGTCCTTCTTGGATCTCTTGAGGACAATCCTCACATTACGTTACCAACCGTAAAGTTTTAACCCGATATTTAACAGCTGTTCAATTTTAATAGGGAAGGTGGAAACGCGAGCCATTATTCTACAACTATTATGCAAAACACACTTAGACAGTGTTCATAATTAATTGCACTGAGAATTAAACAAGTTAATTCTACAGTGTGCTCCCACTCAAATCAATATCTCTCATAATTGATTGTGAGCGATTCAAGATCCATATTACAATTCAACGCCAAGGATGTATCCATCTCAAGTGACGAGAATTGCAATCGGTAGGCCAACTTGCCAATCACATCTCTATGTGACTCTTGTTCATCTTTCGATGGGCGTGTTCCGAGCTCAGGACGCTCCTCCAGAACGTCAAGACAACCAAGTGATCTTGCTGCGAGGTCTCAACTCACCCGCCTCACACTTCCCTAATCATTCGCACCCATGTGTCCATGTGATGCCCCGAAAAGTTAGGTGCCGTGACGGTGCTACACTTGGGAGAACAATAACTACTTGATATTTCTGTGAGAGATCACCCTAATAAAAAGCGACTACTACGCAATCAAGAAGGGTGCAACATAAGGGATAAACATCTCAGGCAATTCATAATAGCATGACATGGTATAGCCCTTTCTGACGGAGAAGTCTTGCATTTCTTCATCTTCGGCATTCGCATCGGTGTCCACCTTCGCGAAGATTGCCACCACCTTGTCGATGCACCAGATAATATTGCTATCTCTATTGCTAATAAAATAATGCATTACACAAGGTCGACACGCAGGTCATTTAAAGTGCAATCATATGGCTCCAGCCATCATGCCGAATCATGACACGCAGGTCATGTTAATCAATTTACATCATATAGTCATCTCATACATAATCAAATTATTATGAGCACTGCTATACCACATCACATGCACACGCAAACCCTCCTGCAAAACCAAGTTAGACGCCTCTAATCGGTTCATGCAAAAACTTGTTTTTCGTGGCTTCTAAGGTTTCGAAACAAACCGAAGCTACCAACGTCCATCATCAAGTACTATTGTGAACTCATTATTTATTTATATTGGTGTAATATCTACTGTATTCCAACTTGTCCATGGTTTATACCCCCCGATACTACCCATAGATTCATCAAAATAAGCAAACAACACAAAGAAGACAGAATCTGTCAAAAACAGAACAGTCTGCGAAGAACCGAATTGTTCTAATAATTATTTAACTCCAAAAATTCTGAAAATTTAGGAGAACAGAGGAAATTTGTATATAGATCTTGTATAAAAAATTCAGACTTTTTCAACGCTCCAGTATATTATTGAAATTCTGAGACTGGACGCAAAAGTTTCTGTTTTTCAGCCAGATCAAATCAACTATCACCGTAAGCCATCCCTAAGGTCTTACTTGGCACAAAAACTAATTAAAACACCAAAACACATCTAACCAGAGGCTAGATGAAAAATTAATTGAAAAACATCAAGGAAAAATATTGGGTTGACTCCCAACAAGCGCTTTTCTTTAAAGCCTTTTAGCTAGGCATTGGTAATTTTGATGATGCTCATATGAAAGAAAAGATTTGAGGCACAAAGAGAGCATCATAAAACATGTGAAAAACTCATCTAAGTATAACATACTTCCTATGCATAGGCATTTTATAGGAAAACAAATTAGCAAGACAAGCAAGATCCAGCATATGCAAGGAAGAAGAAAGAAACGAAAGCAATCTCAACATGAACAGAGGTAATTTAGTAACATAAAAATTTCTACAACCATATTTTCCTCTCTCATAATAATTACATGTAGGATCATAAGCAAATTCAACAATATAGCTATCACATAATATATTCTCAACATGATCCACATGCATGCGAAGTTGACACTCTTCCAAAATAGTGGGATTAACATTAACTAAAGTCATGACCTCTCCAAACCCACTTTTATCAAAAATTTCATAAAATTGAACATTCTCCAAATATGTGGGATCTAAAGTTGACACTCTTCCAAACCCACTTTCAATATTATTGCAAACATTATTATCAATCTCATATTCATCATGGGGCTTAAAAAAAATTTCAAGATCATAAAAAGGATCACCCCAATCATGATCATTGCAACAAGTAGTGGACCTAGCAAAACTAGCATCCCCAAGCTTAGGGTTTTGCATATCATTAGCACAACTGACATTAATAGAATTTATAGTAGAACCATTGCAATCATGCTTTTCATCCAAGGAGCTATCGTGAATCACTTCATAAATTTCTTCATCATAATTTTCAGATTCACGAATTTCAAGCAAAACTTCATAAAGATAATCTAGTGCACATAACTCACTAGCAATTGGTTCATCAAAATTGGATCTCTTAAAAAGATTATCAAGTGGATGAGGATCCATAAACTTTTAGCAAGCGAAGATGCAAGAAAAAAGAAGGCACATGGTAACACAAGCAAACAAAAGATCGAATGGAAGAAGGGTGAATAAAAAGGCAAATCTTTTCGAAAATCATTTTAGAAGTGGGGGAGAGGAAAACGAGAGGCAAATGGCGAATAATGTAATGCAAGATATGAGAGTTTAAGATGGGTACTTGGTATGGGTTGACTTGGCGTAGATCTCCCCGGCAACGGCACCAGAAAATCTTCCTGCTACTTCTTGAGCTTGTGTTGGTTTCTCCCTTGAAGAGGAAAGGGTGAAGCAGCGAAGTAGAGATAAGTATTTCCCTCAGTTTGAGAACCAAGGTATTAATCCAGTAGGAGACAACACACAAATCACCGAATACCTGTACAAACAATCAAACAACTTGCACCCAACGCGATAAAGGGGTTTGCAATCCCTTCACGATTATTTGCAAAAGTGAGATCAGATAGAGATAGATAAATGATAAAGTAAATATTTTTGGTAATTTTGTTTTATAGATCTGAAATTAAAAGATTGCAAAATAGTAGATTGGAAACTTGTATGATAAAAAGTAGAAGATTATATGATGGAAAATAGACCCCGGGGCCATAGGTTTCACTAGAGGCTTCTCTCAAGATAGCAAATAATACGGTGGGTGAACAAATTACTGCCGGGCAATTGATAGAAAAGCGCAAAGTTATGACGATATCTAAGGCAATGCTCATGAATATAGGCATCACGTCTGTGTCAAGTAGACCAAAACGATTCTGTATCTACAACTATTACTCCACACATAGACCGCTATCTAGCATGTATCTAGAGTATTAAGTTCATAAAGAATGAAGTAATGCATTAAGTATGATGACATGATGTAGAGGAATTAACTCAAGCAATATGATGAAAACCCCATCTTTTTATCCTCGATGGCAACAATACAATATGTGCCTTGTTGCCCCTACTGTCACTGGGAAAGGACACCGCAAGATTGAACTCAAAGCTAAGCACTTCTCCCATTGCAAGAAAAACCAATCTAGTTGGCCAACCAAACCGATAGTTTGAAGAGAATTACAAAGATATCAAATCATGCATATAAGAATTCAGAGAAGGTTCAAATAATATTCATCGGATCTCGGCAAACACACCACAAAAAAGTATTACATCGAATAGATCTCCAAAAACATCGAGGAGAACATGGTATTGAAAAATCAAAGTGAGAGAAGAAGCCATCTAGCCACTAGCTATGGGCGCGTAGGTCTGAGATAAACTACTCACGCTTCATCGGAAGGGCAATAGGGTTGATGTAGAAGCCCTCCGTGATCGAATCCCCCTCCGGCAGGGTGCCGGAAAAGGTCCCTCGATGGGATCTCACGGGTACAGAAGGGTGCGGCGGTGGAAAAGTCTTTTCGTGGATGCCTCCGTTGGTTTGGGGATATTTGGGAATATATAGGCGAAAGAATTAGGTCAGGAAGTGCACGAGGGGCCCACAAGGGTGGGGGGGCGCCCTACCCCCCTGGGCACGCCCTCCGTCCTGGTGGCCGCCTCGTGGCTCCTCCGACTTCATCTCCAAGTCTCCTGGTTTCCTTCTGGTCCAAGAAAAATGATCGCAAAAATTTTATTCCATTTGGGCTCCGTTTGGTATTCCTTTTCTGCGAAACTCAAAAACAAGGAACAAACAGAAACTGGCACTGGGCTCTAGGTTAGTAGGTTAGTCCCAAAAATAATATAAAATAGCATATTAATGCATATAAAACATTCAAAATAGATAATATAATAGCATGGAACAATAAAAAATTATAAATATGTTGGAGACGTATCAAGCATATCGACGCCGCCAGGCTGCCCGAGCTCGCCGTCGACGCCCTCGCCGCCCTCTGCCCCGTCAATGCCGCCAGGCTGCTCCACCTCGCCGTCGACGCCCTCGCCGACGCCCTTGACGCCGCCCCTGCCCTGACGCCGCCCCCAGTGAGCTCCGGCCTTCCCTTGCGCTGCCGCCGCCCCTGCCCTGCGCTGCCGCCACCGCCCCTGCCCTGCTGCTTAGCGCCCTGCATTTTTTTCTTAAAATTTTTGTATGTTCATATGTTGAGAATGTTCATATGTTCATATGGATGGATGGATTGATGTATAATTTCATATGTTCATATGTTCATTTTTTTTCTTAAATTTTTTTATTACATTGTTGCGGGAATATATTCATATGGATGGATTGATGTATAGTTGTAAAATTTATTATGTTTGATTACCATATAATTGTAAAATTTATTATGTTTGATTACCATATAGTTGTAAAATATTTTGGATGTTGAGAGACATGTGGTAGTGGGGGTGGGCCTTTTCTCATGCATGTTATGCGATGATGTGGCATGCTTCGTGAAAATGAGGGGGGAGGAGTCCGCAAGTATGTCCCCTAACTCTCTCGGGGAAATGAGGGGGGAGGAGTTCGCAAGTATGTCCCCTAACTCTCTCGGGGAAAATGGAGGGGGAGGAGTCCGCAAGTATTGCCCCTAACTCTCTCGGGAAAATGAGGGGGGAAGAGTCCGCAAGTATGTCCCCTAACTCTCTCAGGAAAATGAGGGGGAGGAGTCCGCAAGTATGTCCCCAAACTCTCTCGGGAAAATGAGGGGGAGGAGTCCGCAAGTATGTCCCCTAACTCTCTGGGGAAAATGAGGGGGGAGGAGTCCGCAAGTATGTCCCCTAACTCTCTCGGGAAAATGAGGGGGGAGGAGTCCGCAAGTATCCCCTAACTCTCTCGGGAAAATGAGGGGGGAGGAGTCCGCAAGTATCCTCGACGACCATGAGGGGGGAGTAGTCCTCGACGATCGTCTGAAACTGACTGTTATAAAACTTGTGAACTTGGCATGATGTTTTCCACTAATCCATTGCTCATATGCATATGATTCCTTGTTGTGATATTAGTTAAGTCCATGTTTGCCACTAATCCATCTCTCATGTTTGTACATTGCCATGTTGTAATATTTGTAGAAACTATGGACAGAGACTTAAAACAAGAAGAGTTGTTGGGGGATATAATCCTCGCCGGAGGTGATCCCTTGTCATTTCTCAATGACACCGATGGTCAGGAAGGAGAGGATGACGTCTCCGGTGATCCAACAATGGAGGAGGAAGGAGACCATGACGGCTCCGATGACCGAATGGTGGAGGAAGGAGATCATGATCACGGCTCCGGTGACCGAACGGAGGAGGGAGACTTAACTGTTGCAAAGTCTGGCGAGGTATATATATATATATATTAAACCTATGCTGACTTGATGCATTAATTGTTTTGGTATGTACATATATTCATGCATCTTTCTTCTTTTAGCCCTTCGGATTGAGCCAAACTTCCGTAAGGAGACGAGGCCCGAAGAAAAGGTTGCGCCAGGATGAAAGGTTCACGATCACAGAAGTCGCGAAAGATGGCCAACCGATTGCTCCCAAGCGGACCAAGGATGCATTTGTACATCAGTGCGGAGTTGTTGTTAGGGACAACGTCCCGATCAGCATCCAGCAATGGAATAAGAATAAGGACCTTGAAGTTTCTTATGTCTAGGATAGACTGAAAGATGATCTTTGGACCTCGCTGATGACAAATTTCAGCCTACCGCGAGAGGAGGATCTGAATAACCGAGTTATAGAGCGAAAGTTCAAGGTGTTTGCTCTTAAGAAGATGGCAGAACTATTCAGGAACTGGAAGAAAGAGTTGAACACAAAGTTTGTCGAGAAAGAGGAGACTCCAAAATTCATCGGTCGATATGAGAAGATAAGAGATCACTGACCCGCATTTGTGGCCTACAAGAAATCGGAGAAGGGTAAGAAAAGGTCACTAACAAACAAGCAAAATGCTGCAAAGAAGAAGTATCACCATCACATGGGGTCAGGTGGCTACTACAAAGCCCGGCCGTTGTGGGACAAAGCTGAGCAAGACCTGCTTGCTAAAGGGGTCCAACCAGCGACATTGCACTGGCCAGATCGTTTAAGGACTTGGTTCTTCGGGGTTGGGGGAACTTTGGTGCCAGAATCAAGGGACTGTGTTTGGACGGACGACCAACTTGCAATACCCATCCGGAAGCTTCAGAAAGCAATCAAGGCAGTGTAGGAAGGGATGTTCATTCCCGACAGAGAGAAGGACGAGCTGACAGAGGCCCTCGGGAATCCTGAACACCCTGGACGAACACGAGGCACACCAGGCTCCATTCCATGGGTGCATGGGTTTCCCGACAGCGGTGGTTATAGAAGCCGAGACAGAAAGAGGAAACAGGAAGCAAGCGAAATGCAGAAGCTCAGTGCAAGATTAGCAAAACTAGAGGAACTTGAGAGCCAGCGAGCTACCGGCCAACGATCTCAGCGGCACGAAGATCCTTCTTTCGACGCTGCCCCAGAAGCAACCCCACCATCTCAGCTGAGAAGCAGCGTGGTTTCCACGGAGCTCGTTCAGCCTGATTTCACAGCTCCTCGCTACCCCGTGGATAGCATCACAACAGCTGAACATTGTGTTCTAATGACAAAATGCCAGAACCTGACCTTGAAGGCGGCGGTCGACTCTGTTGTACCTCCTCGAGCCGAGGGAACTTTTCATTGCCATCCGATTCCACATGGCTATGCTATTGTGACGGTGGATGAAATAATGGATGGATTTGAGGGGCTGGAGCTTGACTTCCCTACAGGTGAAGGGGATATTCTTCTGGAAAATGCTTTGAGGAGTACCTCACTATGGAGAAATGAGTACATCAAGCTTCCAAATTGGACGCCGCCTCAGCAGACTCAGCCGTAGGAGGCCCCTTAGCAGACTCCTCATAGTCCAGCTTAGCCGTCTCAGCTGCCTGAGTCGTCTCCTGTGCGTGAGCTGTCTCCGCCGCCTGAACCGCCGTCTCCAGCGCGTCAGCGGACTCCGACACCTCCTCCGCCACCTCTGGCGCGTCAGCGCACTCTGCCTCCTCCTCTGTCTCTGGTGCGTCAGCGGACTCCGACGCCTCAACAAAGGCGGAAGAGAGACGCCGCCGCTCTGGCGGCTAGCAGTACAAGCGGAGGCGGGAAGAAATTCAAATATGGTCCAAGCCTCAAGCCTCTTCCAAAGTTACCATATGAGAGGACTGACAAGGAAACCAATGAAATCGTGGAAGCCGAAGTGCAGGCCCATTTTGAATGGAAACCTCCACCTCCAAAGGAAACGGTAGATCCGGTGAAAGTGAAGCGCACTATGGATGCCCTTAAGTGACCACCATCGTCTCCGCCGCAATCCAACTATGACCGCTATATTAAAAAGACATATGATGAAGCGCGGCGGTCGGGAAGTACTTCCAGTGCTGCAAGGGAAGCAAAACGAAGAAGTGGGAAAACAATTCCCCAGCTCGGCGAACAGCAGAAGCAATCGTGCCCCCCGCTCAAGGTGTCTAGCGATATCATCGCTAATCATCCGGGGCTACTGCCCGGTACCAATCTCTGTGATTACGTGCGTGATGATGTACAGTTTGAAACGGCTGAGGTAGTAGAGATCTTCAGATACAAGCATAGGAAGCCTCTCGTCAAACCTGATCATCCTCACCTAACAACGATGATGCGAAGATGCATGAGTGGTACTTGGAAAGCTGCAGGAAGAATGGGTCCGATAGTTTGATGGTGAGAATTAAAGATGAGCACGACCTCATTGGAGTCGACCTGATGCCTGTTGAATTTGTGGAGTTATTTCAGTTATTCAATCAAGAGGCCCTCGACAAACAACTCATGACTTGCTACTGTCTGTAAGTATTACTTCTGTAATTAAGTCTCTAGCTCAGCTCGTTCATTACATGTATATATAATTATCCTCACTATATTATACAGATTGAAGATAGTCAAATGCAAAAAAGGACAAATCTATGACATTGGGTTCATTAGCCCAAATACCGTAAATGAATGGACGGTACAAAACAGAGTTGAAGATACTGAGCAAAACATGCTACAATCGTTCCTTCGACATTAAAACAAAGGGAAAATACTCTTTCCTTACAACTTCAAGTGAGTGTTACTGTCTTGTGCATATTCGGTTTCGCTTACTCGAGGTTAAGTAATGTAATTGATGAGTTATGTGTGCGCAGGTTCAACTTTATTCTACTATCCATTAAGCTTGACAGGGAAGTAGTAACTGTCTTAGACTCGAGACGTAAAGATCCCAAGGATTATGCGGACATGACTGCAATGCTCCAGAAGTAAGTTCAATCATTATCGCACCATATCGGCAACTTTCGTTCATTTCCTGATATCAAGTAATCATTTTCTTTGCCTGGCAGGGTTTGGAAAAAGTTCACCGGAATGGTTCCGGGTCTAGAGAAAAAGAAGCTGCGATTTACACACCCCAAAGTAAGTAGTACTAGCTAGTTCCGCCCATCTCTCATTGATTCTAGTTTCATCAATACCATTTATCATGCTTGATTATCAGTTAGATTGAACTCTATTCTCGTAAAGTGCTTCTAGCAGGAAGGCGGGAATAATTTATGTGGATACTATGTTTGCGAGTTCATGCGCAGCTTGACCTCTGAGCGGGGCTCCTCTAACAAACAATTTGAAGTACGTAAACAATATTCACAATTTTATTTTATTACCATCAATTGTGTTGAGTTTCATTCATATATATGTATTGACCCTCTTCTTTAAATTAGATGTGGCAGATGCGGAATGAACTCCTACCACATGATCGCATACGAGCAATTCAAGAGGAATTGGCGGGATTCTTTCTTGACCACGTCATAAATGAGAAGGGAGAATACCATACGGACGTTCAATGGGAGTTTGACGCTTGATGATGTCATGGATGTTATATTGTATATATGTAGTAGCGTCGGTTAGATATACGAAAACTTGTTGTTTGACCAAGCACAGAGAAAGAGAGGTCACTTCTATCTATATATGTTCATGACGATCTTGTGTAATTAATGGTTTCCTTCATTTGCTTACTAGCTAGCGTCGAGTTCTCTCTATATGTATAGTAGCTAGCGTCGGCCAAGCATGGAGAAAGAGAGGTCACTTCTCCGTATTAGCTAGCTAACACAATATGAAACCCCTGAATTAACCCTCCAAAACCCCTAAACCCCCCTTTAAAAAAACAAAAATCCAGCGCCTGCGAGCTGCTGACGCGTGGCTGCCTTTTGGTCCCGGTTGTTGTTACCAACCGGGACTAAAGGTCCTCCTGCCCGGGCGCCCCACGGCGGCCACGTGGAGCCCCTTTGGTCCCGGTTTCTAAGCCAACCGGGACTAAAGGTTTTGGGTGTTAGTCCCATTTGTTTTGTCCCGGTTCCAGAACAGGGACTAAAGGCCCTCTGGAACCGGGACTATTACCCTGTTTTCTACTAGTGCCACCATGGTGCCACACGAACTACTTTATTTTCCTTGGATACAGAAACCATCGAATTGAAGCACTATGATGTCGGGATTTTCTACTAGTATGTTGATTTCACTTTGGAGTTAATTGACACACTGATAAGATTTACAACCTAGCAGGGAACAAGTTAAAATTAGGCTACAGATAAGAAAGATAGTAGTAGAAAATTCAAAAAAAAGTAGAAGATACTAGTAGGCTATTCAGTCTGGCATATCATTTGCAATCTTCAAGGCCACCTGCAAATGCGAAGGGCAAGAGGTGGTGTCGGTGAAGATCGGCACAGTTCGATCCTTGCGCAAATTTCACATGGTGTACGAGGCTATAACATTAAGCATGGTTCTGGTTTTTAGTAAAGGCTCTGAACACACGATCTCCCACAATCTTAGCAAATCAGTGTTCAGGTTAGAGGATAGGGTTAGCTAGAGACAATGGAGCAGAGCACATACATTTAGTTAAACCTGTTTTGAGAAAGGGCAGTTAAGGCATAGGTACGAAGCAGATTCCAGGACTCTCCCAAAATTAATGGAAGGATAACTAATGTGCTCACCAACACTTACAAAAGGGGGAGGCCATGTGTATGTATTCTACTTCTTGTAGTCCCTAACAATGTTACCCCTAGCGAGAGAACATGGTGAAGTAGATCATGGGTTGGATCGATGCAACCCATTATGCAATACGAATGGGAGGCACATGGAAACTCATCGTCTCGATCGAGCACGTAAGACTTCGAATCATCCCAAGTCAAAGTATTGCTGAGGAGGGAAGGCAGCAGCCGAAACTCTGGAAGACTCCCGGGGTAGATAAGATAACAGTAGAGATCAGCCCAAACTACCCTACCTCATTTCACGTAGACGCAGCTATTGAAAGAGGCGCAGATCGATTTCTCCCCCACTTCATCCTCAACCCCCAGAACTACAATCCATGTTCTCACGAAAACCTAGAGCTAGGGTATACAAGGAAAGCAGAGGGGAGAATCGGGCCTTGGGATTACCTTGCCGAAAGCCGCCGCATATCTGCTCGCCGGAATCTCTACGCCGCTTCGGGCAACAGGGGTGGTGGTGGGTCCTGTAGAGAAAGCAAGGTCAGCAGGTGGAGGCAGTGGAGATTGGGAGCGGGCGATCTGCCTTCCGGGTCGGCGCTGGAGGTGAGCCGAACAGACAGGGGACAGAGAGATGAATGGGCCGGGCCAGCCGGAAGCGAACTAGCCAAGCAGAGTATGGCGCAGGTGTGGTCTCAGGATGCATGACCACAACCGTAACAATCTACAATTGTCAACTTTTTGGTTTTTGTACAGCAATACAATGTAGAAGTACCAAGTACAACTCCTTATTTGGCTTATATGACCCGAGGAGAGTTACCTGAGGATGAAACCTTGGCCAGGCAGATAACCTGAGGATGCTAGGGAAAATTATTTGTAAGTGTTTAATTAGGCAATAAGCGATCATGGACTTGATATGCACATGCTGAATTTAATATTTGATCTTCAACATTATTTTTAACAAAATGATACTCACTCAACATGTTGCTACTTCTAAACAGAAGCGCAGATTATACCACACAAAAATAACAACAAAATATTTAAGCCACAAGCCTTTACCCGGTAGTCTAACGACCTGATGAAAATTGCATTGTTATCACCTTTGACTATAGGTTTAGTCGTGGACAAGAAGTACATGATATATTGTCTAACGTACATGCAATTGTCCTTGTTATTTTCCCTTGGGAAAATACATCCTATGTTTTGGTTTAAATGCAGAGACTGAATTGAAGCACCTTAATGTTGAGAACTCTCTTGTATTTGATGACATTTTTTTTAATAATTTGGCCTTATAAAGGACATTAGTTATATAGTAGGGATAAATTTACATCCTAGCAGAGATCAACAAGGAACACACATGCTAAAAAGAATAAGGCAACAATAACCAACTCTCTTAGTGCAAACATGGATGACACAACATTTGTAATCTTCAGCCAACCTGTGACTGGGAGACTGAGACATGGTTTTCTATGAAGATTTGAGCATTTCGTTTACTCCACAATTTTCAGATTGCATATGAGACTATAATATTGAGCATGGCTATGGTCTTCGTTGGACGCAATGAAGGCACCGCCCCCCACCAGCTTGGATAATCACTGTTCAGTGTACAGGCTAGTAGGCTGAGATGACACAATGAAGCAGATCACTTTTTTTTTCGGACACCTGAAGCAGATCACATGTGTACCAGAACCTCTTGGGAGAAAGGGAAATTAAGGCCCAGGTACGAGGACGGCGCATACTATAGGACCTGATAGAAACACCAATAGATGCATAAATTATGTGCTCACCTACCGTCCTCCGTCTAAGCACGGCTAGAACTTATAAAGGAGCATACACTACGTTGTAGTCTACTTCTTGTAGCCTCTAAGTATGCTATCAGGATAGCACTTGCTGGCAAGTAACATGGAGAGAGAGAGAGAGAGAGAGAGAGAGAGAGAGAGAGAGAGAGAGATTCTAATGGGTTGGACCATTGGAGTGGTTGTGAATGGAAGGCATACGGAAATGCATCATCCTCGCCGTTGTGGAGTTCAGAGAAGAGAAGGTAGGGGCAACATGAATGACATCGAGGAAAAGCTAACAAATGAACATAACAGTACGAATCAGCTCAATGTTTACTAGCTCCACAGGGAAACTGACGTATACCGAAATTAAAAACGGCACTTGTAGGAGGAAACCCAGCGGTTGGGCACGCGACGCAGTGGAGAATAAAGGCCTCATGGTCGCTGGCTCGTAGTCAGGGTCGAATCGTAACCGAGTCGCTGGAGCGGCAGACCGAACAGAGGGTGTTCCTGTGCGGGAAGCGAATCCAAACTGCACGTCAGGCATCAAAAACTCTGCTCTGGTCCAAACAGTGTACAACACATCAGAAGTCAACCAGTAAGCAGTAACACATGAGTCAAAACACTGATCACGAACAATTCAAAAATGACAAGAAAATGAGAGATCTCGTCTCTTCCTGTTTATACATGAACAACAGGTCAATGTAGCTACATACCGTGAACGCAGGCCGGAGGCAGCGGTAATCATCTCCAGGAACTGAGCCACAAGAGACCACCGGATGGGCCGCATGAGTCTTTGAAGGTGTTCCATCTCATCAACGGTAGCAAGCTGCGTGGTAGCCGCGAGCCATAGCTTACCGGCCATGGATGCGTTTAAACAGATTGAAGAACGAGCCTAATCTTCCTTTCCTGTCATTTAAAATGGTAAAATCCTTACTAGAGCACATGGTCAGATAGTAAAATGCTCACTAGAGCACAACGATCAAATGGTAAATGCCCAGGAAACCAACGTGAATGTTTGAAATAGAACAGAAATAAAACCTCTGGTTCTACAATTGCAAATCCAAGATACATGACTGAAGATTGTTATCTACACTCCATGTTCAATCCATCATATACAACCACTGATAAGTAGAAATTCGCCTCCAGCTAGCTTGGATCCGCTCCCACACTCACCACATCTTCGTGCTGCTGCATAACCACGCCCACCAATGATCGTTAACCCATTCTCTCGCCTGAATATATCATTTAAAAACCTCTTCTCTACTTTCATCAGATAGAGGGACCATTATATTGAAGCAATAAAGCATCATGATCTTGAGATTTTGTTTTGTGCTAGATGTTATGTTGCTTACAGGATGGAGTAAACTGTCAAAACAAGTTTTTTTCAAAAAGGAAGAGTACCCCAGCCTTGCATCGAGCGATGCGCACAACAATTTTTATTATATTATTCAACATGACCCGACAAAACAAATACATGGATCAACCCAAAGCCACATGCCTGGCAACCATTGTAGTTACAACTACAAGCTTGATGATGTGCCCTGACCTCGCATCAACATGCACCATCTAATCCGGTGGACTCACCAAGCCGCCGCCGGCAAAACCAGAGCACCACCCGGTCTAGTGGACCTTCTGTACACCGCATGCACACACTCTTCCGCTATCCCACCTTCAGGAGCGAGCAACGTATTCACCATGCCAACTCATTCTACCGTGGATGCCACCATGGCGCCATACAGCACCATCGACATGCGCTCGTCCATCAAGACACATCTGCCGCCGAGACTCCGCTGCACCATGCCGCCAAGACCCGCCGTCGTCGACGCGGTACATATGACACTACACCACCTCCTAGTCTAGATCACCGCCAACACCAACTCAACGATGTCCAACGGCCACATAGCTCCCAAGGCGGCTCATTAAAGAAGGAAATGACGTGGAAGGCACCGTCGCCGCCCACCGCAGTTAGGACATTCACCCGGGAGACAAATGGCATGGTGGAGGGTGAAGTAGATTAGAAAAATGTCTCCATGGAGAAGTAACAGCGCCCTCGGGCGTCACAGCCGTCACGGCACAAAGGCCTGCTAGGGATTTAGCCGATCTATATCCCCACCACCGGCTCCATCCACATCGAGACCAGTAAGACCGCGACCCAGATACGGAAGACCACACCTGGCAGCGAAGGTGAGTGGGCGACCAGATCAGGTGCCGCCAGCCGCCAGGAAAGCAACAACCATCACGCCCTCACGCAGCACCACAAGACCTCCACGGCACCACAACACCACCGCAATCATCCACTTGGCCACCGTCATACGCAGTTGTCTGGAGTGAGCCGTCGCGCCGCCGCCATGGCGCAGATCTAGGGTCATGCCCCCGCGCGATTGGGTGTCCCGTGCCACTTGATGCGACCTGAGAGGGAGGAGGGCCTCCGCCACCGCATTCGGCTGCCAGTGCTTACGTCGGTAGCTTCCTCCAGCGACAACGGATGTGAGCAAGACAGACACGGCAGAGCCTGGTGGCTAGGTCTTGGGATCCTCCTAAGTCGCCTGAGCGCGGGGGGGGGGGGGGGGGGGGGGGATGTGGGGGCACGTGAAGCCTCGTCCCACATGTAGGAGGTCCTCCATAAATTATCATTTTTTGGCATGACATTTGCAATCTTGACGGCCAACTGCGAGCCGGTACCGTTAAAAGTTCGAACATTTTGCTCCTTCCACATATTCCAGATGTGCATGAGACTATAACATTGAAGATGGTTCTGGCCTTCATTACAACCTCAACAGGCATTGTTGAGTGTAGAGGTCAGGATGAGCTGGGGACAACAAAGTAGGGCAAACACATATATGTAGCCAAACCTCCATGGAGAAAGGACAATTATGACTGGTACGACACATATTCCAGGACTTGGCCACAAAGTTAATGGATGGTATATAGCTAATGCACTTACTAATCTACGGTACGCAGATGATACTATCATCTTCATAGAGCATGATCTGGCGAGAGCTAGAAATATGAAGCTTTTGTTATGCTTATTCAAGCAGTTGTCGGGGTTAAAGATTAACTTCCATAAAAGTGAATTGTTCTGCTTTGGGAGAGCTAAAGACGAACAAGAAGGTTACAAACAACTGTTTGGGTGTGGGTTGGGCTCGTTGCCTTTTACATATCTGGGCATACCGATTCACCATCGCAAGCTCTCTAACAAAGATTGGAAGTGCATTGAAGATCGATTTGAAAAGAAACTAAGTTGCTGGAAGGGCAAACTTATGTCATATGGAGGCCGACTAATTCTCATTAATTCGGTGCTCACGAGTATGCCATTGTTTCTCTTGTCCATCTTTGAGGTACCAGTAGGGGTACGGAAAAGACTGGACTTCTACGATCGCATTTTTTCTGGCAGAGTGACGAATTAAAACGGAAATACAGACTTGCTAAATAGAATATTATTTGTAGGCCAAAGGACCAAGGTGATCTTGGCATTGAAAATTTAGAGGTGAAGAACAGATGCTTACTTAGCAAGTGGCTGTACAAGTTATCTGTAGAGAACGATGCCACATGGGCCCAGATTTTGCGTAATAAGTACCTTCACTCAAAGACCTTATCACACGTGACGGTCAGACCAACCGATTCGCCTTTTTGGAAAGGACTGATGAGAGTGAAATCAGCCTTCTTCCATAGGAAAAGTTTATCGTTGGTAATGGTACTTACACGAGATTCTGGGAGGAAACGTGGCTAGGGGAGACGCCTCTTGCTACCCAATATCCTTCTCTCTATAATATTGTTTAGCATAGAGATGCCTATGTTGCAACAGTATTACAGTCCAATCCTCTAAATATTCAATTCAGAAGGCTTTAGCGGGAAACCGTTGGGAAGCTTGGCTCCATCTTGTGAGAAGATTGATCGATGTTCACCTTTCTCAACAGTCAGATCAGTTGCACTGGAAACTAACCAAGAATGGAGTGTTTTCGGTGAAATCCATGTATTTGGATATTATCAACTCGACCTCTATCCCTCGATCTGTGCATATTTGGAAAGTCAAAGTGCCCTTAAGAATTAAAGTGTTCATGTGCTTTGTCCACAAACAAGTCATTCTCACTAAGGACAATTTGGCAAAACGTAACTGGACAGGATCTCGAAGATGTAGCTTCTGTGATCATGATGAATCTATCAAACACCTCTTTCTTGATTGCCCAGTGGCCAAAATTTTATGGCGGTTTGTCCGTATAGCGTTTAACATTACTCCTCCTACTAGCATCCAGACGTTATTTGGGACGTGGCTAAATGGAGTTGAGATAGAAACAGCGAGACACATCCGTGTAGGCGTATGTGCTTTATTATGGGCTATATGGAACTGTAGGAACGATTTGGTTTTTAACGGAACAACAAATATTCATTTCTTGCAGGTTATCTTCCGGGCCACTACGTTGATCCGTATGTGGTCGCTACTCACTCCGATGGATGCCAAGGAGCGTATGGTTACTGGGTCTATCCGTTAGGAGACGGTAGCACGGGCTATCTTCAACCGGTTTGGATAGCGGTCATGTAATAGGATTGGTTTTTAGTTTCCTATCTATCTTTATACCGCCGGTTGTGGCTGTCCCGTTTCCTTGTTTTTAGCTCTATGTGAGCATTTTTTACTTTTTGAGACTTGGAGACTTTGGTGAACTATTTGCTTATTAATAAAATGGCCGCATGCATCATTTTGATGCAGAGGCCGGGGGCTAACCTCCTTTTCTAAATAAAAAAACTCACCAACCTTCCCCGGCCTAAGCATTACACTTCCATAGAAAGGATGCATTGCATATATATGTAGTCCACTTCTTGCAGCCCGCTATCTAGTGTCTTAGCAGGATAGTACTAGCTGTCAAATTAACATCAACGGTGTTGGAGCTTCATGGAGAAACAGCAAGAGAGAAGACACAATAACAATGGGTTACAGTGCAAGCCGTTGTGAATGGGAGGCATTTGGAAAAACCATATAGGATGTCGAACCAAAAGCTTCCTTCATAGGAGGGAAGGTATCCTGAATTCGACATAGTTATTCTCAACAGATTAATGGAATATGGAGGCTGGGCAATCACTTGATATAGAGAGGGTGCGCAGTCACAGGACCGCCTTATTCGGTGCCGGGGTTGGAGCCGAGTCACGCGAGGAACGTACACGAGAGATAGGTAGTGGAAGGTATGGCCAAGAGCCTAAAACAAATTTTGTTGCAGTTTTTCTGCTACTACTACACTTCCCCTATGTGTTTTGTTTGCCCATAAAACATTTGTTCTCACCGTTGTTTCTATGTGCATCCTCTCACAGGGCACTTGATCACAGCTGCTGTAAAAATGACATGTACTAGCAGTTTATCATGGGCATGCTAGCCGCACCCAAGCAAGGACCAAAGTCATCAACCCAAAATCTAAACTATTGAATGACACACTTTCTTGAACTCAGAGTGGCATGCATTGTGGGACAAATTTTATAATAACCGGTTCAGATTCCCGCTGAGAACCAAACCACGGGCACTCGGCAAAGCATACTAAGCCGAGAGGAATACTCGACAACAATAGGTGTGTTGGTGCAAGATTTGTCCTCCTGTGTTTTGGAGATTGTTGACAGAAACAGGAATGGACTGATGTGTTTGCTAGTGCACACAGAGAGAAATAGTCCATGCAGAACTGAAGAGAATGTTGTCCAAGGTGTCAAGTTCGAGGAACTTCACCGAAGAATATCTGCGTTCCAGAGAAGAATGAGCTACATCTATTGAGAACATGTAGACGAGAAGATTGACGTGAAGGAGTTAACCCCTCAAAAATTTATTGATGAAGAGAAGCAATTGGTTCGGTGCTGTTGTCCGAAGAAATTGACTGCAGCGAGTAGAAGTCGAAGACAAAGTGAAGACGTAGTATTCATTTCATTGTTCTTCTTTCATCTATTTGAGTCATAGGACCTTCGTACTATTAAGTGGGGTATAGGTTCTCGAAGCTTAGATCCATTGTGATGCTTAGCCCAAACCTATGCGAGACTGAGAGAAATATCTTTATGTTTCGAAGATTACCTATCAGCAGCAGACGTTGTTCTTCGTGTTGAAGGAGATATCTTTCGAACTGAGGAGTTAGCATTACCGTTGTGCTCAAATTTCCGACCGTTGGATTTGTGTTGTTCGGCCATTGGCTGCTCCACATGTCCAATTTGGTCATTTCACTTCAGGGAAGGCTGTGGCTATAAATAGCCATCCCGCTCCAACGTTGTCCGTTGGCTGCTCCGCTTAAGATTTCTGAGAAGAATGACTGAGCATCCCCTCTCCGAATGATTTGAGTTTAAGATCCACCGAGAGAAAAATCAAGAGTCCAAAACTTAGACAGTGGTTTAGCATCACAGTAGTTCTGAGTCTAGAGTTCGTGTACCTATTACTCTTGAGAGCTGCATACTCTCTAGACGGATAGGTGTTGGCTCGAGTGTTGAAGAGTTGTTATCTTCACCGAGCAAGATCTTCAGCAACCAAGAGTGATTGTGGTTCGCGAAGGTCGACCGAAGGTTTGGAGATCGCCGACAAGTATCTACCACGAGTGAAATCAACTAGAGTCTTATCAGCTTCGAGTTGAAGGAGAATCGGGTGAAGAGAGTTTATCTTCTGTGTTAAATCACAACCCCTCCAACCAGACGTAGTCCTTTGGCACAAGGGCGAACTGGTCTACCAAATTCATCTGTCGCCATCGAGCACCACTGGTTCAATCTAGTTTACTGCATTACCTTCAGCAATTTACATTCGTGCCCTGTGTCGATAGTTTATCTGATCAGTCGTTGCATGTGGCATATCTTTCATCTTTATCATCTGTTGTCATTCGTTGCTCGCTCAGTTACTTTCTCCTCATTCAGTGTAGTCATTTCATTCACTTACTCTGCTACTCATACTTGCTCAATCTCGTGTGTCTTTCTATGTTGTTTTCATTCACCCTGTCATAGTTCTTTCTCATGGTTATCTATCATAGCTACAGTAAAACTTTTAGAAACACCATTCACTACCATTTATGGGATTATAAAAAGGGGAAAGGAACTCAGACGAATGATGTGTGGGAGCTACATACGACATTCCAGGAGAGAAACCTGTTGTTACGCGCTCGCTTGGAGGATGCCATCAATAAAGGAAACATTGGGAAAAGGCTCCAGAAGAATTTGAAGCGACGGAACAGACGATCTAATATGTATATCGGGATCATTTGGGCGGTCATAATGGGTGAGGAGGCTCATTGACAAAAGGCTCAGCAGCTGGTGTTACAGGAACCCTACTCTTTGTCGTTTGCCATTTTGAGACATTGATGGAGGTGGTGCCTTGTATATCTGGGTGCACGCACAGGGAAATATTTCAATGCAGAAGTAGGGGCCGGATGGTGATAATGGACTTGATGATCATGATTTTTCTTTGGTGGTTACAAATTTAACGGATAATATGGCCAATGATGTGCTGGACAACCTTTTTGGTAGTATGAGATGATGTATGGGGCTATAACACTGAGCGTGACTCTTGTCTTCAGTACAAGCTTCGAGTGCACCATTTCCCACTAGCTTGGCAAGACCGTGTTGAGGTTGAGGCCAATTTGGGGACAATGGCGGCCGACACACACATGTTGCCAAGCCTCCATGCAGAAATGCCAATTAAGGCTTGTGTACTAAACAAATTCCAGGACTTTGTTACAAATGCAGCGGAGGGTAGCTAATTAACCAACCGCCCCTCGTCGAAGAATGACACACCTTAGCCAATATATGTAGTCTTGGTCTTCTATCCCCCTAACTAGTATGTTACAAGGATTGTACTAGTAGCCAAACTAACATGAACAAAGTCGTGGCTCCAAAGAGACGGAGCGAGAGAGCAGTGAAAGCTATAATGGGTTAAAGTAGTGCAGTCTGTTGTGAATGGGAGGCATATGTAAGCACATCAGCTGCCGTGATGAGCTTCAACATACATGCATCTCAACTCTGCTGATTTCCTCAGTTGTAAGGTAGCCCAAATTTGAGCTGATTCAGATTTTTCCCGTGGCATTGTTGATTCTCAGACGTTAAAATGCATATGAAACCAGAAATCTAAGTGCTTGAAAAGAGATAAACAGAACATCCTGTTTTTGCAACTACAGCATCCAGGATAACATGACTAAGTACTACTACCCACCCTGTATTATCAGTACATATTTTCACCTCCCTAGTACATATTTTATTCTCCCTAGTTATTCGACTCCAAGATCGCAATGACTAAATCACCAAATTCTGTCCTCAGCCCCTTTACGGCCCTAGGTCTCGCAACCAGAGGCATATATGTCACCATGAACTCTCTCTTGTCAGCATCAGTGTCTCTCATCGACATCCTAGTAATGTTGAGTTGCTACCACACGGCTCTGGTGGTGAATGCATTGAAATGGTTCACCTAGCAGCAAGCCCCACAAGAATCTATTTGCAAAAGCAAGAGCTAGCTAAACGCTATAACCAACCATTGACTTTTAAGGTAACCAGACCTTGATCTTCTCCTCTCCAAAAATGATATAGTTGTTTAAGTGTGGGCTCATTATGACATCTTGTTTGGAGATATCAAATAGATCCTGCAATTGTGGGTAAAGTTAAGCACTAGATTTCACCAAGGGGAATGGGGTGATTAAGAAGTTCATGGTCTTGCTCTTCTTGAGAGATACATGGAAAATGTCGGTGATGGCCTTCATGGCAAGTTTTAGCATGGCTTTCCTACTCTTTTTCTCCTGCCTTCTTCACATAGACCTTCCACTAATACCACCTCCTAGTCCTAGAAATTAAGGCAGCTTATCAGATTTTAACACATTTTCACATAAGAACAGGCATTTACAGGTCTAGTGTTCATTGATTATTATGTGTACTCATTAGCAATGAAAAGAGTTAATACTCCATTACTCGTACAACACTTCACTGAATTTGATTAGAAAAAAATAGCAGTTCTATAATCAATTCGTCTGCAGTCCAGTAATCCTTTATTTTAAGTTTAGGCATGGCAAGCCTGTTAGTTTTGCATGTTAGGGTGAGGTACAAAACTATAAAGGCTTAGCTCATGGTATATGGAGCATTCCCGTAAAAGTTCAAATTGAATGTATTGAAGTGGTTCATCTTGTTTCCCTAGAAAAATACCTCAAAACAAATGGTTCATCTTGAGATCCACCAAGACAGTATATGAAAACAGAAGATCTGGTTTATGCCTTTTTCCTACATAGCCAAACAAATTAACCAACAATAGATCGTAAAGGTGTTGGATTAAAATAGAGTGTAGATATTTGATGCAAATAACAAAGAATAGTAAACAAAACAATAAATTGTATAGATTAAGCAGTGCCAAATGATTTAGAAAAAAGGGACTATGAGAGAGAGACAATGCCCCACTAAAAAGAGAGAGAGGGAGAGAGAGAAAGAAGGCTATGCCAGAAGATGGAGAATATAAATTACAAAGGCACAGGAAATCTAACCTATTAACCTATTATCTAATTAAACAATACTAGTTAATTGCCCAAGCGTTGCAATAGGGGCATACATATTCTACTGGTTCAACAATAATCATGTCTAACATATATGTCTTGAGTTCTCATGCCCATTACGTGGTATTGTCATCGTTTTCTTCTCGTGTGATCATGGCCATCATTTCCACTCCTTGTTGTGGTCGTCCTCCTCAACCTTGTTTAGTAGCTTGATCAGAAGCATGTTCTTCTTTTGGAGCGAACTCCGACGCTCGAGCTGCTACCTTGCGAGTGGGTTGTCATTGTTGATGTTGGCGGTGATAGCGAAGTCGAGTGAGGCCTATAGGTTATTATGCTCTTGAGCTCCTCCCCGTGGTCGTCTTCGCCATCAATACCACCGCCATAACCAACTCCATGTGTATCTTCTCCTCCCAAACACATCTATCTATCTATCTATCTATCTATACCTATACTAATTATAGACTCCCTAAAAATTCCCACGTTAATCAGTAATTAGGAGCCGTTTATTTGGTGGGACCGAATTAATATGGTGTAGATCAATCCGTTAATCTGTTTTGGAAAAAACGCCCAAAAGGTCAATAGTCCTGGTGGGACCAAATTATTAGGCACCAATCTATAGATAAAATCCTCAGTGCAAAAAAAAAAAAGGCCGTAACCCTCTCTCTGTCATGAAAACAGTTCCGGAAAATAACGAGACCAAGATCCTCTCCCTCCCGCATAAGTCGCCTTCCTATCCTCGAAGAAAACAAGTCGCCTTCCTCCTCCGCTTACTATTAGGCCCTATTTTCAATCAATGTCCAAAGGAAAAGATCCCTACCTTCAATCGATCTGTTGGAGATGAGTTTGATCCGGCAATAAATCATCCTCCGCCTGATCCATCACTCCAGCAATATGGCGGAGAAGCAACCTGTGAACATCACGTGATCTCTTTCCAGATTGGATAGACTTATACAAAAATAACTTCTCTTGCACGGCCTAAGTTCGCGCTCGGCATCATCGGTGTGTCGTCAAGCTACCGATTCAATAAAAGGTACAATATCCTGATTGGAAACCCCGATTGGATCCTCTAGCACCCACTAATGAGATTAGTTTGTTAGAGGTAAACACATCGTGTTCCCGTGCACTCCTTTCCAGCCGCAATGATTGATTATGTGCATCGTTGATAAGGATGGTGTGTAGGTGCATATTCAGGCCGATCAAGGATGCCTTCTAGCTAGGTACGCACGAGATGGACTGGAGACTAGCAATTATCTCTGCTATTTTTAGCAGTGCAGGTCGGCGTCATAGCCTGCTTCGATCGGTACGTATATACGTTGCGCGTTTCCGGCCAGCCGCGGCTGCAGATTAATTAACCAGCACGGATAACTTTTTCCAGGAGATATCAACCAGGGAAGCCAATCCGCCTATATACGCTGAGTGTCCCATCGGCAGCAGATTAATTAACCGCGTGTCTAGCTTTGTCTAGCAGAATCAATCAGGAGGCCAGCTCTAGCACGTGCGTGTTGCTTTTGCGTGAGGACAGATTAAGCTAGCTTTTGTGTGTCCTACTCCATGAGGTGGATTTACTTCACTCTAGCGCCACCACGGGATCCTCAGGTACGTTCGGTTTTGATCATTCCTACATGTTTTTGCCACGAAGATCATAAGCAAGCAGGCAGATAGAAAAAGTCTGAAGATCAAATTAGCAAGATTGTTTTTTTTTCTTGGGAGTTGATAAATGCATATGTCAAGTTTGCAGCGACAACTTGCTCGAGAGACGAATGATGGCGTTCAACGCCGGTGCACTGACGTGTGAAGCTCAGCCATCACGGAGCAATCAACGATCGATCCATAGCCAACTAACTCCACCTCCCTAAAAATGACAAGATGAAAAGGAAGAGGAAGGCTCACACACACAACTTCGGGTCTTGGCGTAACGTAGATGCCTAGGTCGTGGAAGAAGGATAAGAGGAAAATCACATGCGAAATGTATGTAGCTAGGTCATCAAAGAACGATAGGAGTAGGAGTAGATGCATAAGTGAGCAATCCGGCGCAGACGATTTGGCTCAACCATTTCGAAGAACAGAGGGTCATGAACCCACTCAGAGATGAAACTGACGTAACAACTACTGTTGCGAGCAACTATTTCATCACTACTCACCCAACTCCTGTTGGTAACCAAGTGCACTTCTTCTCTAAAATCCTTTACCGACGCACGTGACGGTACAATATCGAGAGCCAAAAAGTGGGTTGTTGAATACTCAGAAGTTAAGCATACACATGTGGTCTGATAAGCTGGAAGATGACCAATGATGATGTGTCACGGCAGGCAGGTTACATTATCCAGGTGACTATCCACATACAGCTAATTTCTTCCTCAATTTAGCGTATGGGGCAACAATAAGAGACGCCTACCACTCTGAACTCTGAAGTTTCATCTACATTTACAAATTGTTCAATGTAGTATTAGTCTATGCTAAAGTATCTATGTTAAATTATTATGTGTTTGAAGCATGTGTTTTTGGATGAAACTTGGGTTTTGTGCTGTTTAGATGTTATCGAAAGGCATCAAACCATTAGTAAAAAATTCTACCACACAAATATGTTTTTTCATTGGTATGATTTTTCTTTTATGTTCAATTTAAGTGTAAAGATCCTATTGGGTCTATTGATGCCTAGCAATTTGCCCCATCAAAACTATTTTGTATTGCCTTTTAGATTTGTGTATTACAACCAAGGTAAAAGTAGTCGCACTGTCGTTATCTCTGCTAATTCCAGCTACTACGGCAGGCTCTACAACTTCCCCCAAGGTTTGCTGGTATAGTGTCTAGCACTTTGATGGTGCCCTGTTTTTTCTGAAAGCCAACGGTCCGCTGCTAATTCACTAGCTAGGCTGACTCTATTCTAATATTTACTTAGGACAAGCATCTGGTCCATATGGTGACCTGCTTAGCACATTTTTTTTGGAATTTTATTTACAGTACATAACATAGAACTTGCCGTCTATGTTCATGAAATAACAGGGAAATAGAGGAAAGCAACATGATGGGCGTGAATTAGAAGAGCAAAACCTATTCTTAGACAAATGATGTAGATTGACACACTGACCACACATAGTCCAAATGTTCTCACGTTTAAAGAATAACTGAAAACAGATACTATATTTTTCACGAAAATACTGTGATATAATCTTCACAAGTTTATCTAAAGATAACCATCAATGGAGATCATAAATAGAAAACTATAAATTGTATATGTTACATTTATTATATATTAGAAAGCACAACACTTTTTTCTTAAAACCAGCTCATTAGTTGTACAGGCTGTAACCGAACTAGAAGAATAACACCAGCGCCACAACTGGTAGATCTTCAAAATATTAATGATTACATAATTTTTTAGAACTAACTGGTCAAAACTTATATATCTTCATAATTCTACATTAGGTAATCTTATCATTGGTCCAGGCACCCTTATTATGTGGTGTATAGTTGATTCTTGTTCATAATTTTCAATAAACATCATCTAAGCAGTTCTCGCTCCTAGATCACCACTATTATTTGGCCCATAATACAGAGATTCTCATAATTAGATATATAATTTGCACAACCAACAACCGGAATTTCTACCATTGTGTTTTGGTTTAACATTGCATTGTATTGCAAATATAGTCACAATATGGTTTGTTATTTTGGAACTACCCGCAAATATCATTTGTCCACAAACAAAAGATTACTAAAGATATACTGATATGGTTATACAACACTCACAGCAATATTTTTCATAGCTATAGAAACATACTATTTTGAACTTATAATACAAATATCATTACATCATAAATTGATTTCTCATATCATCCCCGTGCAGGACCACATCGATATTGAATCAAGCCATCCTGCTTCGCCGCAGTTTAGAAGTCGACCCTGCAGACGTATCTCTGGCGTGCGTTTGTTAACAGTTCAAAGAAAGCAATCTGTCTTACCTGTGTGTATGTAGGTATATACTGGCACATCTTGCTGGAATCGATCAACCTACTTGGGAAGTCATATGTGTTATTACATGTACGTGTGTCATTCTTTGCAGACTGGAATTTCCTGGCCGTCATGCTTCGCTCTTTCTCTCTCCACAACTCCCGTCCCGCTCCTTCCTTCTTTACTACTGTTACTAAATCCAATGCTCCTATAGGGTAGGTTTGATATGTGCTATACCATAGTATATTTGTAGGAGTTCTGGTATTAGGGAGTTTCAGACTTTGGCTACATATTCAGATGATACTAATTATGGTAGGAGTTATATATAGTCCAAGAGTATCATACTTTGGAAGTTATCTTAATTGTAACCACATTACTTGCAAGCTAGGCACACTAATTCAGTTTGATCTTTTTTTGCAGACATTTAAATGAGGTCAGAGGGCTAGCTTCTTGCGATATCAAACTTTTGTTATGTTTTTCACTCTCCTCCAAATTGAACAATCATTCTTTGGTATTAATTTCATCGCTCCTGAATTATTATAATATATTTTCTTTGCAACCTAGCTTCCAATTTCTAACCACGCTGCAATCAAGCATCTATTTGTATCTCATATGGATATATCCCGCGATGGATATTGGTTTATGGCTGTCATATTGATGGTAGATTAAAGAAATTCATTGCGCAACTACCATCGGCAATACTCCTGCATTCCATGATGCCCTCGACGAAGTGACGCCCACTATAATAACCACATGCTACAGTTATATGGCTCGGGGTGGACAACAATCTTGAAGAGTTCACGGAAGATTCAGGGTACATGTGGTTGTGTGTTGCCTAAGATCCTATAGAATAAATTTTACTAATTACGCATAGTGATCAATTTCTACAAGATTCAATGTACTTGCTTTTAGGTAGCATGTGTGGAAAACATAAATGCTCTAGATATGTATACAATAATTTTATATTACTGAGTTATTATCATATGCATTTAAGTAGGGCTCTATCAGGGAACGTAAATGTTGTTGCTATTTTTTATCATGTAAACTATTGTCTGTTGTTGTTACTCAGCTTAGTGAAGGTTGATTGGGTGTCTACTCGGATAGAAAACAAGATGAAGTGACCATGTGGTAGCCAATGTTGAATTTAGGTCTACTATTTTTTTTAATGAAATGATGCAATGGAATTTCATATGTGGCTGAATAGACGAGAGGACATCTCTTCTTTTTGCTATGCAACTGTGATAGTAAACTTTCATAATAGCTAGGCAAAAAAATTCATAAATCTTCACATAATTAAGAGTAAATAATCTTCTAATGTTATTTAATAGTGTGATGTTGAACATAGTGAACACTGTCAGTACTACTTGGCCTCTTGACCAGCTGCCTCCGGCTGTTCAGCAACCTAGGTCATGCTTTGCAAATTAGTAGCCTTGATCATCTGGTAATTGTTTCCTTTAGAAATATCAATTTACTAAAGTTTTGCTTTTGTCGTCAACATTCCACGAACTTTAGGAATTAGTTATGCCATCAAGTACCTGAAGTTAACTACATATAAGTTCAATTATTGGATCTTTGAGATAAATATAATACTAGATAATATTTATGGAAACAACATGGAGTATAAAAGGTGAACATAGTGTAACGAGTTGCCTTTATTCTATCCGTTACACACAATTAGATCTAGCATTTCTTCATTGGTGCTTATGCTGAGTGGCAGGCAATCAAGGAAACAACGTATTATCAGTGATTACTAGCATCTTCTTGGGCCTCGAGGAGTGACACAGAATGTAGGTTTATGCTAAGATGATATTATTGCGTAGATTTTCACATGATACATATGCACGACATTCACTTGGTTTTCATTTGGACGATCAATTGTTATTTTTGATTAGCTATGCAGAACCATCCATGAAACCAAAAAGAGAAGTCAACTCTTTTCTGTAAACTTATTCCAAAAAAATAGTAGCATCATTTAATGATTTTGAAAACAGAGTTAGTTTTAATGGAAATCAAGGGAAAATGTAAAAACTACTCATGACTGATTTGTCCTAATCTCCCTAGATTTTTTCATACTATCTCAGAATCGCATCCTCGCCATATGGCATATAACTCATATGATTTATCAATGACCTGCTCTGATTTCTATTGTAATTTATAGTTTGTTATTGTAGTTTCTAATACAAACTACTCTTGATTACTATAAGAGCCATAGACTAGCTAACATAAGCACAAAGTTTTGTTATTGTAAAGTTATAGCCTCATCATATGTTAATCTCAGGTGACGAAATATACTACTGTGTATAGCAAACTTATTGTTTAATTCAGTTAATATTCCATAACTTTTAGTTCGCAATGTGAACTTATTATAGAAATATTATACAAATATTAATCGGAGTTGGTAGGAAACTTCAGTTGTAGATTTTTTGGTAGCTACTTCTAAATATTTTAGTTAGTAATCCGTTTGAGGTTTCATCGGAGTTGTACCACCACCTCCTGTCAAATGGTAACATGTAACATCAATCATAGTTTATCAAATGCTGGCTACAAGTTACAGAGAAAGATTATCCATGCGAAATTTCCCTTACAAAAACATGTGAACTATTGCGTATACTTCGAATTTTTATAGCAATTCTGGGTTTATATTTGTAGTAGTAACCTATAAAAATTTAGTTGTAATCTTAGTTAGCTTCCATGAGAGTTGTGCCATTTGCTCTTTTTAGATGGCAATCACTCATATTCCAATCAAATGCTCTGACAAATACCAGTTGGCTGGAGTACAATATTATTATACTATAATATTCTTCCTAAGTGAAACAGTAAACTATGTATTAATAGTAAAATTTCATATGCATTTCGATTCTTTGGATTTTATAAATTTATGTTATTGAAAAAATATTATAAAACTTCACTATACCAGTGCTAACTAATATAACTAGCCTTGCAGCGCATGGGCTGACGACTACCGAAGCACGTTATGTGAAACCATGTAAGAATATATATATTTTTGGAGCATGGAAGTGGTCGTTGGTGGCTAGATATGTTCACAAATTATGAGTCAAATGATAGCAATCCAAGAGTGCCAATACAACGAGCCAACACTCCATGCCTATACAAAACGATATATATGATAGTTCAAGGATATATTAACATTTTGCTTAATACAACTACAAGGTTGATAGGTCGTTGGCATTATGTGTTAACCAAAGTAAGTGAATTTATATTAATATATACAATTTATTGGCTAGCCCGTGCGAATGCACGGGTTGACGACTAGTTGTAATAAATTGGTCACAAACCAGTTTTAAATCTTCTTACTAATTTGTGTTCCCTAAAAATAGAAGCAAACTCAAATCAGATGAAATTACATTACAGTTTGCTTGGACCCCAGTTTTGAAATAAATATTAAGTTTTGCGGTCACATCAAAGTAAATTACAAAATAAGTGCTCAAGTGTATTAATACATCTTTTGTTTTACTAATTTAATTGGTCCTAAGATATCATTGTATAACTAAATCATAAGAAACAAATGGAAAAATTTACAGAGCACATATAAGAAATACAATATATAGCTTCTTTTGTGCATAAAAACAGCATGAAAATATAAAAAGATTTACCTTTGAGAACCCAAAACCCACTCACAACAATTACTCTACAACTTGGTTCAATAAGATTGTACATAAGGAGTAGAAGCTACTTCTTGGAGTTTGTCTTCCGAGTTCCTATCCTCCTCGAGTTCATCCATCTAGACATAGTCGACGAAGCACCGGCGTAGATTCCTGCTATGTGCTTTGGGCAGTGACGTTAGGATTTCTTGTCATGTGGCAAGATTTGGAGTCAAGTGTTTTACATCTATGCAAGTGTTCAACGGCAGCGACAGCGGCTCCAGGGGCACGTGCATGAACATGGTCAAGCTGGCTCTGGTAGGGGATCGGCACGTCGGCAAATCGTTCTAACGGTAGCAGTGGCTGTTCAGTGGTCATGGAATCTCGATGTACTTTTTATGATATTTTGAGATGCTTTGTACTTCCGGTGAACTTTGATAATATACCTGGATCATTTTCGAAAGCAAAAACTGGTCGTTCTGCGCTCCGCTATGTTTGTCGACTGCTTTACTAGGCCAGATGTCTCGATCGTGTGTGCGGTATGCGACTGGGCCAAACCACTAGGATGTACCCGCTGCTCGGGTTTTTCCGTCCATCCATGTATGCCCCACCCCCTCCCCCTGCCCCCTCCCTTTTTCTCTTTTCTTCACACTCCCTGTTTTTCCTAAAACTGACCCAATTGTGCCACGTCTTATTAATGTAACAAAATAAAATAATATTTTTTTGGTAAGCTAATCTGTTCTTATCAGATATGTGCTTACTAGTAAGATGGTAGGTAAATCATGATGATTGCATACAAAAACATGTTAGATTTTAGCGCATCAACGTAATAATATGGTAGAATGTTTATGCTCCCGTTGCAAACTGGCAATGCAAGGGCCATTATCAAGTTAAGGTAAAATTGAGCGAGATTATGGTGTACTTCATTCTCCACTGCTGCACATATCACGAAGACATAGTACAACATAACAACACTCCATTATGTACTACTGTTTGGATTTCAGAAAACACTCTATTACGTAGGTTGATGCATGCATAAATCAATTAATAAAAAAGATAACTAGTGGCAATGGGTAACTGAGAAACCGATGAGCGTTGGGTGATTGCTTGCAGCACATGGACATGAAAAGCTGCAGCTTTCTCCGGCTAGCATGGAACAATTACCAGAACCGCCATAGTGTTGTTCGGCCGAACCATACCCGCCAGTTACAATCATGCCATGCAAACAGGCATTAACAAATTTATTCGTGTAAGTCATTATATCATATAGAAAATAGTACTTCTCTATTATTATTACATGTAAAAACTACATATATGAAGAACCATAAGGTTGAAATTTATCTACATAGTAGACAATATGTTTTTTTGTCAGATTTGTCGGATGGGCTCTCCTGCGTTGCAGAATCCTTGTCCTTTGGTGCATTAATTCATCAACGTTAAGGTCCCTTTGTACGATATGATATATATATATATGTTGTTTTTAATTTACAGTTAATTGATGAATACATAGCTACTGCATTCCCCAACTGTCCATTGTCTAAGAACCCAGCTTATAAAGGGCGCACTGTATGTCATCAGGATTGTCCTAGCTCCCAAAGAACAAGACTGGGAGACAGAGAGGGGAGGAGCGCAATGACAATTGCAGTGAGTTGAAAATGATACACTACATTGTGAATAGGAGGCATGCGGAAATAGATCGCGAGACATCGGGTACATAGAAGTAGAATATCTTAGAGATCTAGTCGTTGCCTCGCTACCTACAACAGCTGTTGCTTACCACGTAATGCGGAAGGCTCCCTGTTGTTGATGAGTCGGTGGAGCGTTGTGCGCTGACTATCGCTGACTATTGCGATGTACTTCCCTGGTGAGGGCGGAGTATTGTGCAGCTTTGCATTGGGAGACTGTCGCCCGGCGATGGATGTTCACAAGTCGAAGGTGAGGCCTAGTCAGCTCACTCCTCGCCCCACTCCTGTAGCATACTCCAGGCCGAGCAGCACCTTTGAGCCTTGGCCCACCCTTGTACTCTTTGAGCTTTTGCGATAAATCAGAGCTGAGCATTACATCCATCAATTGCGAAATGCAGGGAAAACGAAGGAGGTGTCCTCCTAGGATTAGGAACAGTGTTGGTTTGCTGCAGTTCGTTGGAGTAGCGATTGGTAGGCGTTCGTTCGATTTAGTCGTGCTGGCTCTTCGTTGGTTGGCATACGCACATCGCCGCGTCGTGCCTCTACTCACTGCAGGTAGGTCTGGATGTTTGCATGGCCCGAATGTCAGGGAGTGATCCTTGGGTAGAAACGTGTGCTTGTTGGCCCGGATGTCAAGCGCTCGCTTCCTCCGCAAGCGAGTTGGGACTGCTTAGCACCAAAGGCAATGGAGGTGGGTACATCGAGCCCCATGCCACGGCCTGGACTCCGTCGCCGCCTCGCCGCTCTCTCTCTCTCTCTCTACTACTGTGTAGCCTCCTCTATCTCTCAGTCTCTCTCTATCTTGCGGCCTGGACTCCGCCGCCGCTCCTCTTTATCCTTGCTCATGCCTCCCTCCTCCTCGGCAAGCCGTGCAATGGCGGTTGTTCCTATGGAAGCAGCGGTCGCTGGTGGGTGCCAAAGGACAAGATGCCACCGGAAGAGGGACATATGAGGAGGGGAAAGGGCCGCGAGCAGGTCACCGTCTGTGCAATTCTCCATCTTCCTCGCTCCAAGCCTCCCTCGCGATGGCTCGCCTCCTCTTTGGGCCTGGCTATTGTTGTTGTCCCTTGTCTGCGCTGTTTCTTGACGGACACTGTCGTCGTAGGTGTCGATGAGGGCTTCAAATTCGCCTTTGACAAGGAGGCCTTCTCCAACAAGAAGGTGTGGGTCGAGGTCATCAGCAGCGACGACGATGGCGCCAGTCGTAAGAGCCGCCGCGAGGAGAACGAAGTGAGCACAGTACTTCCAACAAATTGATACCTATCGTACCCACAAATAGTCAAATACATGCAGCCGGCCGGCGCTCACGCTCCAGAACAACAACTCAGCACGGAGTCAGTGGAGGAGATGACCAACGTCGTGTTCTCAGCAGCAGGAACAGAGGGATAGAGCACCTGTTGAAATCCTCATCTGACGTTAATTCAAGGTACTTAATTGCTTTATTAAGTCCACTCATTTGTCTTCGTTCTGGTGTCGTCGCTGGATTATTATTCTTGCAGTTCAGTAGTAGTCATTCTTGGCACTGCTAAATTCCATTTGGAATGCTAGTATATACTAAAACGAACAACAACCATATATAACTTCTTGTGCATCACCATTGCTTGTCCAGGTCACGTAGGGAGGCGTGCTGTGAAAGCAGCAGGTTGCAGGTTTGTGCTAAGTGAGGGAGATATGGTCAAAGCAGCAGAAGGGAAAGGCTCCTGATTGGTGGATTGGGTGGTTGGAATCTGCCTGCAAAATGTTTGCTGGCCTGAAAGGCTAGGATTGGGCACTCCTCTGGGTTGCTCTTTACTTATACAGGCAACAAAATATATTGCATTTCCACTGATCACAGTTCATCTCTACATTCTCAGTAGGTACTTTAATTGAGTAGCTTTTCTCATTGTCATTGGAGATAATTTGATGGATTCAAAAAATATCCATATATTTTTACTACTTTCTTAACTGCTCAAATGGATGGTATTTTCTTTTTTTTTAAAGGAAGTAGGATGGCTGGTTGTAGAAAGAGAATTGTTGTACATGGATAGCTTTATATTTACTGTTGTTTATAGTCAAGTAATATAGCAAGTTTTTACAAATTGGAAGGATTTCAATGCTGATCGTGAGACACCAAAGGATTTCACTATTACTAGGGTCTGAATGTAAGGAAACAAGTTGTACAGAAAATGTGAATATTTATCTGTCTGTGGTGATAGAATAATTTTTCGGGTTTGTAAGACTACGCTGACAACTATATATCTCTAGCTTAGGTTGATGTTTACATAATGCCCATATACTGTGGGCTATTGATGTCTCATGCAGGTTTCTTCATGAAGATCCGGATTGTTAATGGCCGCCAAGATTAATAATCATTGCCTTAGATATGTAGAAATTATGCTTGTGTAATTATCAACGATCAGGGCAATGCAAGTCCAGTGCTTTTTGTGCTGATGGCAGATTTCAGCCACGTAGTTACATCTACCAAAATTCTTGAATGTGAACATATAGGTATTTGAACTAGGATTCCGAATGGTCTTTTTTAGCACAGAATTTTCTTCTTGTTTCACTATGCATGAACTGACTCCTGGATCTGTTTTGTGGTGAAATGTTTGCTCGCTATTTACTCTAGCAGTGATGTTTGAAAGAAAGTCATTAGTTTCAGTACATGGTGTTACTTTTCTATGAAAAATGATACAATCTACAAATTTTGAATGCATGAGGTAGGAACCAGATCCCTACCAGGACGAGCTCTCAGGTTATAGGGGTGGAAGGAGGGATGGCGTGGAGGAAGGCGAGGCCGGCGGCGCTGGGGCGCCGTCGTGGCGCGAGAGAGAGAGAGAGAGGGCGCAGATGGCGGCGGCTAGGGTTAGGTCTCCCGGCTCCCTTCAGGAAGCCGAGCAAATATGATTGCTTCTGCTTAATCTCAAAACGGGTCCTTACATGAGTTTATATAATCCTCCTAATAAGATAATTTGGGCTAAGCCCCTAACACGATAAGATAACTTGGGCTGGGCCCCTAACTGCCTGTGCCATGAGGCCTCCTCCGGCTATAGTGTATGCCGGTCATAACATCTCTCCCCGCCTGCGCAAACAGCTCGTCCTCGAGTTGGAAGTCGGGAAAGTGCTTGCGGAACTCGTTGAGGTGCTCCCAAGTGGCGTCCTCCTCCGGAAGGCCCTGCCACTGAATCAACAAGCGCCACACACCTCGGCGCTGCTGGGCCTTCAAAACCTTCGCTGGACCGGGAAGCAGACGGCCGTCGGAGGTCGGAGGAAGATCCGGCGTGGCCGCCGGTGGCAAGCCGCGGAAAGGCTTCAACAAGCCCACATGGAAAACGTCGTGGATGCGAGCGCCCGGTGGCAGCTGAAGGCGGTAGGCGACGTTGCCGATGCGCGGCAACACCGAAAACGGCCCAGCATAGCGGGGACCCAGCTTGCGCTTCGAGCGCGGGTCCAGTGACTGTGTAGAGCGGTGGAGTAGGCTCAGCCACACCCAGTCGCCTACCGCGAACTCCGCCTCGCGGTGGTGGGCGTCGTAGTACTTCTTGGACAGCTGCTGGGCCTGGAGGAGACGCTGGCGCACCTCAGCAAGGATCTCATCCCTTCCACGGAGAAGCTCGGCCTCCGCCTTGGTCTGGGCTGTCTCAGGCTGGAACGGCAAGATGGGTGGCGGAGGACGACCGTAGACCACCTCGAAGGGCGTGGCACGCAGGGCGGAGTGGTAGGAGGTGTCGTAGCAGTACTCCGCCCAAGAGAGCCAGTCGACCCACGCACGGGGGCGATCACATGTAACACAACGTAAGTACATGGCAATCACCTTTTTAACCACCTCGGACTGGCCGTCCGTCTGGGGGTGGAAAGACGTACTGAGACGGAGCTTCATGCCGGCCATCCGAAACAGATCGTGTCAGACATGTCCCGTGAACACCGGGTCACGGTCCCTGACGATCGAAGACGGAAACCCGTGAAGGCGGACGATGCCGTCGAAGAAGGCCCGCGCGACGGAGGTGGCGGTGTAGGGATGGCCGAGCACGATGAAGAGCGCATACTTGGAGAAGCAGTCGACCACCATAAGGATGACGGACTTTGCCGCCCACCTTGGGGAGGCCCTCGATGAAGTCCATGGAGATGTCGGCCCAGACCTGAGAGGGCACCTCAAGGGGCTGTAGTAGCCCTGCCGGCTGCAGTATCTCTGTCTTGTTGTGCTGGCACGTCACGCAAGACCGCATCCAGTCTCGCACCAACGCGCGATTGCCGGGATGTAGAAATCTGCTCGGAGACGGTGGAGGGTCTTCTGCATGCCCTCGTGGGCGGTCGAGTGGGCCAGCAGCAGGGCCAGGTGACGGAGGTCACCGTGATCCAGCACGAAGAGCCGGCGGCCGTGCAGGAGCAGACCATCGGTCAGCCGCCACGGCTCCTCCAGGTCGCCGTCCGTGATGCGCTAACGGAGGAGTTGCGCATCAGTGGTGCTATCGGTGGCTCGGCGGATGTCGTCGATGAAGGCGAAGGAGGAGCCCGAGCGAATGTAGAGGGTCGCCCCCGTGGAGTCGACGGCGTCCGTGTCGAAGTCGGTGTCGCGGTGGGACAGCGCGTCCGCCACGCTGTTGAGGCGACCTGGATGGTACTCAATGGTGAAGTCGAACCCGAAGAGCTTGTTGATCCATTGATGCTGCGGCACGCTGGAGAGGCGTTGGTCCAAAAAAAACATGAGGCTGTAGTGGTCCGCGCGGATACGGAACGACCGCCCCCATAGATACAGCCTCCAGTGGCACACTGCCTGCACCAATCCGATGAGCGCCCGCTCGTAAGCCGCGAGCTTGTGGTGGTGCGCGGCGAAGGGCCTGCTGAAGAACGCGAGTGGCCCGTCGCCCTGATGTAGGACGGCGCCAAACCCAACGCCCGAGGCATCGCAGTCCACCACGAAGAGCTTGTCGAAGTCAGGCATCTGGAGGACCGGCCCCGTAGTGAGGGCCTGCTTGAGGGTCGCGAACGCCTCGGTCGCCTCAGTATCCCAAGAGAAGGCATCGCAGCAGAGCAGGCGCGTGAGTGGAGCCACGATGAGGCCGAACTCCTGGATGAACTTCTGGTACTAACCCGCGAGGCTGAAGAAGCCGCGTAGGGCCCGCGGCGACTGCGGCGTTAGCCCCGCCGCGACAGCCGCCACCTTGTTGGCGTCCATGGCGACACCCTCCGCCAAGATGACGTGGCCGAGGTAGGCGACCGAAGTCGTGCCGAACGAGCACTTCGAGCGCTTGAGTTGCAGATGGTGCGCTCGAAGCTCGTTGAAGACAATGGCCACGTGCTGTAGGTGCTCCGCCCAGGATGAGTTGTAGATAAGAATGTCATCAAAGAAAACAAGCCCAAACCGGCGCAAGTAGGGGCGGAGGACATTGTTCATCAAAGCCTGAAAGGTCGCCGGGGCATTGGAGAGGCCAAAGGGCATCACCAAGAACTCGAAGTGGCCGTGATGAGTGTGGAAGGCCGTCTTCGCGACATCATCCGGGTGCATCCGCTCCTGGTGGTATCCCGAACGGAGGTCAAGCTTGGTGAAGAAGCGTGCCCCGTGTAGCTCGTCCAGGAGCTCATCCACGACCGGAATGGGAAATTTGTCCTTGAGCGTCCTGGCGTTAAGTGCACGATAGTCGATGCAGAAACGCCATGTGTCGTCCGCTTTGTGAACGAGGAGAACCGGCGCCGAAAACAGTGAGGTCGAGATCCGGATGATGCCCAGGGCAAGCATGACCACGCACTGCCGCTCCAGCTCGTCCCTCTGCAGCTGGGGGTAGCGGTATGGACGGACCGCCACGGGAGCTATGCCAGGAAGCAAGTGGATGCAGTGGTCGTAGACCCGGGCTGGCGGGAGGCCCTGGGGCTCGTCGAAAAGGTCGCCATGCTGCTGCAAGAGACGAGCCAACAGGGGCTGCTCGGGCTCGGCGGCCGCCGCCGTCAGCTGTGGATGGGGCGCCGCTGATGCAGGGCCACCCACGCCCTCCCACCGGACGCGGCGACCCAGGCCCCAAAAGACCATTGTCATGGCGTCGAAGTCCCAGAGAATGGGACCCAGAGTCCGCAAAAATTCAATGCCGAGGATGAAGTCGAAGCAGCCCAAATCGATGCCGATGCACGTGATGGTGAAGTGCTCGTCGCCGACGCTAATGGGGACATGCCGCGCAATCCCGTGACAGTGGAGGCGATCACCGTTAGCGACGGTGATCCGGAGTTGCTCCCCGCTCGTCGGCTGTAGCGCCAGGCGCCGCATGGTCGACGCGGGCGGAAAGTTATGGGTGGAGCACATTTCCAGCAGAGCCAGGAGACGCTAGCCGTGGATCGTCACCGGCAGCAGCATAGTCTTCTCCGCTCGTATACCGCTAGGGCATGGAGGGAGACCACGAGTGCAGTCACAGGAGCGGGGGCCGGTGCGACCTCCGCGGCCACGGGGGCGGGCAGGGCGTCGAGCCCCTTAGCGGTGTCCTCCTCGACGTAGTCCGCAGCCTCCAAGTGGAAGAGCCGCGGGCACACGTGGCCCGGCACGTAGGGCTCGTCGCAGTTGTAGCATAGCCCCTGACGATGACGCTCAAGCTGTTCGGTCGGCATGAACCGACGGAAAGGGCACGGCGCAGCCTGGGCATGGAGCGCCGCGGGAGCCTGGGCAGGACGCCCCGGCGCAGGCGGCGTTGGTGGCGGCCGGGGAGGCTGGCGGGCGCCCCGGGATGATAGTGCCTGCTGCATGGCCACCGCACGTCGCTCGAAGGCGCGGGTGTAATACATGGCCATCTGGAGGTCCTGTGGCCCGCGCATCTCCACGTCCACGCGGATATGATCCGGTAGCCCGCCAACAAACAGCTCGGCCCGCTGGCGAGCCATGACGCCGGGCGCGTGGCAAGCCAGGGCCTGGAAGCGGTCGGCGAAGTCTTGCACCGTGGAAGTGAAAGGTAAACGCCCAAGCTCCGCCAGGCGGCTCCCGCGGATCGGCGGCCCGAACCGTAAGAGGCATAGCTCCCAGAAACGCTCCCATGGAGGCATGCCGCCCTCGTCCTGTTCGAGGGCGTAATACCATGTCTGCGCGGCGCCCCGGAGGTGATAGGAGGCGAGTCAGGTGCGGTCGGACGCTAGCGTGCATTGTCCACTGAAAAACTGGTCACACTGATTAAGCCAATTCAGGGGGTCCTCGGTGCCGCCGTAGGTGGCGAACTCGAGCTTGGGGAAGCGCGGCGGTGTGTGGCTGTGGCCGACGGGAGGGTACGCCTCGTCGACGAGGAGCAACGAGGATGACGGCGCCAAGTAGGTGGGCATCAAGGGCCCTCCTTGGAACAGGGGCCCGTCGACGCCGTCGTAGGGGCCGGCGGAGCTGGAGGGCCCGCCGAACTGCAGGGGCGGCGCGGAGTGTTAGGTCTCCCAGCTCCCTTCAGGAAGCCGAGCAAATATGATTGCTTGTGCTTAATCTCAAAACGGGTCCTTACATGAGTTTATATAATCCTCCTACTAAGATAATTGGGCTAAGCCCCTAACCCAATAAGATAACTTGGGCTAGGCCCCTAACTGCCTGTGCCAGGAGGCCTCCTCCGGCTATAGTGTATGCCGGTCATAACAGCATGATTTAAATGATTTTGCTGTTTAGCTTACAGATTCAAATAAGTCAGCCCAATGTACAGAGCCAACATAATACCAACACAAGCCGCCTAATGTACACAGCCAACATGGTGACGCAAATGAATGCGCTCAGGAGGCCCGCAACGGCAGGCCCCAACCAGATTTAACGAAATGATCGGTGGCTGCTCTCAGGTAGCAGTGCGGAAGCCCAAAAAGACAGTCGCAGTGCACGCTCTTAGCCAACCATGTGGTTTCTCAAGGGACATGCATATAGTCCAGTTCTCTACAAAAGTATGCAAAAAAAGGGCTTTGTTATTTTCGCTTGCTAGGATCAGTTATATGCTCATGCTCCATCTATGTATGTTTCTTCGATATGGCAGACAAAGATAAGAGAGTTCATGAGGTAATTGAATCAAAAAGACTCCTTTCTCGCGAGCCTCAACCCCAAGAGACCTCACGTTCCTGTGTCACTCCCATGGGCAATCGGGAGGCAAAACCTATCGCCGGTGTCGGAGGTCTCCTCCTCCTTCTCCCCACTGCCTCGCCGCCCCATGAGGGCGCGACTGGGCGAAGCCCGGTCTTCACCGGCGGCGGCGAGGTCTTGTTCCCCTCACGCACAGATTTGACGAGCCGGGCCACTGCGCTGGGTGACGGGTGCGGCGATGTGCGGGAGCGGTCGACGACTACATCCTGGCGCTGATGGGACTGACGGCCACGTGGTTGTGGTGCTCGCTCCGGGTTGGATTGCTAACTGCAGTGATAGGGCCGGATCTGATCTCGGGATGAGCAATGGTCAAGGCGGCGTCTCTAGGCATTGCGGCAGTGGGTTTTGCCTCCATGTACGGCGGAAAGCGGACATCGGTGGGCAACCCTGCTTGGATGGCTGGCAGTGGTGGCCATGGATCTAGCACCTATCTAGATCTGCCGCAGCATGACTTTTGGCCGGTTGGCAGTGCGTGGAGGGGCCGGTGAGGGGTGGCCGGTGGCCCTCTGCCGACGGTCCAGCGAGCGTTCATCTTCATGGCATGGATCCGTGTGCATCTAGTTAGCTGCGGGGTCAGGATGGCGTGATTCTCGATGAAATCCGTGTCAACCTTGCTCATGATGGACGATGGCGGTGTCTTGGGCGTCATCTCCTTGTCGGAGGCATCATCGGTTACATTCGTCGTCACCTCGGTCCGACTACTATGGGGGTAAACCCTAGATCTCGGACTCGCGGATCACATGATGATGGGGCCTTCAGGATTGTCCTCCCTTTTGGCGGCATCATCTTGGAGCAGGTGTTGTCTGGAGAGGACACGAGAAGGAGTGGTGTTGCATCAACCGCAGGGACGACTACCGGAATCAGCAGGTATGCCGACAGCCTCCAGATAACGTCGGTGTAAGGCTATGCCGACAGGCACCACCGGCATAGAATACGAGGCATAGCCTTGTCAGTCCGTCGGCATAGTCACCTATGCCGACAGCCTGTCATACAGTCGTCGGCATAGGAGCACCGTCGGCAAACAAAATGGACAGACGGCACTTGACAGCGCCATCGCACAGTCCGGCCAACCAAGAGCTACCACGTGGCAGGACTATGCCTATGGCCTACCTATGCCTACGGTTGCCGCCGGCATAGATGGAGGTGTGCCGACGACTTTTCTTTGCTGGCGGTTTTTCCCAGGCCATGGGCATAGTGTAGGAGATATGCCCTAGAGGCAATAATAAATGTTATTGATTATCTCCCTGCTCATAATTAGGTTTATGTTCCATGCTATAACTGCTATGGTTCTCGAGTTTACAATAACCACGAGGCTCGGAGGAAGACACGTATGCACGTGTGGAATAATAAACGGTAAAATGTATTCCTGGTCTGGCCTCTAAGACTAGCTCAAGTATTGCATGATGGTTCTGTTTTCCTGATCACGGGCATGTCTATGCCAGCAATTTTTAGGGCACAATGTTAGGAGAACACTTGTGTTGAATCGACCCGATTGATGTTATGCTATGAGATTCATTCGTCACAAGTTAATGGTAAATAACACAGAGATGGTTGACGTTTGCATGATTCCTTAGACCATGAGAGTGTCGAGTTTCTTCATGCTTGCTTCATGAACTTTGGGGTTTGTTAAACATCATCCGTAAATGGGTGGCTATTACGACAGCTTACGGGTTCATGGGAAAGTATGTCAAGTAACTTGATAGCTCGAGATTGGGATTTTCTCCTCCGACGATGGAGAGATATCTCTGGGCCCTCTCAATGTTACGGTATCCATCATCGTTTGGCCAGCCAGACACTTTGTGATTTGATCACGAGGATGCCAGAACACGGTAACGAGAAAAGAGAACAATACCGGTAACGAGGTAACTAGCATAGTGGACAAGTTGTTGATCCACAGGAATGCCAACATGTCTCACCTCGGGTATTTGTAACATATCGTGAAGCAACAGGAATAGCACACGGCAACTGGAGGTTCACTCGAATATTCATTCGTGTGGGTATAGGGGTTAATATGGGTGTCCACGGCTCCGATGCTGATCATTGATCGGAAAGTGTTCCGATCATGTCTATACTTCACCGAACCTATAGGGTCACAGGCTTAAGGGTCATCTATCTGCTGAATACTAGATAGGGAGTCTGAGAGAAAGTCACCGAAAAAGTTTCGGAGACAACGGAAGTGTTCTGGAGAGAGAGAACACCGAAAGAGTTTCGGTAAAACCGAAAAGGTGTTTCGGAATATATTATTAGGTCAAATAGGGTTTCGGCATCGCATGGAAATTTTCAGAGGATGTCAGAATTGGTTTGGGAACTTCTGGGAATTTTCAGAGAGAAAAAACCGGAAATGTTCCGGAGCTGCCGTAACCGCTGTTGTTGCTTTTCGCTGATGAAAACTACCATATCGGAAATGTTTTGGAACACACCCAGAATAATTTTAGAGGGTACCGGAAATGTTCTGGGACCTTCCGGAATTTTTCAGAAAAACATTCGCGGAAAACATCTTGTCTCAGCGCGAGGGGACAAGATCCCACGAATCGGGGGTGCTTGTTTGGTGGCTTTTTGTCTAGGGAGCATGCATGTTTCATGGAGACATGTTGGTGGCTTGTTGGCCCCCCCCCCATGGGGGGGCACATGTGTGGCCGGCCCAAGGGTTGTCCCCTTGGTGTCCCCATGATGCCTCCCTTGCATTACCATTATGCCCTTTCATGTGTGACATGAAGCTTGGGTATTTTGGTATTTCAACATCCCACCCCACCCCTTGCCTTGGCCTATAAAAGGAGGAGTTGGGGCTGCCATCTCCTTCATCCCTTGCTCTCATACACAAGCCATGCATGATCTGGCATTCTCTCTTCCTCCCACGAAATAGTTTCGTAGTGCCGAAAGGCTGTCTAGGTTCCGGTGGGAACTAGTTCTGGACGGCGAAGCCCTGCCGGATAGATGACACCGTATGTGTGCAACTCTGTAGAGAGGTCATAGTTTCGATCTTAGTGCCAGAGGGGCTGTTCGTGAGTGCCTCCCAAAGGGCTGTCCAAGTGACGGTCCGAGTTCTGTGGATCCTCCCGGAGGGCTGTCCGCAACACCGTCCGGGGGACTGTTCGACCGCCTCCCGAAGGGCTGTCCGAGGGGCAGATGAGGGAGTACATCCTCTCGGTTGGGAGGTTGTAAATCCTAGCTGCGGGGATCTGCACCACCGATCGTCATCGACTCTACTTCCGCTGCGCTACGAGTCGGTAACGAAAATGATCAAACCTTGTATGCAGTCTCCATAGTGGTCCTGGGCTGGTGTGTAGGTCGAAAAAATTTTGTTTTCTGCTGCGTTACCCTACAGTGGCATCATGAGACGTGCTATGCGTAGATGTAGGTTGCGATCTAGAATACATGGAGATGTATGGGTGCTGCACAATATAATTAGGTAGTAGATGAGTTCTATTACTGAAAATTATTTTTGCGGGTAGCAGATGAAATCTGTTACATGATATTCTTGTCGCTTCCCTGAATTTGCGTAGTCCTGATCTTGACAGCATGGTGGAATCTCACAAAGTTCTGGCAATCCGCGATCCTGTCATGCTGCTCCTGAGTATGCTGAATGACAGATCAACGAAGTGCTAATAGTTCTTTGGGTTCCACCATAGTTAAAGAAAGATGGATGTTTCGCAGACGAAAGGGCAATGCAGATATGATCTGCACGGGGGTCATGCGTATGACGAAGTTCAGTATGGGGCTCGAGATTTTATTATCTCGTGTCTCATACACCCCGCGATGTTAATCTAGCGACTTGGATTATCATACTTGATGATGGACGTTGGTAGCTTCGGTTTGTTTCGAAACCTTAGAAGCCACGTAAAACAAGTTTTTGCTGAACCGATTAGAGACGTTTAACTTGGTTTTGCAGGAGGGTTTGCATGTGCATGTGATGTGGTATAGCAGTGCTCATAATAATTTGATTATGTATGAGATGACTATATGATGTAAATTAATTAACATGACCTGCGTGTCATGATTCGGCATGATGGCTGGAGCCATATGATTGCACTTTAATGACCTGTGTGTCAACCTTAAGTAATGCATTTATTTTATCTGCTATGGGGATAGCAATATTATCTGGTGCATCGACAAGGTGGTGGAAATCTTCGCGAAGGTGAAGACCGACGAGAATGCCAAAGACGAAGAAATACAAGGCTTGTCCGTCAGAAAGGGCTATACCATATCATGCTATTATAAATTGCCTGAGATGTTTATCCCTTATTTTGCATCCTTCTTGATTGTGCGGTAGTCGCTTTTTATTAGGGTGATCTCTCACAAAATTATCAAGTAGTTAGTGTTCTCCCAAGTGTAGCACCGTCACGGCACCTAACTTTTCGGGGTGCGCCATGGATGCATGGGTACGAACGATTAGGGAAGTGTGAGGCGGGTGAGTTGAGACCTCGCAGCGTGATCACTTGGTTGTCTTGACGTTCAGGCATGAAAGTCATGAGCTCGGAACACACGCATCGAAAGATGAACAAGAGTCACATAGAGATGTGATCGGCAAGTTGGCCTACCGATTAAAATTCCCGTCATGAGATGATGATTCTATGGCGATGAATTGAAGTCTGGATCTTGTATCACTCAAAATCAATTGTGAGAGATATTGATTTGAGTGGGAGCGCACTGTTGAATTAACTTGTTTAATTCTCAGTGCAATTAATTTTGAACACTGTCTAAGTGTGTTTTGCATAATAGTTGTAGAATAATGGCTCGCGTTTCCACCTTCCCTATTAAAATTGAATAGCTGTTAAATATCTGGTTAAAAACCTTTACGGTTGGTAACGTAATGTGAGGATTGTCCTCTAGTGTACCGAGAAGGATTTTGTCCTATCGCATACTTTCGGTATTCTCTCGCTTATGCTATGGATCATGTGACTCTCGTCCTTCGATCCAAAACCCAGAATTCCGTTTTAGTCAAGTGCAATACTTTTGCTTCCATGAGACCCGAACTTCGAAAGTTTGGATAGTTATGTGATATTCATGGAATCTGAAAATCATTTTCAGAGACAGACAAAGGCTAAAAGATATGAGATATCCAAAGCAATGTTTGTTTGCAAACTGTTAGTAAAGGAGTTTACTATGCATTAGACTGATAAGAGAGGGATCCAGAAGAACGCCTGTCATATGATGAAAGGTGAATAAAACAACAATTTAAAGAGAAAGGAAGTGTCCGAAGGGTGTTAGTGAAACTTTCACGCCTAGGAAGTCCGGGGCTAACGCCACTCTTAAGTTGGGTGCTTCTTCTGGAAGTAGGAGAAATACTAAAAGTTAAACTGTTAGAAGTATAAAGGCAATAAGAAAGAAGACTGGAATATCCAGCTCATGTATGAATGTCATACAAGTTTTTGATGTATAGAAGGCTGGTCAAAGATATAGTTCTTGGGAATTATGATTAAATTGTTAATCACTGATTCTTGGGTATTGTGAGTTAATCACAAAGATACCCGCTCGATTGCATTCTGTTGCAACTCGATGTAAGAACTACTATGGCCCTGAAAAACCAGCCGGGAATGAGGTTTAGGTATACACAGGGAACATAGTAAATGTTACTATACCTTCCATCAGTGTATTACCGTCTGTATTTATTTTCATAATTCATTTAGAGTTTCACAAACTCTAGCCCATTGCATAAGGTATCTTGCAAGAAGGTTGTTCATAAGAGAATTTTTTATGTTCGATGTTATGAATAACATAAGGGCCATACTTTCATTGAGAATGAGATATATGTTATGAATAATGATAATAATATATTACCTCTGGATTTACATTCATAATTCATTTTAGAGTTTTACACTCTAGCCCCTTGCACAATGTTGTTGCAAAAGGGTTATTCATAAAAGAACAATTGTTGTTCAGTATTATGAATAACATGAAGGGCCATGCTTCCATCCAGATGGGATGTATGTTACGAATATTGATAGTAATATGATACATCCATAACACTGACGCTAAATGTCGTAAGACTAGGAGAATACCACACAAGTGTGGCACTGCATTTGGTCACATTGGAGAAACCCGCATGGAAAATTCCATTATGATGGATTTTGAAGTCGTTTGATTTTGAATCTTCTGACACTTGCAAATTTCCTCTGAAAAGTGAAGTGACTGAAATAAAAGTTCACAGGCCATAAGGAATGAGCAACAAACTTATTGGTGATCATACATTTTGATGTATGTAGTTCAATAAATGTTGTTGCAAGTAGTGGATTTATCTATCTTCAGAAATGACTCAAGTAGATATATGGATATTTACTTGATGAGACGTACGTCTGGACCTTTTGAAATCATTCGAAAGGTTTTCAAAAATGAAATAGAAGTTATTGTAACAAGAAAATTATGTTTCTACAATTCGATTGCAGAAAGGAATATTTGAGTTACAAGTTTAGCGAATGTCTGATGAGTTGTGAAAGGGGTTTCATAACTTGCACTTCCTGGAACACCACTGCGAGTGGAAAGTCCGTAAAGATGTAATCAAACCATTTATGACATGGTAAGATCAAAGATGACATAAATAAATTTGTCATTATCCCTTTTAAAGAGTGATGCTTTAGAGACTACGGCTTTTACACTGAAAAGAGCTCCATCAGGTCTGTTGAAATGAAGCCATGGTATGGTACGCCCAACCATGTTGTATCTTTTCTTAAACATTTGGAATATGGGGCTTGTGTAAAAGGTTACAAACATATTCCAAATCAGACAAGTGCTACTTTGTAGGTTATCCCAAGTCATTGGGTATTCCTTTCTCACTATACCAAGGCAAATAGGTTTGCCACAAAGAACGGTATGCTTTTTGAAGAAAATGGTTCTTTCAAAAAGGTGAGTGGGAGAATAGTGCAACTCGACGAGATAAACAGTATCTTCATCATCAGGTCAAAGGAAAGAGACCTTGGAAGTAATTCCGGAGTTTCCTACTGCGACTGATCCGGAAGTCTCTACAATAAAATGTATGGACTTCAGTCGAACTTGCAGCTGAACCACGTACGCAAGGCTCGTGCAAACCTCTCAGGTGCGCAAACGAGATATTGTTGTTAGACAACAGTATACCTGCGATACACAAGGAAGCGTTGATGGGCCCTGACTCCGGAATTGGCTAAGTGCCAATACAATCCGAGATAGTCTCCATATAAATGTTTCAAGATTAAAACCTTGATACACCTTTCGGAAGACTTAGAGTCTAACGAATTTTATGGAACTAAAAACTGATACGGGTAAAAATGTTTTATCCATAAAGCTCGACTTGTTGCAATAACAAGTTCAAGGAGTTGACTACGATGAGGTTGTTTCATCATAGCGATGCTTAAAGTCGGTTCGGGTTGAACTAGCAATTAATACATATTTCAATCATGAGATATGAAACAAAGGATGACAAAAGGATTTCCATCTGATGGAAATAAAACCAAGGACTTGCATGTGTTACAGTCCAAGGTATTTTGTCATTCCAGAGGATGCTAGTATGTATGCAAACTTCAGAGTTCCAGCAATGGACAGAAGAGAGCAAAATGGAGTTGGAATCTTCGTGTTTTGATGAAATGGTCAAAGGGGTTTGACTTCATCAAGGGGTAACGAAGATGCTTATGATTCAAGAAAGTAAGTGGGAGCATAACAAAATTTCTAAAAAAAACGTTGTGTGCTTGACACATTGTTAATTGGAAATAAATTTCTTGACACGAATTAGGACTTCATTTGAAAATAGTTTTTCGTTGAAGTGCTTGGGCTAAATAGTCTTGATATTAGGCAGGATGATCTATGGAGATAGATTTACCTGATGGGGCCGAGCAAAGATACATATTGACAAAATGCTAAAACATTTTAGCATTAAAAACGTCAAGGAGTGATTCTTGCCGAAGTCACATGGAAAGAGTTTTTGCAAGACTCGGTGTCCCAAAACACTGATGAGCAAAATACATGATGGAGATTCCACACACCTTCATGTTTGGATTAATCATGTATTCCATGGTATGTAAAAACAACCAGATATGTCCAATACTCCAAAGTTGTTGCGAGTATAGATACCAAAGTGATCAAAAGTTCTGATCATGGGACAACATTGAAAAAGGGTCATTGAGTACTATAGTAGCACTCATGACATGTTTTCTCGCAAGTGGAGATCATGAAGAGTTCGTTGTAAAAGGTTACATCGATACAGTCTTCATCATTTCTCCATGTGATTTTCGATTTAAATTGAGGGTTTTGTGTAACACACAATATGGTGGCACAGTTAGTTGGAATTTGTTCAAACAAGTTACTGTGGCGAATTCTATAACAGAGGCGAAGTATGTTGCCGCTTTTAAAGCGACAAACAAGATACGGAATCATATAGTTCTTTCATGAACTTAGTATGGTTCCAAGAAGGCTTTGGTCAATGGGACACTACTGCAGGTAGTTGCTCCATAACTCAGTCTGAGGAAACCAGGTTCAACCTGTGATTCACATACATACGAAGCCAAGTCCACACAAAATATGAATTTTGTGAAAGCGTGAAAACGCGAGGATACGCAAAGATACACACGGAGCTGAAGTCGTCAGATCCGTTGGACATCAGGCTATACCACATGCGAAGCATATTTACACCGGTGTGCCACAGGTGTAAAGTGCATTAGCATTAACTAGATTATTGACTCTAGTGCAAGTGGGAGTCTGTAGGAGATATGCCCTAGAGGCAATAATAAATGTTATTGATTATCTCCCTGTTCATAATTAGGTTTATGTTCCATGCTATAACTGCTATGGTTCTCGAGTCTACAATAACCACGAGGCTCGGAGGAAGACTCATATGCACGTGTGGAATAATAAACAGTAAAATGTATTCCTGGTCTGGCCTCTAAGACTAGCTCAAGTATTGCATGATGGTTCAGTTTTCCTGATCATGGGCATGTCTATTCCAGCAATTTTGAGGGCACAATGTTAGGAGAACACTTGTGTTGAATCGACCCGATTGATGTTATGCTATGAGATTCATTCGTCACAAGTTAATGGTAAATAACACAGAGATGGTTGACGTTTGTATGATTCCTTAGACCATGAGAGTGTCGAGTTTCTTCATGCTTGCTTCATGAACTTTGGGGTTTGTTAAACGTCATCCGTAAATGGGTGGCTATTACGGCGGCTTACGGGTTCATGGGAAAGTATGTCATGTAACTTGATAGCTCGATATTGGGATTTGCTCCTCCGACGATGGAGAGATATCTCTGGGCCCTCTCGGTGTTACGGTATCCATCATCGTCTGGCCAGACACTTTGTGATTTGATCACGGGGATGGCAGAACACGGTAACGAGAAAAGAGAACAATACCGGTAACGAGGTAACTAGCATAGTGGACAAGTTGTTGATCCACAGAAATGCCAACATGTCTCACCTCGGGTATTTGTAACATATCGTGAAGCAACAGGAATAGCACACGGCAACTGGAGGTTCACTCGAATATTCATTCGTGTGGGTATAGGGGTCAATATGGGTGTCCACGGCTCCGATGCTGATCATTGATCGGAAAGTGTTCCGGTCATGTCTATACTTCACCGAACCTATAGGGTCACACGCTTAAGGGTCATCTATCTGCTGAATACTAGACAGGGAGTCTGAGAGAAAGTCACCGAAAAAGTTTCGTAGACAACGGAAGAGTTCCGGAGAGAGAGAACATCGAAAGAGTTTCGGTAAAACCGAAAAGGTGTTTTGGAATATATTATTAGGTCAAATAGGTTTTTGGCATCGCATGGAAATTTTCAGAGGATGTCAGAATTGGTCTGGGAATTTTCAGAGAGAAAAAACCGGAAATGTTCCGGAGCTGCCGTAACCGCTGTTGTTGCTTTTCGCTGATGAAAACTATCATACCGGAAATGTTTCGGAACACGCCCAGAATAATTTTAGAGGGTACCGGAAATGTTCTGGGACCTTCTGGAATTTTTCAGAAAAACATTCATGGAAAACATCTTGTCTTAGCGCGACGGGACAAGATCCCACGAATCGGGGGTGCTTGTTTGGTGGCTTTTTGTCTAGGGAGCATGCATGTTTCATGGAGACATGTTGGTGGCTTGTTGGGGGGGCCCCCCCATGGGGGGGGCACATGTGTGGCTGGCCCAAGGGGTGTCCCCTTGGTGTCCCCATGATGCCTCCCTTGCATTACCATTATGCCCTTTCATGTGTGACATGAAGCTTGGGTATTTTGGTATTTCAACATCCCACCCCACCCCTTGCCTTGGCCTATAAAAGGAGGAGTCGGGGCCGCCATCTCCTTCATCCCTTGCTCTCATACACAAGCCATGCATGATCTGGCATTCTCTCTCCCTCCCACGAAATAGTTTCGTAGTGCCGAAAGGCTGTCTAGGTTCCGGTGGGAACTAGTTCTGGACGGCGAAGCCCTGCCGGATAGATGACACCGTATGTGTGCAACTCTGTAGAGAGGTCGTAGTTTCGATCTTAGTGCCCGAGGGGCTGTTCGTGAGTGCCTCCCGATGGGCTGTCCAAGTGACGGTCCGAGTTCTGTGGGTCCTCCCGGAGGGCTGTCCGCAACACCGTCCGGGGGACTGTTCGACCGCCTCCCGGAGGGCTGTCCGAGGGGCAGATGAGGGAGTACATCCTCGCGGTTGGGAGGTTGTAAATCCTAGCTGCGGGGATCTGCACCGCCGATGGTCATCGACTCTACTTCCGCTGCGCTACGAGTCGGTAACGAAAATGATCAAACCTTGTATGCAGTCTCCATATTGGCCCTGGGCTGGTGCGTAGGTCGGAAAAATTTTGTTTTCTGCTGCGTTACCCTACACATAGCTCCATCTGTGCCGACGGCCCCGACAAAATGTCGTCGGCATATAGGTTTATTCCGGTAGTGCAACGAGTGTCAGCAGCCTGGCGCAGTGAGTCTCGGCGACAAATGCATGTTGATGGACCCACGCAGGTGGTGCCGTTGTCCGCTGTTTTGACTGTATCGATGGCAGTATGGCCCGGCAAGGTCAATACATTGATCTCTTCTGATGGTGGGATGGCAGATGATGGTGGCGGCTGTACATTTGGTGCATGCTGAGGGTCTGCTAGATCGATTTGTGCTCTCGGTTTGCCGGCGGGCGACTTGGTGAGGCCACCAGATTAGATGGTGTGTGTTGATGCAAGATTGGGGCACATCATCAAGCTTGTAGGTGTAGCCACTGTAGTTGCCAGGAAAGTGGCTTTGGATTGATCTATGTACTTGTTTTTTCGGGTTAATTGTTTTTAGGGTCAGAGTATAAAAATCAGGCGGTAATACATTCAAATAATACAAATTGTTATACTCTAACAGGGATAGTAGCAATGAGCTCTTGATCACCAAACGGACTCGCTTCAGCAGCAAGTTCATGGGCCACCCTATTGCCCTCTCTAGCAATATGTGAGACTTTGTGATCTGCAAAGACTGAGAGAATATTCTTAACTGGAAGGGTTGTGCGCACTTTGCTGCGCCATTCGTGTTGTTGGGTTTCTTAAAAAAATCACTCTGCTTCAAAGGTGTATTATTTTTTTGAAAAGTCAAATCCTTGAAGCTTGATCAAATTTGTAGAGAAATATTTCAAAATATGTAACATCAAATCGGTTCTTTTAGATTCATCACAAAATGAATTTCCATACTTTTTTTATATTGTGGATGTTGATACTTTTGCTCCGAATTGGTCAAAGTTAAAGAAATTTGACTTTCTAAAAACCTAATACCCCTTATATTTTATAGCTGATGGAATATTTAGTTTGGCGGGTGTGGAAAATGATAGAGTGTGTTCTATTTTAATTTATAATGCGGTGATTTGGTGGGCCTGTCGTGGTGTGTTTCTACGTTATCCGCTAACCAACCTATATTTATGTGGGAAATTTTCAATGTTGGTGGTTGCATGTACTATATTGATGCTATATATCACATGGTGGGGCTTCTTTTTTCTTGGTGGTGGGAGGGTGAGCGGGATTGATATGTTTTTAAAAGGTCGGTTACTGCTGATTGATTTTAAAAATTGTTGGCCTAGTTAAAATTGTAAACTAAATCAAAATTGAATACCTCAATTGAATGAAAGAGCTATAAAATTTTGAGATATAGTGAATTAAAAGAATTGAATGGGAAAGCTTGAGAAATTATTGACCCGGTCAAAATTGGATGACCCAATTCTAAATCGATATCTCAATTTATTGTGAGGCCTTAAAAATTAGGAATCATAGTGTATAGTATAAAAGAATTGAACGGTGAAGCTTTAAGAAAAATTGTTGACCCGGTCAAAATCAGATGCCCCAATTCTAATTAAAGACCTCAATTAAACGTGGACTCTTTAAAACTAAGGAGCTTAGTGTTATAGAGGATGTCCAGGATAAGGCCATACATGCAAAGACTGAGAGAATATTTTTAATGTCCAGGATCAGGCTATACAGTGGCGTCAGGGCTGAGGCTGAACAGAATATCATGCGGGCTTGCATCTCCTTCCTTCTCGTACAGATTCTGAAAGGACTGTCTCGTCATTTCTTAATGGTTTGAATCGATACGCCAAAAAGTTAACAACCGAACAATCAAAAACCAATTGTTCATCTGCGTCAGAAGCATCGACGCCCGACCATATTTTCTTGTCGTCCTTACCTTGTTGCGATCCATGTAGCGAAACAAACTTGTAAGTTGTCACAAAATCTCATAATGGCCGTAGTTGGGATCAAAATTCAAAACCTAGCTACAATGACATATTGTCTGGAAAACTGAGTGACATGCATTTGCTGCAAAATTTGGCACAGCCGATTCAGATTTCTGCATAAGGGCAAGCAGTTTGTTGGTCCTCAGATGTTAAAACGCCTCTAAAACCTACATGGCATGCAGTGCTAGTTTCAAACAGAGCCACCAATTCCGCAACTGCGAGATTCAAGATGACATGACCAAGACTGATTTGCGACCCCCCACCCTATCATCACCTAGTTAGTCAACTCCATGATGGCCCTGACAATGTCACATCTGCAGCCTTGAGTGCCTTCACAGCCCTGGACCTCAGACACGGAGGCCTGTGCCATCACGACCTCGACGTCCTTCTTGTCAACGCCCGTCTCGTTGACCTCCTCCTCGTCTTGGACTGCTGCCACGGATGGCTCACCCTTTGAGATGACGCTTCTCGGTCCCGGCGCCTTGAACTGCTCCGCCACTTGTGTCAACAGCTGAGTGTCCATATCCTCCATCTTGACCACCCCGAACATGACATAGGTTTCTGAGTGCGAGCTCTTGAAGACGTCTGGCTTGGAGAAGACGTCTGGCTTGGAGTGGTTTCCACTTATAAGCAGACTCCAGGATTTTGGTACAAAATTAATGGATGCATAGCTAATGTGCTCACCAACCTCCCTCTGCGTAAGCATGCTCAACATTTATAAAGGATGCACTGCTCTCTGTATTCTCCTTGTAGCCTCTAGCTATGTTATGATGATAGTGCTAGCAGCCAAACAAAAACACGATCAGGATTGAGGCCCCTGAGTGAGAGAGCGCGGTGACAATAAACAATGGGTATGCAATCCTTTATGACATATGAATGTGATGCATATGGAAACACATCGTCTGTAAGAATCATATGTGTCATAGCCAAGGGTGATCACACCCTGCATTTGCGAGGAGGAAAGACATGGGAAACACTAATATACTCGCTCAGGAGATGGCAATATCTCCCGAAACCACTCCATAGCCAGGTAGCCACACACAGAAATTGAAAAATGGATGGTATCATGTTGTAAAAACTAGACAAATCAATTTTTTTCCTCTCTTCCCCCTCAACTGCAACCCGCGCTCACCTCCCGACGACCTAGGGTTTGTGCGCATTACGAATAAGGACCTAGATATTACAATACGCGAGCAAAGGGAGAGAATGGGAGCGGGAAACGAAAGGGCCAGATGTGCGGATGTGAACAAGCCGAAGACACACAAAGTCACATAGCACAGAACCAGGCAGGCAACCATCACAAGATGGAACCCACCTTTCTTGAACTATGTGACAAAACAAACTAGAAAGCCACCTCCAAATCCCACGATGGCTGTAGTATGTAATAAAATCCAAAAGCAAACTAGAATATCATATTGTCTCAAACACGATGACATGCATTTGAAAGCAAAATTTGGCACGGCTGATTACAGATTTTCCCAAAAGAGCAAGCAGTTTGCTGATCCTCACATGTTAAAACAACTAGGAAACCTACAAGCCACTACTAGTTAGTTTCAACAGACACAAACCTCCAATTCCGCAACTGTAACATTCAAGATGACATGACCAAACTCCACGGTGGCACTGACAATGTCATCATCCGCGACCTTGAACGCCTTCACGGCCCTGGATCTCGACATGGATGCCTACGTCATCACGAGCTTGGCGTCCATCTTGTCAGACACCCATCTCATTGACCTCCACATCGTCCTAGCCTACTGCCATGGATGGCTCGCCCTTCAAGATGACACTGCTTTGGCCAGGCACCTTGAACTGCTCCGTCACCTGTCTGCAGCCAAGTGCTCATGGTTCTCAATGTTGGCCTCCCTGAATATGACGTAGGTTTCTGAGTGTGCACTTGAAGAAGTATGGCTTGGAGATGACAAACATAACTGTGAGGACCCTTCCAAAAAATTCAGATGGCATATGAAGCTACAACGCTGAGCATGGTATGATCTTCAGTACAAGCTCCAAAAGTCTTGTATTTTCCCATTCAGTGATGAGTGCAGAGGCAAGGGTGAGCCGATACAATGAAACGGAGCACGCGTGTGTAACCAAACCACTTTGGAGAAAGTAAAATTAAAGCTCAGGTATGAGGAAGTCTCCAAGATTTGGTCACAAAATTAATGGATGGATAGCTAACGCGCTCACAAGCTTTCCTCGGTGTAAAGCATGATCAGACCTTATAAAAGACACACTGCTCTTTGTAGTCTCCTTGTAGCCTCTAACTATGTTAATGATGATAGTACTAGCAGCCAAACAAACACGATCGAGGCTGAGATTCCCGAGAGCAAGCGGTGTCAATAAACAGTGGATTGGCTCGACACAATCTGTCATGACATATGAATGGGAGGCATATGGCAACACGTCTTCTCCAAAATTATTATGGTGCATACTTGAAGGCCAATCTAAAGTATTTCTGAAGACGGAATGCAACGGTAACGCTATTGCCCTCACGCAGGAGCTAACTGGAGAAGGTGGCAGTGCAGAAGCCGAACATACTCCACAACCAGACTTACCAGCAGAATATGGAAAGGGGGCAAGAAAAAATTCACTTTGTAAAAACTGGATTATTTTCTGGTTCTCTTCCTCATCCCCTCAATTGCGACCCAGGATTACCTCACGGAGAGCTAGGGTTCCATCATATTCAGAATGAGGACCTACAGTTTGCAGTACACAGGGGGTAATTGTGACCTGGGGAGTGTACCTCACCGCAGGCTGCAGCACTAGTACAGAGCACATCCACGAGTAGGCAACCAGCACAACCTACAACGCTTTCTTTCTTTTAACAGCAGTACAATCTACAACTTGTCAACGCATATGCATCAAAACTGACCCAGAAAAACGAAATATCCAAAAGAATTTGTACCAAGGAGAAAAAGGGTGTGTTTAGTTTTTACCTCACAACAGAATACTAGTGGCAAAAAAAGTGGAAACATTGGCAAAAAAATGAGTTTAGAAAAGAGTATTGATACGCCAAAAAGTTAACTGAATAAACAAAAACCAATTGTTCATCGACAAAGCTTCGCCACAGCCACCAGCTCGGTCATAAGCATTGAAGCCCGATCATATTTTCTTTGTCATCCTTGCCTTGTTTTGATCCATGTGGCAAAACAAACTTGAAAGTTGTCTCAAAATCTCACGATGGCCGTAGTTGCGATCAAAATCCAACAGCTGGCTACAATGACATATTGTCTGAAACACCGAGTGACATGCATTTGTAGCAAAATTTGGCTCAGTCGATTCAGAATTCTGCATAAGAGCAAGCAGTTTGCTGGTCCTCAGATGTTAAAACGCCTCAAAAACCTACATGCCAGTACTAGTTTCAACAGACAGAGCCTCCAATTCCGCAACTGCAACATTCAAGATGACATGACCAAGACTGATTTGCGACCCCCCACCCTATCATCACCTAGTTAGTCAACTCCATGATGGCGCTGACAATGTCACCATCTGCAGCCTTGAGCGCCTTCACAGCCCTGGACCTCGACACAGAGGCCTGCATCATCACGACCTCAACATCCTTGTTATCAACGCCCGTCTCGTCGACCTCCTCGTCATCTTGGGCTGCTGCCACGGACGGCTCACCCTTTGAGATGACGCTGCTCGGTCCCGGCGCCTTGAACTGCTCCGCCGCTTCTGTCAGCAGCTGAGCGTCCATGTCCTCCATCTTGACCACCCCGAACATGACATAGGTTTCTGAGTGCGAGCTCTTGAAGACGTCTGGCTTGGAGAGAACAAACGTAGCCTGCAATAGTATTGAGAGATGTTAGGAAAATGCGCCAACCACCAGCATGTAATTATGCTACAGGGAACAATGGCTGAAATGGTTATGATGCTCACGGTCTTGCTCTGCTTGATAGTTACACGGCTCACACCAGTAATGGCCTTCATGCCAAGCTTCTCCATCGCTTTCCTGCACTTCTTCTCACTCCTAGATCTTCCACTGGCATCACCTCCTAGTGCCAGAAAGCACAGGCGCATAATGTCAGATTTTCAAATTTTTGCATAACCCCAGAATTTTACAACTAGACATAGTTCACTTTGTGAATTATTATCGGTAATCATTAGAAATGGAAAGTGTAACATTCATACAACACTTGAACTTTTCTCAAGCACGATTGAACAGAAACTGTGACTGCAATCAAGTATTCTTGGTATCCATTGTCGATTTTGGAATTTTGAACAAGATCTTAGTTTTGGCACTTTGGGTAAGGTACAAAGGATTAGCTATTCATATAATGGAAATCCCAGAATCAGTACATACTAAATGCATTGAAATGATTCACATACCAAAATTATACTTGCAAAACCAAGATTTTACATTCAGGGTTTGTTCCTATATCAAACTAAATGCTATAGCTGAACATTCATGTATACGTTAATGGAAGTTGAAATTGAAACAAGGTGCCACCTTACTGAGGTGAATATTATATACAAATGGCAGGAAGTACTGAAGAAACTATATATTCTGTAAATAAGCAGTGCTGAATAATTGAGGAATGAGTAAATATGATACCATTCCAAAAAAGTGAGAATATAGACCACAAAGGCATATCGATGGTTCGTAAAGAACAGAACATTAGAACAGAAACAAACTGGTCAGTTCCTAATCTTCAAATAAAAAACAGGTGAAAGTGAACCAAAATAGGTAAATATAGAGTTTGTATCATTGAGGAACAGATCAGATAACAATTTCTAAATTATGAAAATGCCAAAATTGAGACCAACAGAAACAAAATAATCCATTGATGCAGCGGTTGAATAAGCAACGTTTAATTTAGAATTTTGGTGTGGGCATTAACTTCAGATGTCTAAATTTATGTTAGAACTAGGCAGCATTACAATAAGAAACAGGCTTATCTGTAACTAAAGTGGCTACTTGAACTGAATAGAAGGAAGTAGAGAATTTCAGCATACCCTCAACATCACCGTCATCCATTTCATCCTCATCCTCATCATCGATGTCATCATCATCCTCAAGGATAGGCTCATCTTCCTGAGAGTATGCATTCCAAATATCATATTACTTGATGGTCATAAGTATTAAACACTAAACAGCGCTGCCTCTGAACAGGGGATATGCAGAGGAGGGGAAACAGAGTTAGCCATATGCAGAAATGAAAAAACCAGTAAATAGTCTACCCCCCAGTATTATCTTCCAAGCATGAAGATGTCAATACATACTAAGTAGCATCAGCACAAGATAAAAGGAAATGACACTCCAAAGGCAAAAAATGAACTGCTGTCTGCATTGACAACAGAAGGTATGCTCACACATTTATATTGTTGGTACAGGAAATATGCCATAAAGCATATAAGCATACGCACAAGATACTTGGTTACTAACCGACTTCCAAAGCTAATTACAAACAAGGAAGGCCCCGTTTCTACTCTAGCAATCACCAAAGGTGGATGCTTTCATCTATGCTTGCTCAAAATTCGTTTCAGATTTGTACCCATAAGACAAAGCAGTAGCATTTCAGTTTGCAGCACTACAGATCGCTCTGAAAGGGAACCACAAACTGTACATAATTAGGACAACTGGCAAACAAGTGAAGAACCACAATGTTCAACTGGCAAACAAGTGAAGAACCATAAGACAAAGCAGTAGCATTTCAGTTTGTAACAGCAAAGTTAGGAGCAGAACGATCAAAGGATAGCATTGGCAACCTTTGGGCCTGAAAATTAAACTCCCAGTTGGACAAGTGAGCATGAATCCCTCATGTGCAGGTTCATGGAGGCCTGGGTTGGCCTGAACCACTGCCCTTCACCGTAAAAAGAGGATCCCAGAAAGGACAAACATTCAAGGGAAGTACCATCAGGTTGGCCACCCATTACAGACACAGAGTTCTCCACCCAGAGAGAGCTCTGCGACCTAGGAGACATCGACAGACGAGATCTAGCGCTATAACACCACGACCGCGACGGAACACGCCGATCCAGAGGCCGAACGAGCAAGAAAGGCGAATTTTTTTTTTTAATTATTTTTTTTGCTGAAATGTGAGGCGATGATTTTTCAGTTGAACAGAGCACCAAATCGAAGACGGGGAGGGGTCGGAATGGAGGATCACCTCGATGTTGTGCTCCTCGAGCTGGGCGCGGAGAAGCTCGGCGGCCGTCATGGTGGCGCGCCGGTAAAAGCTTGGCGGAGGGGAAAGTAAAACCCTAGCTACGAGGAGGGAGTTGGGAGCGGGAGAGGAGACGGCGAAGAGAGACTGCGACGGGAAGAAAGAGACGACCCGCTTGACTTGTGTGGTGGTCGGGTGGTCGGGTGGGTGTACACTGGGCCTGGACCTTGCTGTTCGGCCCAGGGCCTAGACTCTGTTTTTTCTTTTTGGGGTTAGAGGGCCTAGACCAGTTCCCTTGCAATCTTGGCGATCTAGAAATTGCATTGCACATCTTGGCGAATCAAGGCGCTTTCAAAAACCAATATTGGTAATGTTCGTGCAGGTGAAAGACTGACAATATTGTTGCTCCAGTCCAATTGCAACTTCTTTACCGAAGTCTTTGGAGTATTTCTACGAGCAGAGATTGACTCCGTGAAGAATGTGTTTTCAAGAGATTTCATTGTAATTCTTAGTCATAGGAGTTATTTTGTATTTTCTTGGATCTTAGGTCCAAACCAGTGTACCTGTAATTGTTATGAGTATCAATAAAGTTACATGACAGTTTTAGGAAACGATTCTCGAAAAAAAAGCAGGGTTACCATACAAAACATAGTCAGTATTTCCCCTGGCGGCTAAACCAAGTTTCGCCTATCCTCCTGCGGCGCTAGCTACCATGAGTTTTGTTGGTAACGGTTTCTCGTGGAGTCCTGGTGATTTTCTTCTACTGCTCCCCACTGGACTCTCCGGCGTCGGTGTCTATGGGATCTTCGTGGAAGGCCGACCATGGCGCACACACAAGGAAGATGTTGACGATCTCCTACAACGTCTAGCGCTGCATGAAGATGAAGAGGGCGGTTTTCCTCTAGGAGGATGAAGTAGAGATACCAGACGTCTAGACTAAGTGCTTGGCAATAGCTAGGGTTCATACTAGCAAAGGGTTTAGTCTATTTTCACTTTATTCTGATATGAGGAATGCGTGGAACCCTGTGAGGGAAGTCTGTTGGCGTCTGATCAAACCAAATCTGTTCAAGATTTAGTTTGGATGCCTAGGTGGCTGGAACACGGACATGAACATGTGGTCGTGGTTGTTTCGCAACCAGGAAGTAATCATAGAGTATGATGGGTTTAAGAATCCGCGATTGGTGAACCTGAACATTATTGCGGTCTGGCCACATGTGCTAAAACTACCAAATAATTATCTTGATGATAAGGTTGTTAGAGTGATCATGTGCAGGAGAATGGTTGAGATCCAAGAAGTTCAGTAGCCGCTACCGGCAGAAATGTTGGTGCTTTTGTTCAGGTTTGAATTAAATTGGATGTGAATAGAAAATATTTGTATCCATCACTAAAGGGGGGAGAAGGTGTGGTATCAGGTGAAATATGAGAAGCTCCCTATTTTTTGTGGCAACTATGATTTGATTGGTCATTGGCATGAAGAGTGTGGCACGAGAGATCATGATATAGCCAAACATGAATGCGGTGATTTCATGCTTCTTCATGAAGACAGAAGTCAAGGTAGTGGCCGATGATCCGGCCGAAGCAACACTAGAGGAAGGGTTGGAGCACATTTTGGCAGAAGATTTGGGAGAGCATTCAATCCTGATGTCCGTGACAGCGGTAATGCGGATGAGCTCAATACAAGAACGTCTGCGTATGAGAGTTGGCGTTGGAATGCTACCCTTAACTAGAAATAGCAACCTAATGAAAGCTTACTACTATGTTGGTTGAAAATCCTTTTGCTATAAAGCAGTTGGCAATGAAATTGGGTGTTGTAGGAGAAACACATGATCTGTCTGGTGCAATAGTTCCAGTTGGTGCTGGTTCCCTAGTGGCAGGAATTGTGCACAAGTTTGATGGAAATAACCTCTTAGTGGGTCCTTTATTAACTCAACCGATGAAAAAAATGAAGTGAAGATTAGGTGACAGAGATGGTGGAAGTTTTGTTGACGGCAAGGAAATCTTAGAGAGATTGGCAGACTCCTTCGAGAGGTACAGTCTGGAACAATGGGTCTCTTGTTTTTGAACTGTCACGGAGCGGGCAATACCGGGATAGTTTGAGAACTTCATGAGGAAGTTTGCCTCAACAGTGTTAGGCATAGTGGAAACTCATATTGTTGGAAATATGCCCTAGAGGCAATAATAAAATGGTTATTATTATATTTCCTTGTTCATGATAATTGTCTATTGTTCATGCTATAGTTGTATTAACCGGAAACCGTAATACATGTGTGAATACATAGACCACACCATGTCCCTAGTGAGCCTCTAGTTGACTAGCTCGTTGATCAATAGATGGTCATGGTTTCCTGACCATGGACATTGGATGTCGTTGATAACGGGATCACATCATTAGGAGAACGATGTGATGGACAAGACCCAATCCTAAGCATAGCACTAGATCGTGTAGTTCGTCTGCTAGAGCTTTTTTAATTTCAAGTATCATTTCCTTAGACCATGAGATTATGCAACTCCCGGATACCGTAGGAATGCTTTGGGTGTATCAAATGTCACAACGTAACTGGGTGACTATAAAGGTGCACTACAGGTATCTCCGAAAGTGTCTGTTGGGTTGGCACGAATCGAGACTGGGATTTGTCACTCCGTGTGACGGAGAGGTATCTCTGGGCCCACTCGGTAATACATCATCATAATGAGCTCAATGTGACTAAGGAGTTAGTCACGGGATCATGTGTTACGGAACGAGTAAAGAGACTTGCCGGTAACGAGATTGAACTAGGTATAGGGATACCGACGATCGAATCTTGGGCAAGTAACATACCGATGGACAAAGGGAACTGTATACGGGATTAATTGGATCCCCGACATCATGGTTCATCCGATGAGATCATCGTGGAACATGTGGGAGCCAATATGGGTATCCAGATCCCGCTATTGGTTATTGGTCGGAGAGGTGTCTCGGTCATGTCTGCATGGTTCCCGAACCCGTAGGGTCTACACACTTAAGGTTCGGTGACGCTAGAGTAGTAATGGGAATTGTATGTGGTTCTTATATATGGGAAGTCCTATTTTGGCCCCCGGAAAATGTTCGGGATTTTTCGGTATTGTACCGGGAAGGTTCTAGAAGGTTCCGGAGTGGGGCCCACCTACATAGGGGACCCACATGAACGTGGGTAGTGGGGGCAAGGCCCCACACCCCTGGTCAAGGCACACCAAGATCCCCCTTAGAAGGAATAAGATCATATCCTGAAGGGATAAGATCAAGATCCCTAAAAAGGGGGGATAACAATCGGTGGGGAAGGGAAAGGATGGGATTTCTTTCCTCCCACCTTTGCCAACGCCCCAATGGACTTGGAGAGCAAGAAACCAGCCCCCTCCACCCCTATATATAGTGGGGAGGTGCATGGGAGCTGCACCCCTGGCCCCTGGCGCAGCCCTCCCCCCTCCTACTCCTCCTCCTCCGTAGTGCTTAGCGAAGCTCTGCCGGAGAACCACGAGCTCCACCGCCACCACGCCGTCGTGCTGCCGGAGCTCTCCCTCAACTTCTCCTCCCCCCTTGCTGGATCAAGAAGGAGGAGACATCCCCGGGTTGTATGTGTGTTGAACGCGGAGGCGCCGTCCGTTCGGCGCTTGGATCGGATCTTCCGCGATTTGAATCGCCGCGAGTACGACTCCATCAACCGCGTTCTTTGCAACGCTTCCGCTTAGCGATCTTCAAGGGTATGAAGATGCACTCCCTCTCTCTCGTTGCTAGCATCTCCTAGATTGATCTTGGTGACACGTAGGAATTTTTTTTAATTATTACTATGTTCCCCAACAGTGGTATCAGAGCTAGGTCTATGCGTAGATTCTATACATGAGTAGAACACTAGTTGTGGGCGATGATTTGTTCAATTTGCTTACCGTTATTAGTCCTATCTTGATTCAGCGGCATTGTGGGATGAAGCGGCCCGGACCGACCTTACACGTACACTTACGTGAGACAGGTTCCACCGACTGACATGCACTTGTTGCATAAGGTGGCTAGCGGGTGTCTGTCTCTCCCAATTTAGTCGGATCGGATTCGATGAAGAGGGTCCTTATGAAGGGTAAATAGCAATTGGCATATCACCGTTGTGACTTTTGCGTAGGTAAGAAACGTTCTTGCTAGAAACCCATAGTAGCCACGTAAAACATGCAACAACAATTGGAGGACGTCTAACTTATTTTTGCAGGGTATGCTATGTGATGTGATATGGCCAAAAGGATGTGATGAATTATATATGTGATGTATGAGATTGATCATGTTCTTGTAATAGGAATCACGACTTGCATGTCGATGAATATGACAACCGGCAGGAGCCATAGGAGTTGTCTTAATTTATTGTATGACCTGCGTGTCAATGAAAATGCCATGTAATTACTTTAATTTATTGCTAACCGTTAGCCATATAGTTGGCGAGACAACTTCATGGAGACACGATGATGGAGATCATGGTGTCATGCTGGTGACGATGGTGATCATGACGCGCCTCGAAGATGGAGATCAAAAGCGCAAGATAATATTGGCCATATCATGTCACTTTGTGATTTGCATGTGATGTTTATCATGTTTACATCTTATTTGCTTAGAACGACGGTAGCATAAATAAGATGATCCCTCACTAAAAATTTCAAGAAATGTGTTCCCCCTAAGTGTGCACCGTTGCGAAGGTTCGTTGTTTCAAAGCACCACGTGATGATCGGGTGTGATAGATTCTAACGTTTGCATACAACGGGTGTAAGCCAGATTTACACATGCGAAACACTTGGGTTGACTTGACGAGCCTAGCATGTACAGACATGGCCTCGGAACACAAGAGACCGAAAGGTCGAACATGAGTCGTATAGTAGATGCGATCAACATGGAGATGTTCACCATTGATGACTAGTCCGTCTCACGTGATGATCGGACACGGCCTAGTCGATTCGGATCATGTATCACTTAGATGACTAGAGGGATGTCTATATGAGTGGGGGTTCATTAAATAATTTGATCAGATGAACTTAATTATCATGAACTTAGTCTAAAATTGTCTTTACAACCTATCTTGTAGATCCAATGGCCCACGCTAATGTTGCCCTCAACTTCAACGTGTTCCTAGAGAAAACCAAGCTGAAAGATGATGGTAGCAACTATACGGACTGGGTTCGTAACTTGAGGATCATCCTCATAGCTGACAAGAAAGCATATGTCCTTGAAGCACCGCTAGGTGACGCACCCATTTTCCCAGCAACTCAAGACGTTATGAACGCCTGGCAGTCGCGTAGTGATGATTACTCCCTGGTTCAGGGCAGCATGCTTTACAGCTTAGAACCGGGGCTCCAAAAGCGTTTTGAGCAACACGGAGCATATGAGATGTTCCAAGAGCTGAAAATGGTTTTCCAAGCTCATGCCCGGGTCGAGAGATATGAAGTCTCCGACAAGTTCTACAGTTGTAAGATGGAGGAAAACAACTCTGTCAGCGAGCATATACTCAAAATGTCTGGGTTGCACAACCACTTGTCTCAGCTGGGAGTTAATCTTCCAGATGACTCGGTCATTGACAGGATCCTCCAGTCGCTTCCACCTAGCTACAGAGCTTTGTGATGAACTACAATATGCAAGGGATGGAGAAGTCCATTCCTGAGTTATATTCAATGCTGAAATCAGCGGAGGTGGAGATCAAAAAGGAACATCAAGTGTTGATGGTGAATAAGACCACTAGTTTCAAGAAATGCAAGGGTAAGAAGAACTTCAGGAAGGACGGCAAGGGAGTTGCCGCGCTCGGTAAGTCAGTTGCCGGGAAGAAGCCAAAGAATGGACCAAAGCCTGAGACTGAGTGCTTTTATTGCAAGGGAAATGCTCACGGGAAGCGGAACTGCCCCAAGTACTTAGCGGATAAGAAGGCCGGCAATGCCAAAGGTATATATGATATACATGTTATTGATGTGTACCTTACCAGCGCTCGTAGTAGCTCCTGGGTATTTGATACCGGTGCGGTTGCTCACATTTGTAACTCAAAACAGGAGCCGCGGAATAAGCGGAGACTGGCGAAGGACGAGGTGACGATGCGCGTCGGGAATGGTTCCAAGGTCGATGTGATCGCCGTTGACACACTACCTCTACATTTACCTTCGGGATTAGTTTTAAACCTCAATAATTGTTATTTAGTCCTAGCTTTGAGCATGAACATTGTATGTGGATCTCGTTTAATGCGAGATGGCTACTCATTTAAATCCGAGAATAATGGTTGTTCTATTTATATGAGAGATATGTTTTATGGTCATGCCCCGCTAGTCAAGGGTTTATTTTTATTGAATCTCGAACGTGATGTTACACATATTCATAGTGTGAATGCCAAAAGATGTAAGGTTGATAATGATAGTCCCACATACTTGTGGCACTGCCGCCTTGGTCACATTGGTGTCAAACGCATGAAGAAACTCCATGCAGATGGACTTTTGGAGTCTCTTGATTATGAATCATTTGACACGTGCGAACCATGCCTCATGGGCAAAATGACCAAGACTCCGTTCTCCGGAACAATGGAGCGAGCAACCAACTTGTTGGAAATAATACATACTGATGTATGCGGTCCAATGAGCGTTGAGGCTTGCGGTGGCTATCGTTATGTTCTCACCCTCACTGATGACTTAAGTAGATATGGGTATGTCTACTTAATGAAACACAAGTCTAAGACCTTTGAAAAGTTCAAGGAATTTCAAAGCGAGGTAGAGAATCAACGTGACAGGAAAATAAAGTTCTTACGATCAGATCATGGAGGAGAATACTTGAGTCACGAGTTTGGCACGCACTTAAGGAAATGTGGAATTGTTTCACAACTCACGCCGCCTAGAACACCACAGCGTAATGGTGTGTCCGAACGTCGTAATCGCACTCTATTGGATATGGTGCGATCTATGATGTCTCTTACCGATCTACCGCTATCATTTTGGGGTTATGCTTTAGAGACTGCCGCATTCACTTTAAATAGGGCACCGTCTAAATCCGTTGAGACGACACCATATGAATTATGGTTTGGGAAGAAACCTAAGCTGTCGTTTCTGAAAGTTTGGGGATGCGATGCTTATGTCAAGAAACTTCAACCTGAAAAGCTCGAACCCAAATCGGAAAAATGCGTCTTCATAGGATACCCTAAGGAAACTATTGGGTATACCTTCTACCTCAGATCCGAAGGCAAGATCTTTGTTGCCAAAAATGGATCCTTTCTGGAGAAAGAGTTTCTCTCGAAAGAAGTAAGTGGGAAGAAAGTAGAACTTGACGAGGTACCCCCTCTTGAACCGGAGAGTAGCACAGCTCAGGAAGATGTTTCTGTGGTGCCTGCACCGACTAGAGAGGAAGTTAATGATGATGATCATGAAACTTCGAGTCAAGTTGCTACTGAACTTCGTAGGTCCACGAGGACACGTTTCGCACCAGAGTGCTACGGCAACCCTGTCCTAGAAATCATGTTGTTAGACAACGGTGAACCTTCGAACTATGAAGAAGCGATGGCGGGCCCGGATTCCAACAAATGGCTTGAAGCCATGAAATCCGAGATAGGATCCATGTATGAAAACAAAGTATGGACTTTGACGGACTTGCCCGATGATCGGCAAGCCATAGAGAATAAGTGGATCTTTAAGAAGAAGATTGACGCGGATGGTAATGTGACCATCTATAAGGCTCGGCTTGTCGCTAAGGGTTATCGACAAGTTCAAGGGGTTGACTACGATGAGACCTTCTCACCCGTAGCGAAGCTGAAGTCCGTCTGAATCATGTTAGCAATTGCCGCATTCTATGACTATGAGATCTGACAAATGGATGTCCAAACGGCATTCCTTAATGGTTTCCTTAAGGAAGAATTGTATATGATGCAGCCGGAAGGTTTTGTCGATCCTAAGAATGCTGACAAAGTATGCAAGCTCCAGTGCTCCATCTATGGGCTGGTGCAAGCATCTCGGAGTTGGAACATTCGCTTTGATGAAATGATCAAAGCGTTTGGGTTTATACAGACTTATGGAGAAGCATGTATTTACAAGAAAGTGAGTGGGAGCTCTGTAGCATTTCTCATATTATATGTGGATGACATACTGTTGATGGGAAATGATATAGAACTTTTGGAAAGCATAAAGGCCTACTTGAATAAGTGTTTTTCAATGAAGGACCTTGGAGAAGCTGCTTACATATTAGGCATCAAGATCTATAGAGATAGATCGAGACGCCTCATTGGTCTTTCACAAAGCACATACCTTGACAAGATATTGAAGAAGTTCAATATGGATCAGTCCAAGAAGGGGTTCTTGCCTGCGTTGCAAGGTGTGAGATTGAGCGCAGCTCAACGCCCGACCTTGGCAGAAGAAAGAGAAAAGATGAGTGTCATCCCCTATGCCTCAGCCATAGGCTCTATTATGTATGCCGTGCTGTGTACCAGACCTGATGTGAACCTTGCCATAAGTTTGGTAGGGACGTACCAAAGTGATCCCGGAATGGAACACTGGACAGTGGTCAAGAATATCCTGAAGTACCTGAAAAGGACCAAGGATATGTTTCTCATTTATGGAGGTGCCGAAGAGCTCGTCGTAACAGGTTACGTCGATGCTAGCTTTGACACAGATCTGGATGACTCCAAGTCACAAACCGGATACGTGTACATTTTGAATGGTGGGGCAGTCAGCTGGTGCAGTTGCAAGCAAAGCGTCGTGGCGGGATCTACATGTGAAGCGGAGTACATAGCTGCTTCGGAAGCAGCTCAGGAAGGAGTCTGGATGAAGGAGTTTATCACCGACCTAGGAGTGATTCCCAATGCGTCGGGCCCGATGACTCTCTTCTGTGACAACACTGGAGCTATTGCCATTGCCAAGGAGCCCAGGTTTCACAGGAAGACCAAGCACATCAAGCGCCGCTTCAACTCCATTCATAAATATATTCAAGATGGAGACATAGATATTTGTAAAGTACATACGGATCTGAATGTCGCAGATCTGTTGACTAAACCTCTTCCACGAGCAAAACATGATCAGCACCAGAACTCTATGGGTGTTCGATTCATCACAATGTAACTAGATTATTGACTCTAGTGCAAGTGGGAGACTGTTGGAAATATGCCCTAGAGGCAATAATAAAATGGTTATTATTATATTTCCTTGTTGATGATAATTATCTATTGTTCATGCTATAATTGTATTAACCGGAAACCGTAATACATGTGTGAATACATAGACCACACCATGTCCCTAGTGAGCCTCTAGTTGACTAGCTCGTTGATCAATAGATGGTCATGGTTTCTTGACCATGGACATTGGATGTCGTTGATAACGGGATCATTGTAGTTCGTGTAGTTCGTCTGCTAGAGCTTTTCTAATGTCAAGTATCATTTCCTTAGACCATGAGATTGTGCAACTCCCGAATACCATAGGAATGCTTTGGGTGTATCAAATGTCACAACGTAACTGGGTGACTATAAAGGTGCACTACAGGTATCTCCGAAAGTGTCTGTTGGGTTGGCACGAATCGAGACTGGGATTTGTCACTCCGTGTGACGGAGAGGTATCTCTGGGCCCACTCGGTAATACATCATCATAATGAGCTCAATGTGATTAAGGAGTTAGTCACGGGATCATGTGTTACGGAATGAGTAAAGAGACTTGCCAGTAACGAGATTGAACAAGGTATAGGGATACCGACGATCGAATCTCGGGCAAGTAACATACCGATGGACAAAGGGAATTGTATACAGGATTAATTGGATCCCCGACATCGTGGTTCATCTGATGAGATCATCATGGAACATGTGGGAGCCAATATGGGTATCCAGATCCCGCTATTGGTTATTGGTCGGAGAGGTGTCTCGGTCATGTCTGCATGGTTCCCGAACCCGTAGGGTCTACACACATAAGGTTCGGTGACGCTAGACTTGTAATGGGAATTGTATGTGGTTAGCGAAAGTTGTTCGAAGTCTCGGATGAGATCCCGGATGTCACGAGGAGTTCCGGAATGGTCCGGAGGTAAAGATTTATATATGGGAAGTCCTATTTTGGCCACCGGAAAATGTTTGAGATTTTTCGGTATTGTACCGGGAAGGTTCTAGAAGGTTTCGGAGTGGGGCCCACCTGCATGGGGGTACCCACATGAACGTGGGTAGTGGGGGCAAGGCCCCACACCCTTGGTCAAGGCGCACCAAGATCCCCCCTTAGAAGGAATAAGATCATATCCCAAAGGGATAAGATCAAGATCCCTAAAAAGGGGGGATAACAATCGGTGGGGAAGGGAGAGGATGGGATTTCTTTCCTCCCACCTTTGCCAACGCCCCAATGGACTTGGAGGGCAAGAAACCAGCCCCCTCCACCCCTATATATAGTGGGGAGGTGCATGGGAGCTGCACCCCTGGCCCCTGGCGCAGCCCTCCCCCCTCCTACTCCTCCTCCTCCATAGTGCTTAGCGAAGCTCTGCCGGAGAACCACGAGCTCCACCGCCACCACGCCGTCGTGCTGCCGGAGCTCTCCCTCAACTTCTCCTCCCCCCTTGCTGGATCAAGGAGGAGACGTCCCCGGGCTGTACGTGTGTTGAACGCGGAGGCGCCGTCCGTTCGGCGCTTGGATCGGATCTTCCGCGATTTGTATCGCCGCGAGTACGACTCCATCAACCGCGTTCTTTGCAACGCTTCCGCTTAGCGATCTTCAAGTGTATGAAGATGCACTCCCTCTCTCTCTGGTTGATAGCATCTCCTAGATTGATCTTGCTGACACGTAGGAATTTTTTTTGAATTATTACTACGTTCGCCAACACATATTAGCAAGATACATGCACTAGTAGAAAAAGGGCCATTAGTCCCGGCTCCAGAGGGCCTTTAGTCCCGGTTCTGGAACCGGGACTAAAGGGTCGGGACTAAAGGTCCCCCCCTTTAGTCCCGGTTCTGTTACGAACCGGGACTAAAGGCCCTCCACGTGGCCGCTGGCTGGGCGGGGGCTGGAGGACCTTTAGTCCCGGTTGGTAAGGAAATTTTTCGAAAAAAAAAATTTCAATTTTTTTTTTCAAATTTTTTTTGAATTTTTTTTGTTTTTAATTTTTTTTTCCGATTTTCAAATCTTTGAATTATTTGACAATTTAATCTCTAATCACCCCTCCTCACTGCTTCAGAATTTAATCTCTAATCAGCACTCATTCCAAATCGTCTAAATTCCCGGCCGGTCACCCATGCTCTCACTACTCCAGGCCCAGCACGCTTAACTTTCAGGTTCTATTCCCCCTAGTTTCCAAGTCTGCACTTGTTGTTTTCCTGACAATAGTAAGCTATCAATCCTGTTAACCCTTAGGTCTTGATGTCACATGATTTAATTTTTTGAATTCCAAACAATTATTAAAATAAACAACAATGATTAACAAACAACAATGATTAATTTTAAAACTAAAAAATACTTCAAAAAAATGAAAAAATTTCAAAAAAAATCAAAAATTCTCAAAAAATCAAAAAATCCAAAATAATACAAAAAGTTCAAAATAAAATAAGTAATAATAATATTGAATTTCAATGAAAATAAAATAAGTATTATTATTATTATTATGCCATTTATTCATTTAATATGGCATAATTAATATCTTTAAATCTGTAAATCAAAATTTGACAAATAATATATCCATTATTATTAGAAAAATGTGACCATGATGTCACACGCTTCACCGTTTGAGTTTGAAACTATTATTCTAAAAAACAATAATTATTTAGTAGTTTGACCACAGTTTGACCACTATTTGACCAGAGTTTGACCATATTTCATTTTTTTAAACTTATATTAACTGAAGAATTTTTGTGTGTTCAATATGAACAATTCAAATCCACATCCTCAAATTTCAATCATTTCTGACTTCATTTGCTATTTTTTATGCATTTAATGATTTTTTGAGCTAAATTAGCCCGAAATTGAAAAGCACTACAAATGAACTCTGAAAAGGTTGAAACTTGGCTTGGTATCATCATTTCACCCAAATAGCTTGTGCTAAAAAGTTGAGAGGGTTATGGCAAAAACTGGATGCACTTTGTGTACAAACTGGACCATCTCTTTCGAAGTAACAGGGTTTCAGACGAAAACTCAGCTGTTACAAAGACATTTCATTTTTTTAATCTTATTTCAACTCCAGAATTTTTGTGTGTCCAATATGAACCATTCAAAGCCACATCCTTAAATTTCAACCTTTTTTGACTTTATTTGCTTTTTTTCATGCATTTAATGATTTTTTGAGCTAAATTATCCTGAAATTGAAAAGCACTACAAATGAACTCTGAAAACCCTAAACCCGGGACTTAAAACGTCCGAAACTCTATTCTAAACAGAAAACATTAAAGGGTCAAACTCTAAAACATAACCCTAAACTTAGAAATCTAAACCCTAGCCCTAAACCCTAAAAACGTCTAAAACGTCCAAAAACTCTATTTTCCCTTTGGAATTTGGTGATTTTAAAAATTTGTCGAAACGGAAAATTTTTCTGCAAAGTTTGATATATTATTTGTATTTTTCTGAATTATAATGATTTAGTTATGATTTTTCTAACATTAATGTGGTAAAGGGGTTTAGGGTTTAGGGGCCCCCCTTTAGTCCCGGTTGGTATCTCCAACCGAGACTAAAGATAGACTTTTAGTCCCGGTTGAAGACACCAACCGGGACTAAAGGGCTGGGAAAAAAATTTGAAATTTTTTTTTTGAATTTTTTTTTGAAAAATAAATTTGAATTTTTTTTCAGTCCCGGTTGGTATCACCAACCAGGACTAAAGGGGGGGCCTTTAGTCCCGGTTGGAGATACCAACTGGGACTAAAGGGGCTGGCACCGTTCGAGGCCGGTCGCAGACCCTTTAGTCCCGGTTGGTGTCTCCAACCGGGACTAATGGTCCCGTTCAAACCGGGACTGATGCCTGCGCCTCACGAACCGGGACTAATGCCACCTTTGGTCCCGGTTCGTGAGTGAACCGGGATTAATGCCCTTATCCTGCCTCAACCAAAGCCCTGTTTTCTACTAGTGATGTCAAGTCTCTTGCACCAACCCTTGGGTACGATTGCATTTATTATGTTGGTAGTTCAAGTAGAATTGGTGGATTTGGTCTTTTCTAGAATAAGGAAATAAAATTTGCAATTTTCATTTATTCCAAGTATCACATGAACGTCCCAAATGAATATAGTTGTTGTTGTGTTCTCTAAAAAACTTCTTTTTCACAAAAGAATGTCTCTTTTCTTACAAACGAACCATGATTGTATTAAAACCAGGTGGGAAATATCCCACCTAGAGACAGAGATACAACTAAGTAAACTACAACTAAGAGATAACAATTGCATATTAAGGAAGCATTGATGCTTTGAAAATTAACTCTGCCATGATTAAAAAATATGTATGTATTCTTCTTTCATAATGTGTAACAACCTTTAATAAAGTCCCCATTGAATCTATCTGAGCCAGGTGCCTTATTAGTGGGGAGATTTTTAATAATATTGTATATTTCTTCAATTGTAAAGGGGCATCTAGATTTATCAAATCAACCTGATTATTGATCATGGTTTTCATGTTAGTGAGTAGAGTGGAATATGCATGTGTTCCCAACCTCTTCTTAAATGCTCTCCATAGGGTAGTTAAGTTTGCTTCACGACGAGTGTGCTCCTCTCCTTGCTCATCTTTCAGAGTTGATATGAGATTGCATGTATTTGATTGTTGTTTTTGCATTGAAGAATTTTGTATTTTCTTCCCCAAGCTTGACCCAACTGATAGTAGCTATTCCTTTCCAATAAGTCCTCTAGTTTCCTAATAGTTTAAATATGTTCTCTTTTAATATAGTTTTCTTGTTGTCTTCCACTATATTGAGGGGACTGAATTCTTTAGTGGTGTCAGAGTAAAAGATCATATCATTTGTATTTTGAATTTCTTCGAGAGATTAGAGAGTATCTTGGCCCATAGTTAGATACTTTTTCTCGATCTTTCGAATTTTGCAGAAATAATTTTGGCACTAACCACTTCACTGGCAGGTTGATCCCAGATATTCTTGACAATTTGCTAGAAGTATGGATGTTGAAGCCATTATATTTCAAATTAAAATAGCCTTGAGTTAGGTATGGATGTGCCTATATGGATGACACAAGGAGTGTGATAAGAAATTGTTTTAGCCAGTGGGATAGCTAAGGTATTAGGGTAATACATAGTCCAAGCTTCTGAAGTAAAGAACCAATCCAAATGCTCAATCAAAGGGATGTCTTGGATATTATTCCAAGTATAGCTTGTTCCCTTTAAAGGGATTTCTACAATGCTTAGTTGATTAGTCACAACATTGAAGTGCATCATGTCTTGAATGCCACCCCTTCTCTTTTTATGTTATCAGGGTATCTGATGAACTTGAAGTCCGCCACAATGATCCGTCTTTTGTCATCCGACATTGAAATGTTTGGGAACCAGTCCAAAAAGGCTTGTCTTTTTCTGGCTGGCAGGGTCCATACACATTTGATAAGATTCAGGGGTCTAATAAGTTAATGGAAGTGAACGAAATGTACAAAGAGAATTCATTCTGAAAAAGCTTCTCTCCATTAAAAATACTATCATTCCATATAGTTAACAAGCCTCTGAAGCCCCTACTGAAGGAAGGAGTTCAAATTGTTCAATATCCTAGGCCAGCTGTTTTTTCAAATATCTTTGATAAAAATTCTCTCTCTCTCTCTCGCTCTCTCTCTCTCTCCCTCTCTCTCTTTGATAAAAATATCCTAGGCCTCTTGTAGTATTCAGTCCCCCCCCCCCCTTTGTCAGGTCCCATATCTTTCTACGCCTTCTTGTGCTTCATGTTCATTTTCCTTTAGTTTTGTCCTTGGGGCCCATCTTGCAAAAGTAAGTGTTAACATTTTTATCCAGTTTAGATGGTATGGGAGGGGGTCAAAAAAGAAAACTAGGTAGTTTGTATCGACACAGCTCCTATGTTTGAAGCCTTTATTTTGAGACTGGATTCCTGAACTTTGCCTTACCTAGATATCAATTAGGGGGCCTTGTTATTTCTTTTCTTGTAAACATGAATGGTGCTAATGAAGGAAGGATGCTCAGTTGTCAGACCTTCGGGTGTTGATTTCTTCCACTCTGGAGTAGAGAAGGGTTGCAGATCTCCTTTAGGCTCCTAAGATAAAGACTGAAACTGACAGTGTGGATTTAGTGTAAAAGAAGATGAATCGGGAATAACAAAATCAATGAATTGATTGTATTCTTGATTCTGAACTATGATTTCCCATAATTTAGAGTCCATGAACTTTTTTTCCTAGTCAAACCTTTCTGGTGATGCTAGGGAAACTAATAAAAAGTTTACCCATTCAAATGGTACTTTAATTACCAAATTTGTGCTCCTTCTTTTCTCAACAAGACCTTTTCCATGGCGAGTAGACTAATAACTTCATGAAAATAAGAGGTAAATCAGTCTGGTTGTGTTTAGTGTTTATTGTGTTACAGTTCTACATTTTTGCAAAGTTTCTTGGGCTTCCTGGGACACCTCGACTGCATTATTCACATTTAAGCATTCAATCCAAGTTATAGGGTCCTATTGGGCATGAACTGGAGTTGTGGGCTAGAACTGAATACCTAGCATTTTAGTCCCATTAAGTTCAAGTTATTGAGAGTGGGACTGGCTATCCTAAGTTGTCAAAATGGGCCAAAATTGAGGACGTGGAGCTTCTGGGCAAAAAAATTGAATGATGGTTGTGGAGGGAAATTAAGATTTTGTCCATATGCTACAATATGTTGTGTATTTAGCTAGTATTCTTCCAATGGTTGTTGATCAGGTTCAATGAGTTGAAACATCGATTGAGCTAAGTTTAGATCTAGTGGCCGAGGCATGCACAAATTTTTATGAGCTACTTCTTTGTGGATCAATACCATCCTGCAAGTGAACCATTTGGAAGCCTTGTTCCCACATCTAAATAAACGATTATGGTAGCCTATTTGGAATCCTTGTTCCCACATCTACAAAAAAAATCAAATGATGGTTGTGGAGGGAAATTAAGATTATGTTTTCTTTGATAGTTGTATATAATATAGAACTCTACCCACTTCCTACATCTACATAAAGGATTGATCTTACAAAATGCCCTAAACCAGAAATATAGAAAATAATTACAACACAGAAAATGATAAAATAAAACCACCCACCTAGTGCTCCATTATACGATTTCCTATTCTCCACGGTCCACATTCCACCGAAATGTTCGAGTCATCTACCTAACTTCCAAATTGGTTTCATGATGAAAATACATAGCTCTTAAGTTCTCATGGATAGCTAAATCATTTGGTCTATAAAAAGTTCCAGATTCGAAAAGTATAGGAAATATGTGCAAACACAAAAAAAATCGCCCACCTTGGGACTCGAACCCAAGACCACAAGGTTGAAGGTGTGTATCGATCACTACATAGGCAAACATGCTTGGACCAAGCAGCGATCTCGAGCGTCCATTTGGGATGCGTGCGGTTGGGATTGCTTGGGCCAGACAAGATTGCCCATGGAGTGAACCAAACACATCCTATGAGCCTTGCGCTCTACCAACTGAGATAGACGGGCCATGTGTAATAATTTACAATCTATCTATTATATAATGAAATAGAAAGCCTAACAAGTGAGCTAGATGGGCAATGTGCACTAATTTACAACCTATCTATTATATAGTTAAAATAGGAAGAAATCAAGCTGTCAGTTTCATCCATATTATCACATAGGCTAAATAGTCTATTCTATTAGTTATATAGTGAGACCTAACTATCAGTCAGTATCCTAGTATTTTCCGACATAACTATTAGTCACGACTAGGAAAATGCTTATAGATAGAAGTTTACCAGTATCGTGGGTTAAAGACCCGACGCTACTGCTATTTAGCAGTAGCGCCAGGCAAAACCAGCGCTGCAAGCGCATGTTAGCAGTAGCGCGGGCCTTCCCGGCCAGCGCTGCTGTTAATGGGCCACGCCCTCGGCCCCCTATTGCAGCTTTAGCTATAGCGCTGGCCCTCCTCCCCCGCGTTGCTGCTAAGCCCACCTCTGCTTCCTCCCCGCGCCCGCGCGCCCATCCTCTCTCTCACTCACTCACACTCACACACTCACACTCACTCTCTCCCTCAATCCCCCTCTCCGGTCGCCGCCTCCGCGTCCTACTCCGGCCGTCCTCCCCCGCGGCGGCCCTCCTCCCCCGCCTGCCGCCCTCCCCCACGCCGGTCCTCCTCCCCCGCCGGCCCTCCTCCACCGAGAGGTACTCCTCCCTCCTTCCTCCCCCTCCCTCCCTCCCTAGTTATTAGAGAGTAGTTCTTTTGAACCCTAGCTAGTTGAAAAAATTTAGGTTCTTAGAATAATGTAGGTTATGATCGAACCCTAGCTAGGACAAATTAGGTAGTATGAACCCTAGTTAATTCGTATGAACCCTAGGTTTTTAAATTAGCTAGGTTTTTAAATTAGGACAGAAATTTAGCTAGGTTTTTAAATTAGGACAGAATTTTATCTAAGTTTTTAATTAGGTGTAGTTAATAGAATTTAGGTGTTTTAGGTGTATTTAACAGAATTCTAGGTGTTTTAGGTGTTTTAGGTGTAGTTAACAGAATTCAAGGTATTTTTTTTAGTTAAAGCAATTGTTGTTATTTTTTTAGTTAAAGCAATTTTTCCTGTTATATGCAAATTTGAAGTGGACACGTCATATTTTGAACATGTCACATTTTGGACATGTCATATTTTTCTGAGTGGCCTATGTTTTGCCAGAATGTTGATTCGTTTACGTTCCGGCAAATTTCAGGCGCTCGATATGTCCTGCTTTTAGCAAAGGTCATGCCGAATTTTGCTAAGTGTTTATTAATTTTGTTTTCATAATTAAGAATTTGTTCTCGACATCAATGATGCCTGGCCCGCATCCTTGTCGTCGACTCGGCGGAGGAGGCCTGCTTGATTATAGGGGCCATGTCCGGGACTAGGCTCCGCCGGGCTGGTACTAGGAGGTGCTACCTTCCGGGGCGCGCAGCTTGGTGAGGAGGCAGCCCGTCGTCGACCCGGACCTTCTTTGGTGGCGGTCGCGTGGGCCAGTGACGGTGCGAAGGCTTTCGTCCCCAGCGGAGGTGGTACGTCCCTGTGTCAGCGAGGAGGACGAGCACGTCCGTCGCTACATGGTTGCGTTGGAGGGCAGGTTCGACAATACCTCGCAGGTTCTTCAGGGATCTCACTGGAGCTATGATCCTGTGATGGTTCCTTCTCTTTGGGTGTCCACCGCCCGCGCCGATATCCGTCGTTCGCTAGGGTTCTAGCTGTATTAGTGATGTTATATGTATGATACTATTCGAGATGTATTAGTGATAATATTCGACGATGTACGAACGCAAGAGATGATTTAGTTTTGCTTATTGAATGCATGCTAATTTGAATACTAATTTGTTTTATGATTTAGTTTTCCTTATTGAATGCACGTCCGTTTCAACTATGAACATAGGAAATGTCTGACGGCGATAGCAAAAGGGAATTCGGTATGTGTGAATACTGCGAAGACGAGCGCGGTTTGTGCGACAGGCCTCACCTAGAAGATGGTAGGCGATTCAGCATCATGCTGGATGAGACCTTCGAAGTGGATACAGTAAATCACAAGTCTTTTTTCGTAATTAAGCATGACTTCTGCTTCTTTTGCTTCAACTTATAATTTTAATTTTTTACAATTCTGCTAGCATATCCCCTGCCATGCAAGAATTTATGTCTTGGATAAGATCGGTTTCAGTGCTATGGAAAGTATGGAGGTAAAGAGAGTTCACTTGAGGACCGAGCATGGTTATACTTTTGCCGTAAAATTATACAATGCATATACCTACTCCTATTTTGAACACAAAAATTGGAGAGCACTATGCAAGGCTTATGCATTTGAGCCTAATATGCTTATCACCTTTGATATTCGTCCGGAAGATGAAATTGAAGGTAATATCAACATCTGGGTCGATGTGTAGACGCCTCCAGTTCTACCATTATATGAGTTTCTCAACCATATTTATTAAGTAATTTATATTGTTTATTTAAAAATAGTTGACAACTAATTTCTATTGACAGCTTATTTCCATTCAAGCAAACATGTCCGGCGCTTGGTAGACAGCACCTACTACTGTCCCGGGGCTGAACTAAACTGCGAGGAGATAGGTCATTATGTTTCATGGATTGAGGATCTTGATACTGTCAAGATAGGTTATTTTCCTGGACTTCGAAATATTAGTACTCAAAACGTGCGACCACTAGTGTGCGTATTGAACTACTGTCACATCTATTTAGGAAAGATGATAAGATTTTTACTATTTGTCCTCAGTGCATCTTTTGCATACATTATTTTTAAGCTAAACTTCATTCCTAAGTATGTTACTACGATGTTCTTCAACAGGGACTCCTGATGAATGTTGTGCCTCGTTGGATCAAGCCTAAAGGTCGCATGACAATGGTTAGCTTACGGCCAAGACATCGTACATTGCACATGAGTGCATTCATGATTTCTCGAAGCGACCAAGTCTTAATAGTCAAAGACTGGAGCAAAAATGTGAAGGATCGCAGCAGGGAAGTACTAGGGGGCAGCAATCAAAAGCGCAGCCCACAATTAGGAGACAGGTTCATCTGCATTCTCCAATATGATGAAGCGGGAGTGCTACACATGTTTTATGCTATTTTACCTGAGAGAGAGCAGCAGGAGTGATTAGCTAGCTAGAATGAGTTTGAAGATGATGATGTGCTACACTATGACTATGATGATTAGACAACGTTGGTGGTAATGACTATGATGATTATTAGCTAGTGTTGGTGGTAATTTTCCCTTGCTTGCAACTCCTATGCTGAATTAGAGGGTATGTTGATGCTACTACTAATCATTGTTGGTGAAGCAAATGCATCTGAATTTCCATCCATGAATACTGCATTTGAATTTTATTTTTTTTAATTTCTAATTAGTTAGCTGTAGCGTGGCACTAGTAGAAAAAGGCCCATGTCCCGGTTCATAAGGCCCATTTGTCCCGGTTAGGGAACCGGGACTAAAGGGTCGGGACTAAAGCCCAACACCTTTAGTCCCGGTTCTTATACCAACCGGGACAGATGGGGCTCCACGTGGCCGCTGCGGCGAGCCCAGAGAGGAGGGTCTTTAGTCCCGGTTGGTAACACCAACCGGGACCAAAGATCATTCACGTGTCAGCAGCTCAGGAGCTGGGGTTTTTGTTTTTTTTTTGGAAAGGGGGGAGGGTTTGGGGGTTTTGGGGGTTTTGTAGGGTTAATTTAGGCGTTTCATATATTGTGTTAGCTAGCTAATAGCTAGAGAGAAGTGTCCTCTCTTATCTCCGTGCTTGGTCGATGCTACGTACTATACGTATAGAGAGGACTCGACACGCTAGCTAGTAAGCAAATGAAGGAAACCATTAAGTACACAAGATCGTCATGAACATATATAGAGAGAAGTGATCGACCTCCTCCTCCGAGAGATTGGTCGAACAACAAGTTTTCGTATATCTATCCGACGCTACTAGCTACATATATACAATATAAGATCTCTTACAATCCCTAACATTTGATGTCAAGTTCCACCTGGTATTCTCCGGCTGGATTGATGACGTGGTCAAGAAAGAATCCCACCAATTCCTCTTCAATTGCTTTTATGCGATCTTGTGGTAGGAGTTCATCCCGCATCTACCAAATCTAATTTGAAGAAGGGGGTCAATACATATATATGAATGAAACTCAACACAAATGATGGTAATAAAATAAAATTGTGAATATTATTGCTTACGCACTTCATATTGTTTGTCAGAGTAGCCCCGCTTAGAGGTCGTCGCGTTGTAGATGTACTCGCAAACGTAGTATCCACAAAAATTATTCCCGCCTTCCTGCCACAACCACTTTACGAGAAATAAAGGTCAATCAAACTGATAATCAAGCATTATAAATGGTATTGATGAAACTAGCTAGAATCAATGGGAGATGCGCGGAACTAGCTAGTAGTACTTACTTTCGGGTGTGTAAATCGCAGCTCCCCCGGCAGTCCCGGAGCTTCTGTGGTGAACACTTTCCAAACCCTGCGAGACAAAGAAAATAATTACTTGATATCAGGAAATGACCAAAGTTGCCGATATGGTGCGATAATGATCGATTGAACTTACTTCTGGAGCATTTCAGTCATGGCCGCATACTCCTTGGGATCTTTTCGTATTGAGTCTAAGACGGTTACTAGTCCCTGCTCAAGCTTAATCTCTAGGAGAATAAAGTGGAAGCTGCGCACGCATGCATAACTCATCAATTACATTACTATAACCTCGAGTAATAAGGGAAACCGAATATGCAGAAGACAGTAACACTCACTTGAAGTTGTAAGGAAAGAGTATTTTATCTTTGTTTTGATTTTTAATCAACGATTGTAGCAAGTTGGCCTCGGTTTATTTCGCATTATATGTAACCTTCCATTCATCTATGAGATTTGTGTTAATGAACCCAATATCATAGATTTGTGCATTTCTGCATTCGACGATCTTCAATCTGCATAATATAGTGAGGATAATTATATATACATGCAATGAAAGAGCTGAGCTATATATAGAGACTTAATTACAGAAGTATAGTACTTACAGACAGTAGCAAGTGATGATTATTTTATCGAGGTCCTTTTGATTGAAAAACTGGAAGAACGCTCAAATGGAACAGACAACAGATCAATTCCAACGAGGTCGTGCTCCTCTTTAACTCTCAGCGTCAAAATATCCTTCCCAGACTTGCAGGTGTCCATGTACCACTTATGGAATCTTTGCATCATCGTTGTTAGAGGAGGATCACCAGGTGTGACGAGAGGCTTCCCGTACCGGTATTTGTGTTCGTCCACCTCCATTGTATCAAAATGTGCATCGTCGGGCAGGTAATCACCAGGATTGATACCGGGCAGCATCCCGGGCAGATTTGCGATGATATCGCTAGACACCTTGAGCGGGGGGCACGATTTGTTTGCCTGTTTGCCGAGCTGGGGAATTTTGTTCCCACTTCTTCGTTCTTGTAACCTTTTGTCACTTGAAGTAGTTCCCGACCGGTGCGCTCCTTCCACTGCCTTTTTCAGAGCACGGACATGGTTGTTATCCGGCGGAGGCGGTGGTGGTCGCTTCAGGTTCTTCAAAGTGCGCTTCAATTTCACCGGATCCATCTTCTCCTCCGGAGGAGGATTTTTCTTTGCAAAAAAGTCCTTCACTTGGGCTTGACAGATCTCCACGTTTTCCTCCTCGGTCATCTCGTATGGTAACTTCTCTAGAGGCTTGAGAGATGGACCGAATATGTATTGCCTCCTGCCTCTGGCTGTACTGCTAGACGCCGAAGCAGCCGGAGTGGCTGCGGCTGTCTTCCTTCGTTGCTTACGAGGCGGAGAAGGAGGCGGAGTGCTACGACGCGGCGGAGCAGCCGGAGCGGCGGCGGCTGTCTTCCACTGTTGTTGATGAGGCGGAGAAGGAGGCGGGCTGCTCGGACGCGCCGGCGCAGGCGGAGAAGGAGGCGGAGTGCCGCCACGCGCCGGAGCAGCCGGAGAAGGAGGCGGAGTGCCCTGATCACTCGCCAGAGGAGGAGGCGGAGGAGGAGGCGGAGTGCCCTGACTCGCCAGAGGAGGAGGCGGAGGCGTCCAGTTCGGAAGGTTGATGAGCTCCTTCCGCCATAGACATGGAGTCTTCAGAGCAAGACCCAGCTGAGTCTCCCCTTCACCGGTAGGGTGGTCAAGCTCGAGCTCCTTAAATCCCTCCGTTATTTCATCGACCATCACAACAGCATAGCCTTCTGGAATCGGAAGGCAATGAAAAGTTGCGCCGGGTTGAGGAGGTGCAACAGAGCCGACAGCCGCCTTGACTTTGAGGTGCTGCCATTGCGCCATAAGGTGGCAATCTTGAGCCTCCGTGATAGCATCCACGGGGTAGCTGGGAGCCATGAAGTGAGGCTGCTGAAGGAGCTCGGTGGAAGCCACGCTGCTTCTCCGCTGAGATGGCGGGGTAGCTTCTGGGGTAGCTTCGGCAGGTCGCTGCCTCTGAACTAGTGCTTGTTCCTCTAGCGCTCGTACCCTTGCATTCAGCTTCTGCAGTTCGGTCTGCTCCACTTTCCTCCTCTCCCGGGTTTTGTAACCGCCTGCGCTGGGAAACCGTTCCTTCCATGCAACGGAGCATGCCGTGCCTCGTGTTCGTCCTGGGTGCTTAGGATTCCCGAGGGCCTGTGTGAGCTCGTCGTTCTCTCTGTCGGGAACGAACGTCCCTTGCTACGCTGCGGTGATATACTTCTGAAGCTTCTTCACGGGTATTTCAAGTTGCTCCTTCGTCCAACGGCACTTCCCTGTATCAGGGTCCAAGGTTGCCCCAACCCCGAAGAACCAAGTCCTTGAACGGTCTGGCCAGTTCAATGTCTCTGGTTCGACCTCTTTATCAAGCAGGTCCTTCTCAGCCTTGTCCCACAACGGCCGGGCTTTGAGGTAGCCACCTGACCCCGTGCGATGGTGATACTCCTTCTTTGCACCATTTTTCTTGTTTGTCGCTGACATCTTCTTACTCTTCTCCGATGTCTTGTGGGCCACAAATGCGGGCCAGTGATCTCTTATCTTCTCAAATCGGCCGGTGAATTCTGGAGTCTTCCCTTTGTCGACAAACGTTGATTTCAACTCATTCTTCCACCTCCTGAATAGATCTGCCATCTTCTTAAGAGCATGAGCCTTGACCAATGGCTCTATAACTAGCTTATCAGGATCCTCCTCTGGCGGTAGGGTGAAATTTGCCTTCAGCGCGGTCCAAAGATCATCTTTATGTCTATCGTTGACAAAAGACACTTGAGGGTCTTCGCTCTTAGGCTTATTCCATTGGTGGATGCTGATCGGGATCATGTCCCTAACAAGAACCCCGCACTGAGCAGAAAATGCTACCTTGGTCCGGCTGGGTTCAATCGGTTGGCCATCGCCCTTGATTGCTGTGATCGTGAACCTTTCATCCTGGCGCAACCTTTTCTTCGGGCCTCGTCTCGTTACCGAAGTTTGGCTCGATCCGGAGGGCTAGAAAAGAAGAAAGAACAGAGTTAATATGTGTACATACCAAAACAATTAATGCATCAATTAGCTAGTCAGCACAGGCTTAATTAATATATATACCTCGCCGGACTTTGCAACAGCTCCTTCCTCCGTTCGCTCACCGGAGCAGTCATCACGGTCTCCTTCCACCGGCATTCCGTCACCGAAGCCATCATAATCATGTCCTTCCACCTCCATTCTTCGATCACCGGAGCCTACTTCACCCTCTCCTTCCAGACCATCGGTGTCGTGGAGATACGACAAGATATCACCTCCGCCGAGGATTATGTCCCCCAACAACTGTTCTGCTTCGATGTCTCGGTGCTCCATAGTTTCTGCAAATATTACAACATGGCAATTAATATACAAACATGACAGATGGATATATTAGTGCAAACGTAGACCTAGCTAGCTCGAAGCTTCTACGGTTTGGGGTGGCCTCGACAACTCTTCTAGGGTTTGGGGTGGCCTAGGCAACGCTTCTAGGGTTTGGGGTGGCCTCGACAACGCTTCTAGGGTTTGGGCCAGACCGCCTCTCTCATGAATGTCCGACGTCCGGACCGACAAGGGATTTAACAAAATGACGCCATTCTGGATGTGCAGAAAATGGTCCATATTTTTCCTGATCTCATCTACCCTTCTATATGTCACGTTGTCTAGTGTCAAAGAATTCAAGAAAACCATGACTTCATCATTAGCCGGAAATGACAGGCGTATAATGGTACGAAGCTCTTCAAAGTTGTTTTCGAACGGAGTTCCCGATAGAATAATTCGCTTTTTGGTACAAAGTTCAGCAAGAGCCTTCCGAATATCGCTATTTGGAAGGCCTTTGCTGAAATTCGTACCAAAAGGCGAATTATTCTATCCGGAACTCCGTTCCAAAACAACTTTGATGAGCTTCGTAGCATCATACGCCTGTTACTTCCGACAAATGATGAAGCCATGGATTTCTTCAATACTTTGACAGACAACGTGACATATAGAAGAATATATATATAGATGAGATCAGAAAAAAAATTGGATCAACTTGTGCACATCCATAATGGGGGCATTCTTGATAAATCTATATATGTCAAAATTCAAACTTTGACATATGATCAAACTTTGACATATGATCAAATGTTGCATATGTCAAAATTCAAACTTTGACATATGATCAAACTTTGATATATGATCAAATGTTGCATATGTCAAAATTCAAACTTTGACATATGATCAAACTTTGATATATGTCCACCGCGATATAAAATAATACATAGACTTGTTCGGGTGAGAGGGGGTTGATCGACGTCCCCCCTCATGTCGAAGTTACCGGAGTTATCTTCTAGCGGTTTGGGTGGCCTCGAGAGTTTGTCTGGTAGGGGCGGGAGGGGGTAGGAGATCGACAACGCTTTTTTTCTAGGGTTTGGGTGGCTTCGAGAGTTGGTCGCCCGGTATATCGAGAGGGGGGTGAACATTTTACCTTAGTAACTTAGAAAAAAAATGTTATCGGGGAGGGGGTATATCGACCCCCCCCCCTCATGTTGAAGTTATCGGGGAGGGGCTATATCGACAACGACATACATATAGCCACATACATATAAAAAAAATTCTATGAACATCCATACATACATATAGCCACATACATATATATGGCTATGAAAAATGCTATGAAAAAAAAATCATCATATTAAAAAAATGCTATGAACAAAACAATTAATACATATATGAACAAAACAATTTTATGAACATCCATACATACATAGCCACATACATATATATATATACATTATATATGAAGAAAACAATTTTCATCATATAAAAAATATCAACATATATACATTATATGTGAACTCCACCATTTCTCTAAAAAAATTCTCTATGCAAAGTTCTCTAAAAAACTGACTTTGATCATGAATATCTCTAACTGTGCAAATATCTCTAACTATGTAAATATTTTTCTTATATTTAATAAATTCCAAAGTTGGAATTTCAATTATTCATATTTCCTTTGATTTGCAAAGGAGCTATATTCTCCCCAATTCTTTTGCACACACAAAAATTACTCCATCTATTTGACAGTACCATAAACCCATTCCGCCAAAAACATTTGGTTCTATAGTTCAAAATTTTCAAATATCATTCAGTTCAAATTTGGACCAGATTCAAACTCCATGGTCAAAGCGCAATTTAAATTGGACAAAAAATTCTCAAACTTTGCCAGACTCTCTTTTGTGCATCAACACCTCACCACAAAAATTCTCAAAAATTCTTAAAATTCCTAGAGCCCTTTTGCATTTCATCATACACTTGATGTGCAACACAAAAATTTGGACAGAGGGGGGAATCGGCGGCAGGGCGCGGCGACGGCGGCCAGTACAGGGAGGAATAGGAGGAGGTGGAGGGGGTCGGGGCGGCGCTCACAGCGAGGACGTGTCGGCGATGAGGAGCGGGCTCGGTGGCGGCGATGACAAGGACGGGCTCGGGGCAGGGCGCGGCGACGGGGCAGGGCGCAGCGACGTTGTCGGTGCAGGGCACGGCGACGGCGACGGCGACGAGGAGCGGGCGGCGACGGGGCAGGGCGTGGCGACGGCGATAGCTACGAGAAGCAGGGTGTCGGCGTCGGGGCGGTGGGCGGCGGCGTCTTGCTGAAAAATTCCTAAGTGCCACTTATATAGGAAAGCCTTTGGTCCCGGTTAGTGGCATCAACCGGGACCAATGCCTCCTTTAGTCCCGGTTCGTGCCACCAACCGGGACCAAAGGTCTGTTTTGGCTAGGCGAAAGGGCGGGAAGCACAACCCTTTGGTCCCGATTGGTGGCACGAACCGGGACCAAAGGGTGGCATTGGTCCCAGTTTGTGCCACGAACCGGTCCCAATTCACCCCTTTAGTCCCGGTTTGGTGTCACCAACCGGGACCAAAGGCCTTGTGCTGCCCGCGGCCAAAAGTTTAGTCCCACCTCGCTAGTTGAGAGGGGCGCGGAGTGGTTTATAACCCCCACTGCCGCTGCCGTCTCGAGCTCCTCTCAAATGCAGGCTTACAGGCCTAACGTGACTCTCCTCTGCCTGTGGGCCTACTGGGCCTGCTACGGGCCTGAATCCTGGCCCGTGTTTGGGTTTCTAGTCGTATTCAGGCCGTGGTGGCCCAGTAGGTGGCATTTTTTTTCTATTTTTTCAGTTTTTCTGTTTTGTTTTTTGCTTTATTTATTTTCTTTTATTTTTTTATCCTTTTTGCATTTAGGTAATAAATATTATAAACTTTCTGTTAGTGCCATTAGTTTTCCAATTCGAATAGTTTAAATTTGAATTCTTTGAAATTTGGGTGAATCACTAGTTTGTGATTAACTTTACTATAAAAATAGATTTTTGAGTGATTCTTTTTACTGCTATTTAATATTACTGTGTTTTATCATTATATTCAAAAACAGTTTTTGTTATTTTAGTATCTAACAAAAAAAATCTTTATGATAATTCTTTTTGCTATTAAAGTTTCTAACAAAGAAAGTTCTTCAAATGAACTCTGAAGAGGTTGAAAATTGGCATGATATCATCATTTCACCCACATAGCATGTGCTAAAAAGTTGAGAGGGTTACAGCAAAAACGGGATGCACTTCGTGTACAAAATGGACAATCTCTTTCGAAGTATCAGGGTTTCGGACGAAAACTCATCTGTTACAAAGGGATTTCATTTTTTTGAACTTATTTGAACTCCAGACTTTTTGTGTGCTCAAAATGAACCATTCAAAGCAACATCATCAATTTTCTACCCTTTCTGAGTTCATCTGTTATTTTTCATGCATTTACTGATTTTTTTTAGCTAAATGACCCTGAAATTGAAAAGCACTTCAAATGAACTCTGAAGAGGTTGAAAATTGGCATGATATCATCATTTCACCCACATAGCATGTGCTAAAAAGTTGAGAGGGTTACGACAAAAACTGGATGCACTTCATGTACAAAATGGACAATCTCTTTCGAAATATCAGGGTTTCGGACGAAAACTCATCTGGTACAAAGGGATTTCATTTTTTTGAACTTATTTGAACTCCAGACTTTTTGTGTGCTGAAAATGAACCATTCAAAGCAACATCATCAATTTTCAACCCTTTCTGAGTTCATCTGTTATTTTTCATGCATTTACTGTTTTTTTAGCTAAATGACCCTGAAATTGAAAAGCACTTCAAATGAACTCTGAAGAGGTTGAAAATTGGCATGATATCATCATTTCACCCACATAGCATGTGCTAAAAAGTTGAGAGTGTTACGGCAAAAACGGATGCACTTCGTGTACAAAATGGACAATCTCTTTCGAAGTATCAGGTTTCGGACGAAAACTCTCTGTTACAAAGGGGTTTCATTTTTTTGAACTTATTTGAACTCCAGACTTTTTGTGTGCTCAAAATGAACCATTCAAAGCAACATATCATTTTTCAACCCTTCTGAGTTCATCTGTTATTTTTCATGCATTTACTATTTTTTTACTAAATGACCTGAAATTGAAAAGCACTTCAAATGAACTCTAAGAGGTTGAAAATTGGCATGATATCATCATTTCACCCACATACGCTGTGCTAAAATTTGAGAGGGTTACGGCAAAACTGGATGCACTTCGTGTACAAAATGGACAATCTTTTTCGAAGTATCGTGTTTCGGACGAAAACTCATCTGTTACAAAGGTTTTTCATTTTTTTGAACTTATTTGAACTCCAGACTTTTTGGTGCTCAAAATGAACCATTCAAAGCAACATCATCAATTTTCAACCCTTTCTGAGTTCATCGTTTATTTTTCATGCATTTATGTTTTTTTTTAGCTATGACCCTGAAATTGAAAAGCACTTCAAATGAACTCTGAAGAGGTTGAAAATTGGCATGATATCATCATTTCACCCACATAGCATGTGCTAAAAAGTTGAGAGGGTTGACGAAAAACTGGATGCACTTCGTTACAAAATGGACAATCTCTTTCGAGTATCAGTTTTTTCGGACGAAAACTCATCTGTCAAAGGGATTTCATTTTTTTTGAACTTATTTGAACTCCAACTTTTTGGTGCTCAAAAGAACCATTCAAAGCAACATCATCAATTTTCAACCCTTTCTGAGTTCATCTTTATTTTTCATGCATTTACTATTTTTTTGAGCTAAATGACCCTGAAATTGAAAAGCACTTCAAATGAACTCTGAAGAGGTTGAAAATTGGCATGATATCACATTTCACCCACATAGCATGTGCTAAAAGTTGAGAGGGTTACGCAAAAACTGGATGCACTTCATGTACAAAATGGACAATCTCTTTCGAAATATCAGTGGTTTCGGACGAAAACTCATCTTGTACAAAGGGATTTCATTTTTTGAACTTATTTGAACTCCAGACTTTTTGTGTGCTCAAAATGAACCATTCAAAGCAACATCATCAATTTTCAACCCTTTCTGAGTTCATCTGTTATTTTTCATGCATTTACTGTTTTTTTAGCTAAATGACCCTGAAATTGAAAAGCACTTCAAATGAACTCTGAAGAGGTTGAAAATTGGCATGATATCATCATTTCACCCACATAGCATGTGCTAAAAAGTTGAGATGGTTACGGCAAAAACTGGATGCACTTCATGTACAAAATGGACAATTTCTTTCGAAATATCAGTGTTTTTGACGAAAACTCATCTATTACAAAGGGATTTCATTTTTTTGAACTTATTTGAACTCCAGACTTTTTGTGTGCTCAAAATTAACCATTCAAAGCCACATCATCAATTTTCAAGCCTTTCTGACTTCATCTGTTATTTTTCATGCATTTACTGATTTTTTTAAGCTAAATGACCCTGAGATTGAAAAGCACTTCAAATGAACTCTGAAGAGGTTGAAAATTGGCATGATATCATCATTTCACCCACATAGCTTGTGCTAAAAAGTTGAGAGGGTTACGGCAAAAACTGGATGCACTTCATGTACAAAATGGACAATCGCTTTCGAAGTATCAGGGTTTCGGACGAAAACTCATCTGTTACAAAGGGATTTCATTTTTTTGAACTTATTTGAACTCCAGACTTTTTGTGTGCTCAAAATGAACCATTCAAAGCCACATCATCAATTTTCAACCCTTTCTGACTTCATCTGTTATTTTTCATGCATTTACTGATTTTTTTAGCTAAATGACCCTGAAATTGAAAAGCACTTCAAATGAACTCTGAAGAGGTTGAAAATTGGCATGATATCATCATTTCACCCACATAGCATGCGCTAAAAAGTTGAGAGGGTTACGGCAAAAATTGGATGCACTTCATGTACAAAATGGACAATCTCTTTCGAAGTATCAGTGTTTAGGACGAAAACTCATCTGTTACAAAGGGATTTTATTTTTTTGAACTTGTTTGAACTCCAGACTTTTTGCGTGCTCAAAATGAACCATTCAAAGCAACATCATCAATTTTCAACCCTTTCTGAGTTCATCTGTTATTTTTCATGCATTTACTGATTTTTTTTGAGCTAAATGACCCTGAAATTGAAAAGCACTTCAAATGAACACTGAAGAGGTTGAAAATTGGCATGATATCATCATTTCACCAACATAGCATGTTCTAAAAAGTTGAGAGGGTTACGGCAAAAACTAGATGCACTTCGTGTACAAAATGGACAATCTCTTTCGAAGTATCAGGGTTTCGAACAAAAACTCATCTGTTACAAAGGGATTTCATTTTTTTGAACTTATTTGAACTCCAGACTTTTTATGTGCTCAAAATGAACCATTCAAAGCCACATCATCAATTTTCAACCCTTTCTGACTTCATCTGTCTTCACTTTTTCTTTGCTTGTGTCCTTTGCTTATTGCGCCGTAACCATGGATATTCTTCATCGCTTAACAGGGTGCTTGGGTCAGCCTTGACTTTGAAGGGAGGAATTTCATGAAACTTTTCATAATCTTCAGACATGTCTGTCTTACCCTCCACTCCCACGATGTCTGTTTTCCCTGAAAGAACTATGTGGCGCTTTGGCTCATCGTATGATGTATTCGCTTCCTTATCTTTTCTTTTTCTCGGTTTGGTAGACATGTCCTTCACATAGAAAACCTGCGCCACATCATTGGCTAGGACGAATGGTTCGTCTGTGTACCCAAGATTGTTCAGATCCACTGTTGTCATTCCGTAATGTGGCTCTACCTGCACCCCGCCTCCTGACAGATTGACCCATTTGCACTTAAACAAAGGGACCTTAAAATCATGTCCATAGTCAAGTTCCCATATGTCCACTATGTAACCTTAATATGTGTCCTTTCCCCTCTTGGTTGTGGCATCAAAGCGTACACTCTGTTTTGGTTGGTGCTCTTTTGATCTTGGGCGATCGTGTAAAATGTATTCCCATTTATCTCGTATCCTTTGTAAGTCAATACAGTCGAAGATGGTCCCCTGGACAACGAGTACAACTCATCAGAAATAGTGTTGTCACCTCTGAGACGTGTTTCCAACCAACTGCCGAAAGTCCTGATGTGTTCACATGTAATCCAGTCGTCACACTGCTCCGGGTGTTTGGAGCGCAGAATGTTCTTGTGTTCATCGACATACGGGGTTACCAAGGCAGAGTTCTGTAGAACTGTGTAGTGTGCTTGAGACCAAGAATGCCCGTCCCTGCATATTATTGAGTCCCCTCCAAGCGCGCCTTTTCCAATCAGTCTCCCCTCATACTGCGATTGAGGGAGACCAATCTTCTTAAGGTCAGGAATGAAGTCAACACAAAACCCAATGACATCCTCTGTTTGATGGCCCATGGAGATGCTTCCTTCTGGCCTAGAGCGGTTACGGACATATTTCTTTAGGACTCCCATGAACCTCTCAAAGGGGAACATATTGTGTAGAAATACGGGGCCCAGAACGACAATCTCGTCGACTACATGAACTAGGACGTGCGTCATGATATTGAAGAAGGATGGTGGGAACACCAGCTCGAAACTGACAAGACATTGCGCCACATCACTCCTTAGCCTTGGTATGATTTCTGGATCGATCACCTTCTGAGAGATTGCATTGAGGAATGCACATAGCTTCACAATGGCTAATCGAACGTTTTCCGGTAGAAGCCCCCTCAATGCAACCGGAAGCAGTTGCATCCTAATCACGTGGCAGTCATGAGACTTTAGGTTCTAGAACTTTTTCTCTGCCATATTTATTATTCCCTTTATATTCGACGAGAAGCCAGACGGGACCTTCATACTGAGCAGGCATTCAAAGAAGATTTCCTTCTCTTCTTTGGTAAGAGCGTAGCTGGTAGGACCTTCATACTGCTTTGGAGGCATGCCGTCTTTTTCGTGCCAACGTTGCAGGTCCTCCCGTGCCTCCGGTGTATCTTTTGTCTTTCCATACACGCCCAAGAAGCCTAGCAGGTTCACGCAAAGGTTCTTTGTCACGTGCATCACGTCGATTGAACAGCGGACCTCTAGGTCTTTCCAGTAGGGTAGGTCCCAAAATATAGATTTCTTCTTCCACATGGGAGCGCGTCCCTCAGCGTCATTCGGAATAGATAGTCCGCCGGGACCCTTTCCAAAGATTACGTGTAAATCATTGACCATAGCAAGTACGTGATCACCGGTACGCATGGCGGGCTTCTTCCGGTGATCTGCCTCGCCTTTGAAATGCTTGCCTTTCTTTCGACATTGATGGTTGGTCGGAAGAAATCGACGATGCCCCAGGTACACATTCTTCCTGCATTTGTCCAGGTATATACTTTCGGTGTCAGCTAAACAGTGCGTGCATGCGTGGTATCCCTTGTTTGTCTGTCCTGAAAGGTTACTGAGAGCAGGCCAATCATTGATGGTTACAAATAGCAACGCATGCAGGTCAAATTCCTCCTGTCTGTGCTCATCCCACACACGTACACAGTTTCCATTCCACAGTTGTAAAAGTTCTTCAACTAATGGCCTTAGGTATACATCAATGTCGTTGCCGGGTTGCTTAGGGCCTTGGATGAGTACTGGCATCATAATGAACTTCCGATTCATGCATAGCCAAGGAGGAAGGTTATAGATACATAGAGTCACGGGCCAGGTGCTGTGATTGCTGCTGTGCTCCCCGAAAGGATTAATGCCATCCGCGCTTAAACCAAACCATACGTTCCTTGGGTCACCTGCAAACTCAGGCCGGTACTTTCTCTCGATTTTTCTCCACTGCGACCCGTCAGCGGGTGCTCTCAACTTCCCGTCTTTCTTACGGTCCTCTCTGTGCCATCGCATCAACTTGGCATGCTCTTTGTTTCTGAACAGACGTTTCAACCGTGGTATTATAGGAGCATACCATATCAACTTGGCAGGAACCCTCTTCCTGGGGGGCTCGCCATCAACATCACCAGGGTCATCTCGTCTGATCTTATACCGCAATGCACCGCATACCGGGCATGCGTTCAAATCCTCGTACGCACCGCGGTACAGGATGCAGTCATTAGGGCATGCATGTATCTTCTGCACCTCCAATCCTAGAGGGCATACGACCTTCTTTGCTGCGTATGTACTGTCGGGCAATTCATTATCCTTTGGAAGCTTCTTCTTCAATATTTTCAGTAGCTTCTCAAATCCTTTGTCAGGCACAGCATTCTCTGCATTCCACTGCAGCAATTCCAGTACGGTACCGAGCTTTGTGTTGCCATCTTCGCAATTGGGGTACAACCCTTTTTGGTGATCCTCTAACATGCGATCGAATTTCAGCTTCTCCTTTTCACTTTCGCACTGTCTCCTTGCATCAACAATGACCCGGCGGAGATCATCATCGGGCACATCGTCTGGTTCCTCTTGATCTTCAGCTTCCCCCGTTGTAGCATCATCGTATTCAGGGGGCACATAGTTGTCATCGTCCTCTTCTTCTTCGCTGTCTTCCATCATAACCCCTATTTCTCCGTGCCTGGTCCAAACATTATAGTGTGGCATGAAAACCTTATAAAGCAGGTGGGTGTGAAGGATTTTCTGGTCAGACTAAGACTTCGTATTCCCACATATAGGGCATGGACAACACATAAAACCATTCTGCTTGTTTGCCTCAGCCACTTCGAGAAAATTATGCACGCCCTTAATGTACTCGGAGGTGCGTCTGTCACCGTACATCCATTGCTGGTTCATCTGCGTGCATTATATATAATTAAGTGTGTCAAAAACTACTACAAAACATCATGAATAGATAAGTGACCAAATTAATAGAAGTTCATCATCACATTAAAACCAAAGTACATACATAGTTCTCATTGAACAACATATAGCTCTCCAGAGCATCTAATTAAACCATACATTGAAACTATGTAAAACATTTCAATGCAACAACAAATGCGATCATAATCGCAACCAAGGTAACAATTGATCCAACGGCATAATGATACCAAGCCTCGGTATGAATGGCATATTTTCTATACTTTCTAATCTTGAAGCGCATTGCATCCATCTTGATCTTGTGATCATCGACGACATCCGCAACATGCAACTCCAATATCGTCTTCTCCTCCTCAATTTTTTTCAATTTTTCCTTCAAGTAATTGTTTTCTTCTTCAACTAAATTTAACCTCTCGACAATAGGGTGGGTTGGAATTTCCGGTTCACATACCTCCTAGATAAAAAAATCTATGTCACGTTGGTCGGCATAATTGTCATAAACAATAAATGAACCAAATAGTTATAAAATATAATATATATACCACATCCGAATCATAGACAGGACGAGGGCCGACGGGGGCGGATACCAAAACCATCGCACTATATAATAACAAACAATAATAAAAGTAAGAAAATTAGACAAGTATCTATCTAAATCATACAAGTAAGAATTTTTTTCTTTTAGAAAGAAGATAAGAACAAGAGGCTCACCACGGTTATGCCGGCGACGAGATCGGTGCGGGCGATCGACGGCGGTGAAGACGGGGACGGGACGTGACGGACCGCTAAACCTAGACAAATCTTGAGGAAAATGGAGCTTGAAGGTAGAGTTTTGAGAGGAGAAAGCTTAAGTAGTGTTGCCCGGGCATTTCATCGAACACGTCATGTGCATAGGAGGTGAGCTAGAGCACCAAAAAAACCCTCCCCTCGCCGGCCAGAAAAAAATAGAGCAGTGGAGTGCTCTGCTCGCGGGCGAGGGATATATATAGGCACAACATTGGTCCCGGTTCGTGGTTGGAACCGGGACTAAAGGCCACCCTTTGGTCCCGGTTCCAGCCACGAACCAGGACCAATGGATGTGGGCCAGGAGCGAGGCCCATTGGTCCCGGTTCGTGTCTGGAACCGGGACAAAAGGGTCCAGACGAACCGGGACCAATGCCCCACGAGGCCCAGCCGGCCCCCTGGGCACACGAACCGGGACGTATGCCCCCATGGGTCCCGGTTCGTGACTGAACCAGGACTAATGGGCTGGGCAGGCCTGGACCAAAGCCCTATTTTCTACTAGTGTGGGGTGAAAATGCAGCGCTACTAGTACATACGATAGTAGTAGCGTAGGAGGAGAAAGCAGCGCTACTAGTACTTACGATATCTGTAGCGCGGGGTAAAAAACGCGCTACTGCTAAAATTTAGCTGTAGCGCCGTAGCAGTAGCGCGGCACCCACGCTACTGGTATGCAAAAAACCCACGCTACTGGTAAGGTTTTTCCTAGTAGTGAGTCAATATCTAAAGGTGGACATGCATGGCATATGCGAAAGTGAAACTTCTATGCATATGTGATTGAATCAGAATGGGCAGCCAACGTGTGCAGTCCATATACCCGCAAAACAAATGTGTCCCGTCCATATAGTTTACATGCGATGACACCATCGTTATGCAACCATGGACTCATGGTGAACCTATATTAATATGTAAATAGGAGAAGAAACACATGGGGAAAACTTTTATGCTTTGCCAATATGTTCTTGTGTCAGGTGATCTAGTTATGCTTTTCCAATATGTTCAGGTGATCTAGTTTTATTCACATGAACATATTTGTAAAGCATAACTAGATCACCTGAACACAGTGATGGTGTCATGGGGAAATGTATTTCACAAACACAACTTGGTGAATATAACTAGATCACCTGAACTAAGATTCAGCGTCTGAATGCCTTATTTCACAAACACAACTTGGTGAATATAAATCAAGCATCGGTTTCAATTGCAAATACCTTTCCCCGTGGTACTCAAGAAGAGAGCACTACTCTCATCACTACGTTCAGCTCATCTAGTTATGCTTTACCAATATGTTCCTGTGTTTCCCATGACACCATCGCTATGTTCAGGTGATCTAGTTATGCTTTAACAATATGTTCTTGTGTTTCCATATTCGATTTGCGAGATGTGATTTTTACCTCTAATATAATTTGTTATTCAATCTTTTTGTTCTTCAATTATGTTTTGTACATTCTTTCTTTTATTCTGGGTTGACACTTTCATATCAGATATGAAATTTCAATGATAAAAGTAGCACAAAATGTTTCTTTTATTTTCTTGTTCATGTTTTTAATTATTTTGGCTGCATGCTACAGGTTCAGACTGCATGCTACACGGAGGCATGGAGGGGTTGTCGGCTGTGTGCTTTGTGTTGGTACAAAATAGCCTACTCTTTTCTGCTTGGTGGCTTTGCACTGACTAGTTGACAAACTTGCTTGGTGATATACTGCTGTGTGAGACCATGTCTAGTATACTCTTATATTCATGCTTGGTAATTTGGCCACCTACGACACCACGTGCTTGTTTGGAACTTCATTTGTACTTTGGTCAACAACAGTTCAGAATTGAGATACATGTAGCTTGTTTGGAACTTTATTTTGTACTTTGGTTAACAGTTCGGAATTGGTATACTCCTGCAGTGTTCAAAATTCTTGTTTTGCAGTCAAATGTTGCCATTTTTTTAAGTCTGAATCTATCCTGAAGCGGTGTGAGTGTTTTAGTTTCTCTACATATACTTCTCTTGCTGATGATTAGATTAGATGGTTAAAATACTAGACTCTCATGTGCAAGATGAAAGTTCAATGTTGATTGAAGTCTCGTGTACCAAGTTGAAAGTTCAATGTTTTGCCAACGACACTCAGCTTTCTCACATTTTTTGCTCTTTGAACCCAGCTATCAAAATCCATTCAAATTTAGGTTTTCATTATTCCAATTACACGAAATAGTATCTATTGAATATGTCTCCCTATCTGGACAATTTGAGCAAAAATGAAACTGTATATACTATTATCGATTTTCTAGAACTGAATTAGTCTTATTTTGCTAATTTCTAAAACTGATTGGCCCACCTCAATGATAGGTAGCACGAATTAGTACCTTTTCTTTTAGGGAAGCATGGATTATTACTTGTTTCAGCCAGGATTCTGGATCAGGGTGGTCCAACTAATAAAAACAGTCACAGATATAACATGTCAACATACAGTCTACCTTTTATCAAAAAGCGCTTCCCAAATACAACACGTCAACATACTTTTATACTTTATAATAAAAAATACGGATCAATAAATCGTCAAAGCATATTAAAATTAATAAGTCCAAAATTAGTCAAAATAAGCTTGCACACCTTTTAATTTGAACAAATTTTGGAAGCACAAAACATTTTTTTCCAGAATACCCAAAAAGTTGCACATCTTTTATATTAACATTAGAGAAAAAATATTTACAAGATTACGAACACAGACACAGTACAAATCACAAAACTTTGAGTTTGCACTCTCATCTAGTCTTAGAAAACAAGGACATACGTACCCACCTATAGGGAAATAATCTTTTTTTTAGAATTTTGTTCAGGGAAACATATTTTTTAGAAGAACGTACATGAAACAGTCAGCTGCTAGTTTGAGTCCTACCTTCTGTGGGCTTTGGTAGCTGAGCTACACCAATGGTTTTATCCTAATATATCATGCCAGTAAGCAAACACGCATCCTCTGAACTTCTATACATAGCTAACATGTGAATGGCGTAAGACCATAACTATTAGCTCAGAGGCCACGTGCTACGATGGGATCGACCTGAGAATTTATCGCATGCATCTTGCAACAAGTCTTCTCATGACAACAAAGAAAAATTCAATCCAATAGTAATACGTTTGTAACATTTTTCTACGTAGATCACCTATGTGTTACAAACTTGTGACACAACATTTCATCTCTTATGTGTGTTACAATCTTGTAACACAACATTGCATCTCATATATGTGTTATAATCTTGTAACACTCTCTCGACCGGCATAAATAATGTGTTGCAACAGTGTAACACATTCGACGTATGTGGAATATGTGTTACAACATCGTAACACTTCCCATAGAATGTGTTACAACTTATATGTGGACTATGTGGACACAAATGTTGTGTTACTGGAATTTCTCTCAGTAACACATTTTTTTCTTGTGTTGACGAGATGAGTTACCAAAGCTAATTCCTGTAGTAGTGTGTAAATTTCCATAATTGAAAATATAGTATATGATTATCAAGTATTCTGCAAAATTTATGATTTCGAAGGGAGGAGGGTATTGAAAAGTTCTCTCAGCATACTACAATACTTGTAGTTGGGAAGAAATCCAAAAGGTAAAAGACAAAATGACATTTTCGAACACATTGAAAAGCAATGCAACCTGCATTTCAAAACAAAAGAAATAAAAAAATTCTTCAAAATGGCAGGATTCCTGCATTCATTAAGAATGAAAAGAGTTGCTCAGTTAATTAGGGGAATTGAGCAAAAAACAAATTGCCCAATTAATTATGGAGAACTGGGCGAAAACCATCACAATCGCTGAGCGGCACATATAAAAAACCATGCACAGATTTACCTTTTGAATGTTATGAAACAACATATTTACATTTACACTAGAACCTAAGGTTAGATGTTAAAAGACCTAAAAATCCTACATGCCAATATTTTGAAATGAGACATGAATTAAACCTCCAACTCAAGATGAGAAATCAGCCAATCATGTATGCATGCTTGATACAAGTCTCCCCTTCTACCATTGCACCAAACACTGACAAAACTCTGAAGATTGGTGGCTTCGATCCACTGGTTTGCTGCCCAATATTAACAGAAAAGGTTGTGACATGCTCGTGATCCCGGTTGCATGAGGCCTTTGGAAATAGAGGAATGCTTGAGTGGTTGGTAATATGCATCAGCGGGTCAATGAAGTTATCTCACTCTCCTAGATATTGAACTGATTCCAGCGATAGAAGTTAGCAAAGGTTGTGGGGGTCAAATCATAGAGAGTAACTAGATAATACCCCGCGCGTTGCTGTGGGATACAATGAGACTTTTAGTTGATTCGACATGGACTGTCTGGACCATGCGTTGATCTATAGTAGATGTCTCCGCGTGAAAAAGTATCTAGCACGAAGAAACATCTTGTTTGCTCCAATGTAACATTGTCAAACAAAACCAACAAACTCCATCAGGCTATTCGCAACATAAAACAAAATAAGTTAATCTAAATGGCACCAAAAGGTTTAATATGAAATTTAGTAGAGGGTGATGTAATGTGATGTAATCTGGAGCAAGTAGTGAGCGACCACCTGACACCATTGAAATGTATAATGTGAGATTCATTTATTATATTTAGATACCTTGAAGGAACATACGAACTATTCCTTATCCAGCTTTCTTGTATTAATTAATGTATTACAAAGGAATGATGGAAGCAATGTAAAAATCATCAGTTTTAGTTATAACATTTACCTTCAATTATGGAAATTGAGATGAGTTAGTTTCTGCTTTGAAGGTAGGCCAACTCTGGACGGTGAAACATAATAAAAAAGAAAAATTACTACACAAATACAGAAACATAAAGGATGGATGCATCCGCACAATTTCTTTTTACAGTTTTTTTAAAGATAGAACATGAGATTAATGCTATGTGAAATATATTAACAAAATATGAAGGATAATGACGAACTCATTCCTGAATGATCCAGATTGACAATCCATGAAGTAGTCAATTTAACTTACCTTCTGGAATACCAGGCGTCCATAACAGCCCATGGGACTAGAGAGTTGTGGCGATAGTGGAAACTTGCAGTAGTAGTGGGTTAGCAAGACTAATCCCATGAGTGGTTGGAGTGGTGTTACCACAACTATGGGCCGCACTTGTTAACTCTCTTGTAACACTATTTTCTGCCTACCTGAATATAATGAATTATCGTGCGCAGAGCTCCTATCGATAATTCGGAATTCTTCCAAACGAAACCAAGAATGACTTGGTACAACATACAGGGTCATGATTTATGATATAGATATATAATTAAGTACAATAATAGATAAAATGGATGCATGTTGGGCCAGAGATGAAAAGATTAGTACAACAACACACAATCTAATCTGGATAAAGAAATGGAGAAAACACATTGCGGGAGCACATGCTTTCATGGCCGAACAAACCTGCACGGACGCATGCAGATCCAAAGATTTGACAAATACAGTATCCAACATTAGCTCGTGAATCATCAGTTCTGCGTTGCCAACCAATTAGAGGTGGTACTGAATCCCAAAGAACTAAGTTGGTACAAACAATTCGTTACCAAAGTTTATGCAAGAAAAATATTTTCCTGAGATGTGCAATAATGACAATACATGGCCAGCGAAGACACATTTTCGTTATTCCAGAGAGAAAAGAGACATCACATGATAAAATAAACATAAGAGATCCACATCTGCGAAGAAAATCAAGGAAAATGATCCCATATCATTACCAAACCTTGTTGAAAATAGAAGCCTATAATATATACGTCCTCGGTTCCAGTAGTCATGTACAGAAACTGTTACTACAACTTTGATATTAATTGACCTTGATCGTAGCTGATTATTTTTGCATGGTAATATGTGTCTCATTGATATCATAAAGATTAAAATACAAGTCACATAAAGACCGACATGGCAAAACTGAAAAGACAGCAGAACGTCTCTGCGCTTGACACCAACGTCCGTCACTTGCCTCCGGCACCACCATAGCAGCCACCAAAAGAAAAAAATAACAGATCACCTTCTCACTCGAGTTCGACGAGGCAGCTAATTGCAGATGAACCTTGATCACGTAACTTTGATATTGAATCGGACATGCTTGCCTTGGATCAGTACGCGTACCGTATGTGCCCATTATCTTTTTCTTTCATTGAACCTTCAAAAAATTAGGTGCATAAAGTGGGGTTTGAACTCTCAACCTCCTAGACTGCTTCCACACAATCTAACAAACTCGGAGAGAAACCTCCTTGTGCCTAGTTGCTTTCTTTTCTCTTCTTGTTGTGAGTCCTCTTTGTCTGGTTTTCCTTGGTTTTAAGCCTTTTCATTATGTCTTTTTTTCTATTTTCATTTCCATTTGCTTAAATTCGCAAGATTTTTTTAAATCATGAACTTTTTAAAATTCATAATAAAATTCAAATCCATGAACATTTTCTTAGATTCATGAATTCTTTTTATATTTGTATTTTTTTCAAATCATTAACCTATTTGTAAATTTGTGCAATTTTATTCAAATCGATTAACTCTTTTCAACTTTTCAACTTTTTCCAAATTCATGAACTCTTTTATCAAATTCGTGAAGTTTTTTGTTTACATTTGCTTAAATGTTCTTGTCTTTCAAAACGGCTCAGGATGTGAATATTTTTTGGATCTGTGAACAATTTTTTAAAACAAAAAAACTTTTAGACACTCTGAAAAAAATCAACAACACGGACATTTTTTTGAATTTACGAATAGTCATTTCAATTGGATTTTTTTGAATTTTTAACATTTATTAATAAATATGAAAAATTGAAACATGATTTTTTTTTAGAAATTCTAAGCATTTTATGAATTTTTAGAACATTGATTAATAAAGGGACAAATGCATTTTTGGCCCTAGTTGGAACATACCCACGGGTTTTGCCCTTGCTTTTTGACTCTGCTTAGTTTTGCACTTAGATTTTCCTCCCAGGTCGCCCGAATGGCCTTTGACCATTTGAAGAATACTTTGAAAATTCATAACAAATTGATATGAACTCAGAAAAATGCAAATAGATATCAAAATGTTCTTATAAATATTACCTTTATGTGTATCTCATTTGCATTCAGGACAAAGGTACCGTTTAAACTACCTAAGGTTATTAATGTTATTAAAATTATTAAAAATAAAAAGCTATAAACAATGCTTTTTCAAGAATAAAAATTACATGCAAATGTAGGTGACCTTTTCTGAACATCCTGATATGAAGTTTCAAAATAATGGTCAAAGTCGTTCGAACATTCATAACAAGTTGATATGTACTCAGAAAAATGCAAAAAAGATATCAGGATGTTCAGAAAACATGACCTACATTTGCATGTAATTTTTATCCATGAAAAAGGTATTTTTTATACATTTTTATTTTTAATAATATTAATAACATTAATAACCTCGGGTAGTTTAAACGATAATTTTTTCCTTAATGCAAATGATATGCACATAAAGGTAATGTTTGTCTAAACATTTTGATATCTTATTTGCATTTTTTTTGAGTTCATATGAATTTGTTATGAATTTTCAAAGTATTGGTCAAACAGTCGAAGGGCATTCGGGTGACCTCGGGGGCAAATCTAAGGGCAAAACCGAGCAGAGTCGAAAAGTAAGGGCAAACCCCGTGGGTAGGTTCCAACTAGGGGCAAAAATGCAATTGTCCCATTAATAAATATGAAAAAACGGCAAAATTCTGAATGTTTTCCCTAAAATGAAATATTTTAAAATTCTGAACATGAATTATTTTGATATTCCGAACAAACTTTTGAAATTCTATTTTTTTTAATTTATGAAAAATAGAAACAATAAACCAAAAAAGGAAAAAGTCAAAAAAAGATAGATAAAGAAACTGAAAGAAGAAAATAGGAGAGAAGATGAAAAGAAAATTTGAAAAGAAAAGAAAAAGGAAAAAACCGCGGTTCGGGAGCCTTCTAGCAGGTTCCCAAAACAGAAAAAAAATTGAGGTATTTTTTGCAATTTTTTGAAAATGTGCAAAAGAATTGAAATCCATGAACATTTTTTTCCAAAATGGATGAACTTTTTTAAAATCCATGAAAGCTTGGGCGGTCAATCAGGCGCACGCGCGGGAGCAGTGCCAAGGCCTAAGATTTTTTTTTCTTTTCTATTTTATCATTTTTCTTCTCTTTTTTCGTTAATTCATTTTGTACTCTTTGAACTTTATTATTCTTTTTTGAAACCTGGTCAAAAATAGAAATACCAAAATAACAGTTTAAGTAACTGTTTAAAATTATGATTTTAAATTATGTTTCCCTTCAAATATTTATAAAATTATTTTTTAAAAAGCATTTACTATTTTCAATTTTATCCCATGTATTTATTAGTTATGTTAAAAAATTAAAAAAAATAAGTACCATTTTAAATTATGATTTTAAATATCTTTTTTCCTTCAAACCTGACATGGATGCCTACCATGGGTGTGACCACATGCTGGCAAAAGTTAGGGTCATTTCAAGAATGTTTAAAAAAACACGATGTTCAACGGAGGATGTCCGGATAGGCTAGAAGGCTCCGTTTAAGAGTATGTAGTTTCTCAACATGCGTAAATCACTTCAATTTTTTAGTTGACTTGTATGACCAATTTAAAGTACCGTGCCAAGTTGTTTTGGTTTCTCTGCAAGTGTTGAATTTTCTGGAGTTTTCTCAGTCAAAAAAGGGTGATAAATGGTCAGGCGTCTTGCAACTTGTTTACGGTATCGGAAATTGTTCAAACTTGGCAAAGATACCACCATGGCATTCTCACCTGTTTGCAAAAGTTTAGGTCATTTCAAGAATGTCAAAATATTGACCATGTTCAACGGAGGGTGTCCAGGTAGGCTAGAAGGCTCCGTTTGAGAGCACGTTGTTTCTCGACATTCTTGAAATGGCCCCAGTTATTTTTCATGGTCTTTTATGACCAATTAAAAACACTATGCCAATTTGTTTATGTTTTTGATAAATTTTGCATTTTTTTGGATTTTTTGGTCAAAAAAGACTGATAAACGACCAGACGTGTCGCAACTTAAATACGGTGTCAAAAATCATTCAAACCTGACATGGATGCCTACCATGCGCATGCCCACCAGCTTACAAAAGTTAGGGTCATTGCAAGGATGTCCAAAATTAGACCATGTTGAATGGAGGGTGTTCGGCTAGGCAAGAAGGCTCCGTCTGAGAGCACGTTGTTTTCTCGAAATCCTTGAAATGGCCCTAATTATTTTCGTGGATTTGTATGACCAATTCAAGTTACCGTATCAAGTTGTTTTGGTTTTCGATAAATTTTGAATTTTCTGTAGTTTTTCGGTCAAAAAGGGCCAATAAACGGCTGGAGGTGTCGCAACTTGTATATGGTGTCGGAAATCTTTCAAACCTGGTATGGATGCCAATCATGGGCATGCCCCACTATCTTGCAAAAATTGGGGTTATTTCAAGAATGTCAAAAGATAGATCATGTTCAACAGAGGGTGTCCGGATAGGCCAGAAGGCTCCGTCTAAGAGCACGTTGTTTCTCCACATCTTTGAAATAGCCCGACTGCTATTTTGCACATATGTTACCGCGTAGTTCGAAAAACCAGACAAGTTAGGTTGCCGGTTCAGTTTTTTCAATGACTGCTATTTTTGGGTTTTGGGCTCAATCTCCTGTGAAAAGCTAAGGACCATCGTATTGTTTTTCCAGATAGTTCAAGCCTATTCGTAGAGGGCATGGGTTTAATTTCTCTTTTAGGCGCTTTATTTTTGTCACATGCATGAGCCACTCTGAAAATTATGATGTGCGGATAGTTTAGAACACAGGATCGATCAGGCTACGGTTCAGATTTTTGTTGATCCAGCACTAGTTCTTCTAGTTGAATCACGCATTTGTCTAAAAAAAGGTTGAATTACCCCTAAGATAGAGATAAGAGTATTTTATTTTTCATGTGGAAACAACAATAACTCAGCCAAGTTGTTTTTTTTTACATAATACAGACACAAGCGCTCAAAGATACACGCATACACTCACCCCTATGAACGCACACATACACACCCTACCCTTATGAGTTAGCACCTTCAAGGGACTGAGCCGGCATATCATCTTGAGATTTACGAAGTCATCGTAGGCGCCTCGTCGTCGACAGGAACGTCTCCTCCCACTAAAAGCGTAGCGCCGGAAATTCTGAAATAAATTCCAGAATAATGCGAGCACCAGGACTTGAACCCTGATGGGCTAGGGATACCACTATCTATCTATACCTATACTAATTCTAGACTCCCTAGAAATTACCACGTTAATCAGATTTTACAAGCCGTTAATCACGTGGGACCGAATTATAACGGTGTAGATTAATCCATGTAATCCACGGCCAGCTAACCATCAATCAGCCAATGCAAAAAAAACATCGAAAAAGAGACTCCTCCATGGCTCCACGTCTCTCCACCAATATGTGCTGTGGACCGATCTCTCCTCTTCCCCTCAAGTGTCCAGCGATTTAAAAAAAAGGTGTCCAGCGATTCCAAAACAGAAAAACCCAATCTATCACACTCCTATATAAAAAATCTAAAGATCCTGTAAATAAAAATCCCTTCAAGATCGTCCTTCCTCAAAGGAGTGTCCATCCGCACGTTTCCTACTACCTATCTTCCTCATCGTCCATCTTGCTGCATCTTTTCTTTGGGACGTCGATGACTTTGGTGATCCATCCAAGTTTGAATCAGTGTAAAAGAATTGGGTACGATCAGATCCAATCTGATCCTCTCCTGCAGCCTGTGATTCTGTTCCTCTCCAATCTAGAAATCTCGATTCTATTATGTTTTCAAGTTCTTGCAACGGAGTAATCTAACATCTATTTTCAATCCAGCAGATGAATTTGTCCCAGCATAGTTGCTGCAGCGAAGGAGCTGTACCAACGACTGTTTGAGGCATGCGCATGTCTCCTGCAGGACTCTCCGCCTTAATTTCATAGAAGAAAAACTTATCCCTAAAAGGCCCATCGTCACGCCCACAGGCTATGGTTTCCTTCTGTTCGCCGCCTCTCCCGACCAGATCATCATTGCGCGTCCCCTACGGCCGCTCCTGATTCCATCCATGCTGGAATCGATCTAAAAGACAGGGGTATGATACAATTCATCCTCAACTGCAGCCTAGCTCTAACTTATATACATCTAATCACCTACCATGAATCTGTACCACCATGATTTGAAGCAATCAACCCATTGTTTTTACGTGCGTGCCAGTTCTGTTCTCGGCGGAATCGATTAAGAAAGGTATCGATTGGCTGATGTGTACATGAGTGTACTAGCTTCTGGATGTCAACTTGCTTCATCGTCGCCGCCGTAAGCACTCGAGCTGGAGTTGTCTTGCACTTGCACCAACACTGCACGTGATTCTGTTCCTCTGCAATCAATGAAATCTGGAATCTCATTAGGTTTCAAATTCTTGACATGCAGAAATTAATCAAACACGTACTTTTCGACTGCTAATGATTTTATCGAATGAAGGTTGATATAGGGAAGTAACCATAGCATCCAATCTTTGAAACAAATTGGACGTCCAACACAGTCGACAAGGCTGCCGAGCTAAGAACTGTGGCAGACTGGTGGTGGAGCTGTTTACTTGCTCGACACTGTTCGATTTTGTTGCTGCATCCACTTGGCATGTAACTCAGAACCCTTAAATCTCCTGCTCATAATTTTACTCATATAGTTTATCTTTAATACCCTGTCCACAGGGTTGATGCTATTTGTGGCAAGTTCAATGCATGTGTAGGTAAGTTGGCTAGACTAATATTGATTTCTTCCATCTATTTTTGTTTTGAAAACAGAAAAATGGTGCCGGTGCACATTATGGGCAAGCATTGACAGCTCGTATAGTTGGTATGTGATAACAGTTACTTCAGGGTATTTATGTTCATCTAATATTATGAGTTCTCGACTGGTAGAGAAACTCGACTGAGATATCATGGTCTTGCGTACAGAAACTTCGACTTGATTCAAGTACTAAGCATTCAACGTGATTCAGTTTTTAGTCCATGCATATTGTTCATTTGAGAAGTTACTAGATGAAATCAAAGAACATTCTATAGTAAGTGAGCAAGCACACCGAAGCACACAAATCATGGAATTATTAAACTACTTTACAACTGCATTTCAGTGGACTATATGGTGCATTAGTTTTTCTTTACCTTGAGAATATTATCTTGGATTTTAATTAAATGGTAGTCTAGAATTTTTATCTCATTCATGTGCTTACCTTTTCTTATAGTTGTGACGAGCAAATTCAGCAAATTTAAACTGGTGGTGAATTCAATCAAGTGTAAGGCCGCTACCTAATATCTTCTTTGCAGGTCTGATATGAAAGGAGGCGCATTGGTTTTCCAAGATCGACAATGGAGTTCCATGAAGCAACAGTAATGATATCAATCAAGTCTCACTTTTTTTTATTTTTACGTTTACTATTTTCATCACACCATTTATACATAATTTATATTGGTGTTGAAGACAAACTTTCTAAAGTGTTCCCTTTACACTGTTGATATATGAAGTTTCTGATTTGTTTTCTTAAATCATCTGCCATTGTTCATGAATATTATATGAAAATCTGTTATAGGCTACATGTGAACGTACCTTGATTCTATAGAATTGATTACTAAAAACAGATTTGGCGTTTAACTTCATATGATACATTGATCCTTCTGTACTAGATTCTAACTATTGTAAAATGGATTCTTCAGCATACCTATTGCAAACATATTAATCCAGCCAACATTCTGAACAATTTCTAGATATTGTGCTGCTTCATGCAGTTGTTTGCTCGCAGCAAACATCCTATGACCAAGGCAATATATTCTACCATGTCTAACCGACCTGATTGTTTCCAAAAATAGACAATCGAGTTTCACTTTTACACAGGTTATCACCTACCTGACTGCCTAACATCTTTCTGATATAGGAACAAACTGCAACAGATACAAAACACTTTCCATAATCTATGAAAGACAGTTTTTCTTCCTAATTCATATCACGTGACTACCTTCTATAAACAGAGAAATCTATTTGTTCTTGGTACTTCAGTTATCGTGAGGATTTTGATTATTTTTACAGAACAGTTACATTTAAGTTGATTGTGCCCTCTGTTGCCAGGAAGAATGAAATCCATCATGGAACGGATTATAGAGAAATACATTGATTCTATACATTCCCAAACTACTTTGTTGTTCAGAATCAAGGTTATCAAAAAAATATGATACATACTTTTGTACCACCTTAGTCGATCGATATGAACCCTCAAATTCTAAAGTACCAACTTCATAAGATCAGATGGGTACATACTGTATTTCTTTAGAACAAACTATTAAAGCTCTAATGTTAATTGTACGTACATCCATATTTCCATGCTCTAAGATTAAGAATCATAATGCTTACCTTTAACTATACCATATGATCTTATTAGGATTTTTACATATAAACCAAACGTGGTCTCATTATTTTGATCATTGATACCTATACCTTTCTTGGGAACGATAGTAAGCTCCCATTACAAGTCTAGAATTGCGATCTAAATATCGCTGGTCAATATAGATTTTAATCTATGTTCTATCTCGATATAGAATTTTGTCTTGGCAGATAGAATGAATACAATTATCATGACACTGTGCTTTCTTGCATACTATTCTGTTATTTTTTCTGGAGAAGAACAAGGCTGAAGTTATGTTCTGCAGATTTTATATTTTAGATAGGATACTATGAGGGACTACTCAGTTTTCATGTCTTTCGGGCATCCACATCTCCACTATTACAAATGAAATATGCAGCTACTACAAGTTTGATATTACACAGTTATCACGGTTTTATAACGGTGTGCCTATGTTTAGTTGCAGCCATGCTTTTCTGAGACCAAGCTTCATGTCCTTCACTCTTCTCCCACGATAGAATATGCTTATTTTGTCTAGATAAACAAATGAAGATGTCTCTTTATGTCTATTCCTCCGATAGGACAGCATAATGCATATAAACAACACATACGTACCAGCTAGAGGCACTTCTCTTTCTGCCAAAGAGTTAACCTACTTCTCTTTCCGTCAAAGATTGACCTACAATTACGACACCTCCTAGCCCCAGGGTTATTGCACATATTAAACTATATTATTTGAAATAGACAGCTTACTACTTATAACTAATCACTCCAAGCTTTCTTTTGCATGTTTGTTGCATTATTTTATTTACAAAGCTTTAGCTTTACAGTATAGTCTTATTACTGATATTTTGTGTTTTCGTTATTCAAGATTCAATTAGTACACATATATTAACATTTATGATAAGAATAAAAATAATAATAATTGAGTGTTACATCTTTTACATATATATCCATGGAAATGTGTAAATTAAGGTTTTCTATCACCAAAGTACATTTATATATGTTGTTCATAATATATCTCTTTTTTTGAACTATGATCATAATATATCTGATTTCGCACAAATAGTTGTAAAAACAGAAATACAAATGTATATATAGCTGGCCCGTGCGAATGCACGGGTTGACGACTAGTCCCTCTAACCATCCAACCACAGGTTGGTTCGCCTTAGCCCAGTTGGTTGTCACCTATAGAGTTGGTGGCGAGGTCGAATCTGTCTTCAAGCGGATATTTTTAAATTCTTTTATCAAGCCTAATCCGGGCATATTTGGATTGATCCATCGACGCACTAAATCTATGCCAGAAAAATCAGGATCGATCCCGCCACGTACGGAGAAAAGGATCGATCGGGGCAGTTTCCAATGATCGAGTCCTTCAGTAGTTAAAAAAAACCATAGTCGTGTACGTATTTCTAAAAAAAGACCATCCTACCCTTTATTATGAAGGGGTATGGATTGATCTTCATCGCTGATAAGTTAACCCATCGCTGCCGCGTAAGTGTTCAACAAACCTTTGACCAAATTTGCCTGTTGGCTCGAAGCATGGGAAACAACAAGGAATCATCCGCAAATAAAAGATGGGAGATAATAGGAGCACCTCGACAAATCTTTACCCCCTTCACTTCGTCCTCCACCACTGACTTATTGATGAGAGCAGAGAGCGCATCAGCAACAAATAGAAGATTTACAAAGGAAAACAAAGGCTACACACAAGAAAGAATGCATTATGCTATTCTGTCAATGCAAACATGGTTGACATGTCATTTGCAACCGTAAAGTCCACCTGCCACTGAAATTAAGGTTCAGGTACGAAGCAACTAAAATTAAGGCTCATGTACGAACCGGACTCCAGGACTTGGGTACAAATTTAATGGATGCATAGCTAATGTGCTCACCAACCTTCTTTGGCATAAGCATGATCGATACTTATAAAGGACACACTGCTCTCTGTATTCTCTTTGTAGCCTTTAACCATCTTATCTGGATAGTGATAGCAGCCAAACAAACATGAACAGGGTCAAGGCTCCTTGGCGAGTGAGTGCGGTGACAATAAACGATGGGTTGGATTAATGCAATCCATTATGGCATATGAATGGGAGGCATATGGAAACACATCGTCTCGAAGATTCATATATCTTGTAGCTAAGGATGATGAAACTGTATTTACAAGCAAGAAGGGCATGGGCAACACTAATTAATGTGGTGCGCAGGAGATCGCAGTATCAGCTAAAACCACTCCATAGCCATATAGCCACATGTGGAACTGAAATTAATTTCAAGTTGTACAAACTAGATAAGCCAATATTTTGCCTCTCTTCCCCCTCAACTGCAACCCACGCTCACCTCGCGAAGATGTAGGGTTCGTGCACATTCAGAATCGGGACCCGGTTTTACAGTACGCGAGCAAAGGGGGAAAATGCAGACGGGGAGTGTAAGGCAGACAGAGAAGCACGGTCGGCATGCAGAGGGGGGAGATTGAGATAGGGGTGCAGGAAGCGAGATGAACGGATGGAGAGGGAAAGGGCGAGAAAGATGGCCAGAAGCGATCTAGCAGAAATTGTAAAAAGTCACATAGCACAGAAGCAGGCAGGCAACGAGCACAATTCTTAGTTTTTTCTTCCCAGTAGTACAATCACAACTCAGCATCAAAACTAAAAAGAAGAAACAATGAATTTGCACAAATCCATCAGACCAATTTAAATTTTCCCATAAGAGCAAGCAGTTTGCTAATCATCAGATGTTTAAAATGCCTACGAAACCTTCTGTAATCTTAGTTTACTCTCTGTTATTTTAAGTATAATAAAGTAAAATACCGTGAGTATCCTGTTTTCTGAATTATCAGTGCAATAAAAAATGATCCAGAAATAAAAGTGCTCAGAATGTCATAAATTTTTAACTCGGTGTTTTATTGAATATTGAAGAATTTTTGGCACTGAACACACTCAGGGGGTGCACCTGCTGTCCAGAAGACAACACGGCACGCCCACCCCCTGGCGCGCCATGATGTCTTATGGGGCCCATAGGACCCCACTCACTTAGTCCACCTGCCCATTGCTTCTTCTTCTCCAGCAAAAAAATTGTGGTAGCTCTTGTTCTCGTGTTCTTGCTTCAAAAACTGAGATTTTCGATCTCTTTGCTCGGAGCTCCATTTTCGAAACTGTTTTGGGGGATTACTCCTTGGTATGTAACTTCTCCATTGGTTCAATTAGTTTTTTATTTATTTTAGTGCATTTTATTTTGCTTATTTTACTGCTTTTGGTGACCAACAAAATGAGCTTGCATGTTGAATTCATTTGGTTCTAACTAGTTTGAATGCTTCATATAGCCTCTAGACACTCATAGGAGTTGTTGCTATCAATTTTGTTAAGTTTTATTAGCCTCTTTTCATGGGCCAAAAATTTCAGAAATTTTCTCAGGAAAATGAACTTGTTTAGGAGAGGTTCCTCGAGCCGAAGCCCCAAGGGAGTTGCTGGTGGAGCACCAGATCTCAACCTCCCTCGTAGAGTGGAGGTGCGGCCATGTGAATGACCATGTGACGCCTTCACGAGCGTGGCCAGGTTCAAACATGATTTCGAACAATTCATGGTGAACGCCGGCTTGACCAACTTTGTTGCAGATAAGTTTGACCAGTATCAACTTCTCACAAATTTCTTTGTGCAAAATTTCTACTTCATGCCTAGACTGGATGTTCCCATGGTTCGCTTTGACTTATATGCTCAACGTATTGAAATGCCATTTGCTTGGTTTTGTGAATTATGTATGATTCCTTGTGAGTGTGAGTTGAGGGAACCTCGACCTGAAGAGTTTGAGGATTTCCTCCTTACTTTAACTGTAGGACAGTCTAGGGGCGTGTCTAAGGCAAGAATTACTAGTCTGCATTTTCCCGTTGTGCACTACTTTGGTTTATTCATAGGAAAATGATTGACTACTAGGTAGGAGGGCGGTATGCTCAGTGCCCCTAACATGGCCATTCTATGTTTTGCACTTTTCGATGATAAAACTTATAGTTTGGGAGGCATTATCACATGCCATTTGCGCACAAATAGAACAAGGGGTAGTACTCACGGCGGTATTTATGCTACTCGCCTCACTGCACGCCTTAATGTTGCTATTCGCCCTGATGATCGCTTGCTGCCTAGAGTTTTTTTTTAAACCATCAATCCATAATACATCACCATTTTATTGATGACCCTAAACCCCCTCATTATTATCTTTAAAACTTGGTATTTAGTGAGGACGTTCGTGAGGTTATTTCGTTGTCTGCTCCTTCTTTGTTTGATTCTAATGACAGGCATGGATACGCCATTTTTCCCAATGATATTATTGCTTATAAGAACGAGTTAGCCGCAATGGAGAAGGAGGTCTAGACTTGGGATGCCCGAGTGCCACAACCCTGCTAGTTCCTACCTGGACCCAATGGCTTCTACGAGTGGCCATAGACCAAGTTCGGCCAAAAGCCTAATCTTGGGCGAGTACGTATTCTCACCGATATTACATTCATGCTCACACATACATTACACTTGTCGGTGTCCATTCTTTTCATTGTATATCCATGCTTCATTTTATTTGTTTTTCTTTTGTGTGTTTGAAAAACTTCAAAAATCCAAAAACATTTCTCGCTTCTTTTTTGGTTTTTCTATCTTGTTTAGTTAGTTCGTAGTGTTAAAAGAAAACCCAAAAAGATTTCTCATTTCTTCTTTTGTTGTTTGTTGGGAGTTCTTTGGTGTAAATAGTTTTTTCTCACTTTTTATTTTCCTTCTTTCTTTTGCTTTCTTTAGAAAAGTTAAAAACTCCAAAAAGATTTCAGTGTGTTTCTTTGAACTCCTTTTCTTTTCTTTGAGTCATCGTAAGGAGAAGACCCCATAAGAGTTGTTGAGTGGCTCTTATATGCATACTTTATTGTGTATCTAACCTCAGGGCCAATATTTCCTTGTATTCTCCTTTGAATAAAGTGTTTGCATATTTCAGCTTAGTCCACAGGCACCCTTGCACCATTACTATTTTCACTTCATTCTATTGTGCAAGTGAAAGGCAATAATGACGATGATTTGATGAAGTCACTGTGGTGAAGGAAAGCTGGTATGAACTCTTCTTGTTTCTATTTTTGTAAATATGTTTAAACCAGTAGCTCTGATTCAGCATAATATGAGTAACATGTTTGTGATGACAATTAGAGATTATAGTTGCTCATGCCATGTTTAAGTAGCTAGGAGTGGATAATGATTTATATTGAGTGTCAACATGCATTAAAACGATTATGATGTAGTATGTTGGTATCCTCCTCTGAAAAATTTAAGTGGCTTGACTTGGCACATGTTCACACCTATCGTTGATTCAAAGCCAATGCAACCTTCATGATATCTATATTCAGGGTGTTTATATCCTACTCATGCTCATGTTCAATGTTAAATATTTGCAATGCATGATTATGACCGTTGTCGCTCACTAGTTGGTCGTTTCTCAAGCTATTTGCTAGCATTCGTCTATACTAAGCGGGAATACTACTTGTGCATACAAATTCATGAACCTAAAGTTGTGCCAAGAGAGTGCACCATATCTACCTATATACGGTATTACCTGCCGTTCCAAGTAAATTTGCATGTGCCAACTCTAATCATTCAAATAAACATCTGTTTTGTGTGCCCGTACCGCTCATGGAGCAACGGGGCGGTTAATATCTTCCATGCTAAGTGGGTTATTCTCACGACAAGATTTTATTCACTCGCCTTGCAGGAGAGAGCCTGGTATTTGTGATGTCCAGTCGAGTTAAACAAAAAACAAAGAAAAAATCCTGAATACTTGATTGTCAGAGGGCACCCAAGGATCCGGCTAGCCATGGATTGTGTCTGTATGGTTGTGGAGTAGTAAATCTTTACCTTTCTATGTGGGAACCTCCAATAATGTGTTTACCATGGAAGATGTTGAAATCCTTTATCGTGAAGTTGACAGGAAAAGCACACCTCTCAAAATGTATTCATCTCTGTTTTAGCTCTGAGCTCTTGCACCGCTTCAAATCCCTGCTTCCCTCTGCGAAGGGCCTTTCTATTTACTTTCATGTTATTTACTTTTATTGTTGAGTCATCACCTTCTCGTTCAAGCACCAACTTTGAGAGCACAATTGCCATTCTTAGTTTAACAAGCATTGAGTTTAGTTAATGTTGGATGTGAGCATGATTGGATCTCTTCTACCCTGAATTACAATGTTTAGTTGCTGGGTGCTCTGCATTTATGTTTTGCGGTCTCAGAAAGGGCTAGCGAGACACCATGCTATCATATTATATCATTATTCTTTTGACAAATTGTTGGCATCTGAGATATGTTATTATTGCTCGCTTGTTGATTATGCGATTGATATGAATAAATGTGAGTTTCAAGTGTTATCATTCACATGGTTTGTTCATGATCTTTGCCAAAAACTTGGTCACTATTTAAGTTTATGTGAGGGAAACAAAAGAGTTTGTAAATGTATTTCTTTGTCACTTTCAGTTGATCAACTGAATTGCTTGAGGACAAGCAATGAGTTAAGCTTGGGGAGTTGATACGTCTCCAATGTATCTGCTTTTCCAAACACTTTTGCTCTTGTTTTGGACTCTAATTTGCATGATTTGAATGAAACTAATCCGGACTGATGTTGTTTTCAGTAGAACTACCATCATGTTGCTTTTGTGTAGAAATAAAAATTCTTAGAATTGGACAAAACTTTGCAGAGATTTTTTATTGAATAAATAAAAAATACTGGAACGAAGATCCACCTGAGGGGGGCCACCTGCTGTCCATAAGACAACAAGGCGTGCCTACCCCCAAGGGCGCTTCTGATGTCTTGTGGGGCCCATAGGCAGTCTTCTGATCTAATTATAAGTCTATATATTCCGTCTTCCCAAGAAAAAAAATAAAAGAAGAAGTTTCATCATGTTACGATACGGAGTCGCCGCCACCTCCAGTTCACTTCATCGGGAGGGCTGATCTGGAGTCCATTCGGGGCTCTGGAGAGGGGGATTCATCTCCGTCGTCATCATCAACCCTTCTTCATTAACAATTCCATGATGTTCATCCCTGGGAGTGAGTAATTCCTTCATAGGCTTGCTGAACAGTTATGGAGATGGATAAAATTTGTCATGTAATCGAGTCAGTTTATTAGGGCTTGATTCCTACTATCCACTATGTTCTGAGATTGATGTTACTATGACTTTCCTATCCTTAATGCTTGTCACTAGGACCCGAGTGCCATGATTTCAGATCTGAACCCTTCATATTACCATCAATATATTTGAGTTCTTGACCCTATCTGCTAGTTGTATGCACTTGTTATTATTTGAACCGTAGACCCCAAGGTGACAATAATTGGGATACTCTCTGGGGATGACTGTAATTCGAGGAGTTCATGTATTCACAAAGTGTTAATGCTTTGATTCGGTTCTCTATTAAAAAGAGGGCTTAATTACCCTTAGATTACCTTATGAAACCCGCTGCCATTGTGATAACCCACAAGTATATGGGATCGCAACGGTTTTCGAGGGTAGAGTATTCAACCCAAATTTATAGATTCGACACAAGGGGAGCCAAAGAATATTTGCAAGTATTAGCAGCTGAGTTGTCAATTCAACCACACCTGGAGATTAAATATCTGCAGCAATATGATTAGTAGCACAGTAATATGATAGTTTTGATAGCAGTGATAATAGTAGCAGTAACGGTAACGGTGATAGCAATGATTTTGTAGCAAGTGTAATAGTAGCAACAGCAGTAGTAACTTAGCAAGAACAATATGTGGAAAATTCGTAGGCATTGGATCGGTGAATTCGTTGGATGATATTCATCATATAACAGTCATAACCTAGGGCGATACAAAACTAGCTCCAGTTCATAAATATAATGTAGGCATATATTCCGTAAATAGTCATACGCGCTTATGGAAAGAACTTGCATGACATTTTTTGTCCTACCCTCCCGTGGCAGCGGGGTCCATAAGGAAACTAAGGGATATTAAGGCCTCCTTTTAATAGAGAGCCGAAACAAAGCATTAACACATAGTGAATACATGAACTCCTCAAACTACAGTCATCACTGGAAATTATCCCAATTACTGTCACACTGGGGTTTACGGATCATAACACGTAATAGATGAATATGACATGCAAGATCAGATCTAGAACATAGATATAATGGTGAAAACATAAACGGTTCAGATCTGAAATCATGGCACCCAGGCCCAAAGTGACAAGCATTAAGCATGGCAAAGTCATAACAACATCAATCTCAGAACATAATGGATACTAGGGATCAAGCCCTAACAAAACTAACTCGATTACATGATGAATCTCATCCAACTCCTCACCGACCAGCGAGCCTACGAAGGAATTACTCACTCCCGGTGGGGAGCATCATGGAATTGGCAAGGGAGAAGGGTTGGTGATGACGAAGACCGAAGATACCCCTCTCCGGAGCCCCAGACGGGCTCCAGATCTGGCCTCCCGACGAAGAACAGGAGGTGGCGGCGGCTCCATATCGTGAAACGCGATACTTCTTTCTCCTTGATTTTTTCTCAAATTTAGGTATTTAAGGAGTTGAAGTCAGGGTCTGCGGGGCCACCAGGTGGGCACAACCCACTGATACGTCCATTTTGCATCATGTTTTCCTACTGTTATTTATATTGTTTTTATGTATAATAATGCTTTTTGGAGTATTTCTAATGCCTTTTCTCTCATAGTATGCAAGGTTCGCACAAAGAGGGAGAATACCGGCAACTGGAATTCTGGACCTGAAAAAGCTACGTCAGGCCACCTATTCTGCAAAACTCCAAATGAGCTGAAACTTCACTGAGAATTTTTATGGAATATATGAGAATTATTGCAGCATATAAGGACCAAAGGGGTGATGTTGGCTTGAACTACGTCGGTATTTCCCCAAAGAGGAAGGGATGATGCAGCACAGCAACGGTAGGTATTTCCCTCAGTGATGAGACCAAGGTTATCGAACCAGTAGGAGAACCAAGCAACACTACGTAAATAGCACCTGCACACAAAGAACAAATACTTGCAACCCAACGTGTTAAAGGAGTTGTCAATCCCTTTCGGGTAACGGCGCCAAAAATTGGCAAACGGACATGAGATAAATTGTAGTAGATTGGATAAATAGATCGCGAATAAAATAAAGTAAAAACAAAATATTTTTGGGTTTTTAGAAATATAGATCTGAAAATAAAAGTGGCAAATAAATAAAAAGGCAAATAGCAATATAGATCTGAAAATATATGATGAGAAAATAGACCCGGGGGCCGTAGATTTCACTAGTGGCTTCTCTCGAGAAAAATAGCATACGGTGGGTAAACAAATTACTGTTGGGCAATTGATAGAACTTCAAATAATTATGATGATATCCAGGCAATGATCATTATATAGGCATCACGTCCAAGATTAGTAGACCGACTCCTGCCTGCATCTACTACTAATACTCCACACATCGACCGCTATCCAGCATGCATCTAGTCTATTAAGTTCATGGAGAAACGGAGTAATGCAATAAGAACGATGACATGATGTAGACAAGATCTATTTATGTAGAAATAGACCCCATCTTGTTATCCTTAATAGCAACGATACATACATGTCAGTTCCCCTTCTGTCACTAGGATCAAGCACCATAAGATCGAACCCATCACAAAGCACCTCTTCCCATGGCAAGAAAAATCGATCTAGTTGGCCTAACTAAACCAAAGATTCGAAGAAGAAATACGAGGCTATAAGTAATCATGCATATAAGAGATCAAAAGACTCAAGTAACTTTCATGGATAAAAACATAGATCTGATCATAAACTCAAAGTTCATCGGATCCCAACAAACGCACCGCAAAAAAGAGTTACATCAAATAGATCTCCAAGAGACCATTGTATTGAGAATCAAAAGAGAGAGAGGAAGCCATCTAGCTACTAACTACGGACCCGTAGGTCTACAATGGACTACTCACGCATCATCGAAGAGGCACCAATGAGGATGATGATCCCCTCCGTGATGGTGTCTAGATTGGATCTGTGGTTTCTGGAACTTGCGGCGGCTGGAATTGATTTTCGCTGACTCCCCTAGGGTTTCTAGAATATTGGGGTATTTATAGAGCAAAGAGGCAGTGCGGGAGGCCACCAAGGTGTGCAAAACCCACCAGGGCGCGCCTGGGCCTCCAGGCGCGCCCAGGTGGGTTGTTCCCCCCTCGGGGCACCCCTCTGGTACTTCCTTGGCCCAACTTTTGTCTTCTGGTCCAGAAAAAATCACCAAAAAGTTTCGCTGCATTTGGACTCCGTTTGGTATTGATTTCCTGCGAAGTAAAAAACAAGCAAAAAAAGCAGCTGGCACTGGGCACTATGTCAATAGGTTAGTCCCAAAAAATGATATAAAGTTGCTGTAAAATGATTGTAAAACATCCAAGAATGATAATATAACAGCATGGAACAATCAAAAATTATAGATACGTTGGAGATGTATCAGCATCCCCAAGCTTAATTCCTACTCGTCCTCGAGTTGGTAAATGATAAAAACAGAATTTTTGATGTGGAATGCTGCCTAACATGTTCATCACATATTATTTTCTCTGTAGCATGGACATTTGGACTTTTATATGATTCAAAGCAATAGTCTAGTTTTGACATGAAGATTTCAATACTCAAGCATATCAACAAGCAACCATGTCTTTCAAAATATCAACACTAACACAAGTTCTCCCTAGCCCATTATGCTCAATCATTGATCCATTCATGAAACACACTCGCATATTAGCTACACCCAATGCTCAAGTACGATCATAGTGCCCCTTAGTTGGTGCTTTATAAGAGAAGATGGAGACTCAAAATAAAAATTGCATAAGGTAAAAGAAAGGCCCTTCGCAGAGGGAAGTAGGGATTTGTAGAGGTGCCAGAGCTCAAAGCAAAAAAAGGTAGAGATAAAACATTTTGGGTGGCATGCTTTTCCTGTCAACGAAAACGATCGAGTAGTTCCCAATACTTTCCATGCTAGATATATCATAGGCGGTTCCCAAACAGAAAATAAAGTTTATTCCTTTTTCCACCATTCTTTCACATTCCACGGCTAGCCGAATCCACAGGTGCCGTCCAAACCAACACTTTTCAAGGAATTTATTATTTGACAACATAAAGTAAGTTCATTTTTCATTTCGGGACTGGGCATTCCTAATACCTTTGCCATACTCTCGTGCAATGACAAGTGAATAAACACTCATCTTGAGAATAACACATCTAGCATGGAAATATATCAGCCACCCCCTACCGTTTCATGAGCCGTACAAGCACACAAAAGAGAAATTTATTTTGAAATTAGAGATGGCACATACAAATTTGCTTACAACAGCACGGAAATACCTCATATAGGTAGGTATAGTGGACTCATATGGCAAAAACTGGTTTAAGGATTTTGGATGCACAAGTAGTGATCATACTTAGTGCAAATGAAGGCTAGCAAAACATTGAGAAGCATCCAACCAAGAAACGAAAAATCTCATAAGCGAGCATTAAGCGTACCTAACACCGAATAATGGACCACAAGTAGGATGTAATTTAATTGCATAACTATTGACTTTCATGCTTGCATAGGGAATCACAAACCTTAACACCAATATTCTTACTAAGCCATAATTACTCATTAACATGACTCACATATTATATCATCATATCGCAAAACTATTACAAGGAATCAAGTTTATTTTGTCCAATGATCTTCATGAATTTTTTTATTATATCCCTCTTGAATATCTATCACTTTGGGACTGATTTCATATGTTGCTTTTGATAGCTCAAACAAATCTAAGTGAAGGACATGAGCATAAAGTTTTCTTCTCTCAAAATAATTTAAGTGAAGCAAGAGAGAATTTCTAAAAAAAATTACTAACTCTCAAATAAATCTAAGTGAAGCATGAGAGCATTTCTTCAAAAATACTAAAGCACACCATGCTCAAAAAGATGTAAGTGAAGCACTAGAGCAATTCCATAACTCATAAAGAATTAAGTGAAGCATAGAGAGCAATTCTAACAAGTCATAGCATAATTTTGGCTCCCTCAAATAGGTGTGTCCAGCAAGGATTCATGAATTAAAATAAAAATCAAAACAAGCAAAGACTCATATCATACAAGACACTCCAAGCAAAACTCATGATATGTGACGAATAAAAATATAGCTCCGAGTAAAATACCGATGGTCGTTAGAAGAAAGAGGGGATGCCAGTCGGGCATCCCCAAGCTTAGTTGCTCTTTGGATAATGGCTTGGGGTGCCATGGGGCATCCCCAAGCTTAGGCACTTCTTACTCCTTATTCCTTCATCCATCGTAATCTCACCCAAAACTTGAAAACTTCAATCACACAAAACTCAACAAAACGTTAGTATAAGAAAACTAATCTTTACTTTAAGTGCTGTAGAAAACCCATTCAAATTTTGTTCTTGCATTATATCTACTGTATTCTAACTTTACCATGGCTTATAACATCCAATACAAACCATAGATTCATCAAAATAAGCACACAATGCAAAGAAAACAGAATCTGTCAAAAATAGAACAGTCTGCAAAGATACGAATTGTTCTCATACTTATGTAACTCCAAAAAATCTGAAAAATTAGGACAACAGAGAAAATTCGTATGTAAATCTTGTGTAAAATATTCAGAAGTTTTCGTTGCCTATGTGATTTTAAACAATTATTTTACTGGACGCAGAAGTTTCTGTTTTCCAACAAGATCAAATCAACTATCACCAAAGCTATCCCAAAGGCTTTGCTTGGCACAAACACTAATTAAAACACAAAAAACACAATCATAACAGTAGCATAATTGTGCAAACACTCAAGAACAGAAAGAAAAATACAAAAATAAATTTTATTCATTGGGTTGCCTCCCAACAAGCGCTATCGTTTTACGCCCTTAGCTAGGCATAATTCAAAGATCTAAGTATTGTCATCTTTGTTTCTAGATCCATAAGATGCCCTCATGATTGATTCATATGGTGGCTTAATTCATATTCTAGGGAAGTGTTCCATACCCTTTCTCAAAGGAAATTGGAATTCGATGTTCCCTTCTTTCATATCAATCACGGCACCTATAGTGCGAAAAAACGGTCTACCAAGAATAATTGGACAAGACAGATTGCAATCAATATCAAGAACAATAAAATCTATGGGCACATAATTCCTATTTGCAAGAATAAGAACATCATTAATTCTTCCCATAGGCTTTTTAATAGTAGAATCCGCCAAGTGCAAATTTAAAGAACATTCTTCAATATCGGTAAGACCAAGCACATCACATAAAGATTTCAGAATTGTAGAAACACTAGCACCCAAATCACATAAAGCAAAACACTCATAATTTTTAATCTTGAGTTTGATAGTAGGTTCCCATTCATCATGTAATTTTCTAGGAATTGAGACCTCTAATTCCAACTTTTCTTCCAAAGCTTTCATCATAGCATCAACAATATGTTTAGTAAAGGCTTTATTTTGTTCATATGCATGGGGTGAATTTATCATGGATTGCAACAAAGAAATACAATCAATCAAAGAGCAATTATCATAATTAAAGTCTTTGTAATCCAAAAGAGTGGGCACATCACTAGTTAAAGTTTTGACCTCTCCAAACCCACTTTTATCAATTTTCTCAACAAGATTTTCACCCTCCAAATTATCGGGACGCCTTCTAGCTAAAGTTGACTCTTCTTCAGTCCCTTTTTCATCAATATTAATTTTACTAAACAAGGAATCAATAGAAGAAACACCAACCATTTTAAGATCTTCATCATTTTTATGAAAGCAATCACTGGAAAACGCTTTTTCTAAAAATTCTCTTCTAGATCTAAGCATAGCGGTTCTTTTCTTACTTTCATCCATAGAAATATATAAAGCTTTAATTGATTCCTCAACCTTTGGCACAAAAAATTTCATCTTGAGATTTTCTATATCATGAGAAATTCTATCAACGCTTCTAGACAAATCATCAATCTTACTCAATTTTTCTTCCATCGTAGTGTTAAAATTCTTTTGTGCATTGATAAATTCTTTAATATTATTCTCAAAATCAGAGGTGTTCCTATTATTATTATAAGAAGAATTACCATAGGAATTACCATAATTATTAGAGGAATTACTAGGAAAAGGCCTAAGATTAAAATTACCTCTATAAGCATTGTTATTGAAATTGTTTCGAAAGATAAGATTCACATCTACGGCATCACTATTTTGCTCAATCAAGGTAGACAAAGGCATATCATTAAAATCAATAGGAGCACTTTTATTAGCAACCAATTTCATAAGAGCATCAACTTTTTCACTCAAAGAAGAAATTTCTTCAACCGAATTAACCTTTTTACTAGTAGGAGTTCTTTCGGTATGCCATTGTGAATAATTTGCCATAATATTGTCTAGCAATTTAGTAGCTTCACCCAAAGTAATTTCCATAAAAGTACCACCCGCGGCGGAATCTAAAAGATTTCTAGAAACAAAATTCAATCCCGCATAAAAAAAATTGTATGAGCATCCGAAGATTTAAACCATGAGTAGGACAATTTCTTAGCATCAATTTCATTCTTTCCCAAGATTGCGCAACATGTTCATGCTCAAGTTGCTTAAAATTCATGATTTGTGTCCTAAGGGAAATAATTTTCGCAGGCGGAAAATACTTAGTAATAAAAGCATCTTTGCACTTATCCCAAGAATTGATACTATTGCGAGGCAAAGAAGAAAACCAAATTTTTGCACGATCTCGCAAAGAAAACGGGAATAATTTCAACTTCACAATATCATTGTCCACATCTTTTTTCTTTTGCATATCGCATAATTCCACGAATGTGTTAAGATGGGATGCGGCATCCTCACTAGGAGTACCAGAAAATTGATCTTTCATAAAAAGATTCAACAAAGCGGCATTAATATCACAGGACTCCGCACTAGTGGCGGGAGGAGCAATCGGAGTGCTAATAAAATCATTGTTGTTGGTATTGGAGAAATCACACAACTTGGTGTTCTCTTGAGTAATCGTGATTACGCAACAAGATTGCACTCAAAAACAGATCTGACGAGAAAACGGCGAACGAAAAAGAGGGCGAATAAAACGGCAATTTTTTGTGAAGTGGGGGAGAGGAAAATGAGAGGCAAATGGCAAATAATGTAAATTGCAAGGAAATGGGATTTGTGATTAGGAACCTGGCAGATGTTGATGATGTCTCCCCGGCAACGGTGCCAGAAATTCCTTTTGATGTTGGCTTGAACTACGTCGGTATTTCCCCAAAGAGGAAGGGATGATGCAGCACAGCAACGGTAGGTATTTCCCTCAGTGATGAGACCAAGGTTATCAAACCAGTAGGAGAACCAAGCAACACTACGTAAATAGCACCTGCACACAAAGAACAAATACTTGCAACCCGACGTGTTCAAGGGGATGTCAATCCCTTTCGGGTAACGGCGCCAGAAATTGGCAAACGGATGTGAGATAAATTGTAGTAGATTGGATAAGTAGATTGCGAATAAAATAAAGTGAAGCAAAATATTTTTGGGTTTTTAGAAATATTGATCTGAAAATAAAAGTGGCAAATAAATAAAAAGGCAAATAGCAATATAGATCTGACAATAAATGATGAGAAAATAGACCCGGGGGCCGTAGATTTCACTAGTGGCTTCTCTCGAGAAAAATAGCATATGGTGGGTAAACAAATTACTGTTGCGCAATTGATAGAACTTCAAATAATTATGACGATATCCAGGCAATGATCATTATATAGGCATCACGTCCAAGATTAGTAGACCGACTCCTGCCTGCATCTACTACTATTACTCCACACATCGACCGCTATCCAGCACGCATCTAGTCTATTAAGTTCATGGAGAAACGGAGTAATGCAATAAGAACGATGACATGATGTAGACAAGATCTATTTATGTAGAAATAGACCCCATCTTATTATCCTTAATAGCAACGATACATACGTGTCAGTTCCCCTTCTATCACTAGGATCAAGCACCGTAAGATCGAACCCATCACAAAGCACCTCTTCCCATGGCAAGAAAAATCGATCTTGTTGGCCTAACTAAACCAAAGATTCGAAAAAGAAATATGAGGCTATAAGTAATCATGCATATAAGAGATCAAAAGACTCAAATAACTTTCATGGATAAAAACATAGATCTGATCATAAACTCAAAGTTCATCGGATCCCAACAAACACACCGCAAAAAAGAGTTACATCAAATAGATCTCCAAGAGACCATTGTATTGAGAATCAAAAGAGAGAGAGGAAGCCATCTAGCTACTAACTACGGACCCGTAGGTCTACAATGGACTACTCACGCATCATCGGAGAGGCACCAATGAGGATGATGAACCCCTCCGTGATGGTATCTAGATTGGATCTGTGGTTTCTGGAACTTGCGGCCACTCAAATTGATTTTCATCGACTCCCCTAGGGTTTCTGGAATATTGGGGTATTTATAGAGCAAAGAGGCGGTGCGGGAGGCCACCGAGGTGGCCACAACCCACTAGGGCGCACCTGGGCCTCTAGGCACGCCTAGGTGGGTTGTGCCCCCCTCGAGGCACCCCTCTGGTACTTCCTTGGCCCAACTTGTGTCTTCTGGTCCAGAAAAATCACCAAAAAGTTTTGCTGCGTTTGGACTCCGTTTGGTATTGATTTCCTGCGAAGTAAAAAACAAGCAAAAAAGAGCAACTAGCACTGGGCACTATGTCAATAGGTTAGTCCGAAAAAATGATATAAAGTTGCTATAAAATGATTGTAAAACATCTAAGAATGATAATGTAATAGCATGGAACAATAAAAAATTATAGATACGTTGGAGACGTATCAAGGGGGCCCACCAGGTGGGCACAACCCACCTGGGCGCGCCCTAGTGGGTTGTGCCCTCCTCGGCCCACCTCCGGTGCCCCTCTTCTGGTATATAAGTCATTTTGACCTTGGAAAAATAAGGGGAGGACTTTCGGGACGAAGCGCCGCCGTCTCGAGGCGGAACTTGGGCAGGAGCACTTTTGCCCTCCGGCGGAGCGATTCCGCCGGGGGAACTTCCCTCCCGGAGGGGGAAATCATCGTCATCATCATCACCAACAAATCTCCCATCTTGGGGAGGGCAATCTCCATCAACATCTTCAACATCACCATCTCCTCTCAAACCCTAGTTCAACTCTTGTGTTCAACCTTTGTACCGGAACCTTAGATTGGTGCTTGTGGGTGACTAGTAGTGTTGATTACATCTTGTAGTTGATTACTATATGGTTTATTTGGTGGAATATTATATGTTCAGATCCATTATGCTATTTAATACCCCTCTGATCTTGAGCATGATTATTATTTGTGAGTAGTTACTTTTGTTCTTGAGGTCACGGGAGAAATCTTGTTGCAAGTAATCATGTGAACTTGATATGTGTTCGATATTTTGATGGTATGTATGTTGTGATTCCCTTAGTGGTGTCATGTGAACGTCGACTACATGGCACTTCACCTTATTAGGGCCCAAGGGAATGCATTGTGGAGTAGTTATGAGATGATGGGTTGCGAGAGTGACAGAAGCTTAAACCCTAGTTTATGCGCTATTCCGTAAGGGACTGATTTGGATCCAAAAGTTTAATGTTATGGTTAGATTTATTCTTAAAATACTTTTCTCGTAGTTGCGGATGCTTGCGAGGGGGTTAATCATAAGTAGGAGGCTTGTTCAAGTAAGAACAGCACCTAAGCACCGGTTCACCCACATATCAAATTATCAAAGTAGCGAACACAAATCAAACCAACATGATGAAAGTGACTAGATGAAATTCCCGTGTACCCTCAAGAACGCTTTGCTTATCATAAGAGTTCTTTTTGGCCTGTCCTTTGCCTCAAAAGGATTGGGCTACCTTGCTGCACTTTTGTTACCGTTACCGTTACTTGCTCTTTACAAATTATCTTGCTATCAAACTACTCGTTACTTATAATTTCAGTGCTTGCAGAGAATACCTTGCTGAAAACTACTTGTCATTTCCTTCTGCTCCTCGTTGGGTTCGACACTCTTACTTATCGAAAGGAATACGATTGATCCCCTATACTTGTGGGTCATCACCCACCTGGGCGCACCTGGAGGGGGCGCGCCCTGGTGGGTTGTGCTCACCCAGGGGCCCCCCTCCAGTGGTTCTTGGCTCCAGTATTTTTTATATATTCTGAAATAATTCTCCCAAAAGTTTTGTTCCATTCCGAGAACTTTTATTTCTCCACAAAAACAATACCATGGTAGTTCTGCTGAAAACAACGTTAGTCCGGGTTAGTTTCATTCAAATCATGCAAATTAGAGTCCAAGACAAGAGCAAAAGCATTAGGAAAAGTAGATACGACGGAGATGTGTCAACTCCCCCAAGCTTAAACCCTTGCTTATCCTCAAGCAATTCAGTTGACAAACTAAAAGTGAAAAAGAAAAACTTTTACGAACTCTTTTGTTCTTGTTTACATAAATAAGCTTAAGTAGCACCCAGATTTTCAGCAAAGATTATGACTAACCATGTCGACAATAACTCTTAAAAATTATATTAACTCAAATCAATGGCATAAGCAACTAGCGAGTAATAATAAAATATTTCAAATGCCAACACTTTGTCAAAACAACCATGATATAATATGACAACAGTGGTATCTCGCTAGCCCTTTCTGAGACCGGAAAACATAAATGCAGAGCACCTCCAAAGTTCAAGCAGCAACTAAACATTGTAATTCATGATAGAAAATATCCATTCAAGATGCATCCAACATTAACTATGCACAATGCATGAGGATGACAATAGTGCTCTCAAATCTGGCGCTTATTTGAGAAAGTGATTGTGGCACCCCCGACTCAATCGTACACTAATCATACACGCAAACGTGTACGATCAAGCACAGGGACTCACGGGAAGATATCACAACACAACTCTAACACAATTTAAACGGAGGTCCACAATATTACAGACCAGGGATCCGCAGATCCGAATACATAAGTCAGTCATACAAATATTATCTGAGTACAGACATAGTTAGACAAGTTTTGCCTTAAGAAGGCTAGCACAAACAGCGACACTAGATCGAAAGGCGTTGGCCTTCTGCCTGGGAGCCTCCGATCCTACTCCTGGTCATCTGGCTTGATCCAGTAGTAAGTACCCTCTGGACCCTCCTGGTAGTAGGCTCCGGTGGTGGCATCTGGCTCCTGGACTCCATCGTCTGTTTGTATCATCAAGGTGGGGGTATATGGGGAAAAGAGAAAGTAAAGCAACCGTGAGTACTCATCCGAAGTACTCAGCAAGCAAGGATCTATACTACATGTGCAACATTATCAATGGAGAAAGGCTGTATAAGTGGACTGGGCTGCAGAAATGCCAGAATAGAGAGAAGGCCTAGTCCTATCGAAGACTAGCATCTTCAAACATCTTCACAAGGCCATCATCTTGCAGCAGTAGAAGAGAGTAGAATAGCATTTTATTTAGCAAACATGTTGAAGTACAGCTTAAAGATCCTTCCTCGACTCCCAAGCGAGAAAACGATCCCGAAGCATCAGTTAAGTAACAAGTATCCAGTTTAAGTAGTAGATCGGGATACACAAACTAAGCGTCCTTTACCGTAGGACCGGCTATCGATAGAAGATTCATCCCTGTAGGGGTGCACTACTGTTACCCAACACGCTCGATCAACTCTGGCCGGACACACTTGCTGGGTAATGCCCGTCCTCGGAAGATCAACACAAAGCAGCGCTCTACCTAGGATCGGCAGAGAGGTCAGCACGTCGGACTAACCTATGCACCCAGAGGTCTCGGGCCATCGCCCCGGGCACCCTGCGCGTTGCGAGACTGGCCGGGGTGCAGGCGCGACACTGAACTCGTCAGTGAAGTATCCAGCCCAATCCCGACAATCAGCCCGCACGGTGAATCGTGACGTCAGACGAGCTTTCGGAGAAACGTACTTCGCAGAGGGTCCCATAACCATTATCCCGCGTGGTGGTAGTGCGTATAGGGCACGTCGACCCACTCAGATCACACACCCAAATCCAATAGGCTCAATTAGTATCACGCGGAGACAATCAGAGTCTCTGATGCTCCACCACAATGTCACACTCGAGTGCCCCTTCCGGCACACCCGAAATCATAGATCCCCAGCGGGTACCCACCAGGGTGGACCCGCCTGTAACAAGGGTCAAAGTAACCGTGTGGTCATAACATCAAGGGGGAAACCCGAGGAATCACCCTCAAAGGATTCCACTCGACGAAATCATCAGGGTGAACGTATGAGGTATCACCCTCGAGGTTCACACTGAGGGGTCGCACGACAGAGTCGTATCGGAAGTGGAGAAGGAGGAATCACCCTCGATGACCACGACCGAACAGCTACACTGCAGAGTATTCATCCGGAGTGCGTTAGGAGGTATCACCCTCGGCACTCGATAGTTACTACGCAGAGTCGTACAACTAAGGGGGTGTGAAGTGAGGTGTCGTTCTCTGGTCGACGATCACGTTGATCGAGTCGTCGATGATCAAGCAGGGGCAACAAAGGTAAGGTGGTGGGGTCACTGATGGTTCATTCCAACCTAAACTAAACAGTTTATCATAGGCAGGTAAGGTAGCAATGAACAGGTTACAACAGCAGGCTATGCATCAGAATAGGAGCATACATTAACAGTAGCAAAATCTAATGCAAGCAGGAGAATAGAATGGGCGATATCTGGATGCTCAAGGGGGGGGGGCTTGCCTGGTTGCTCTGGCAAGAGAGAGGGGTCGTCAACGGGCTGCTCGTCGGTAGAGTAGTCGTATCCAGGTGCAGCGTCGTCGGTCTCAGCGTCTATCGAAGGAGAAGGGGGGGAGAGAAACAATAAATTCACGGCAATAATGCAAACAATATGTATGACATGCCTAAATGATATGCCAGGGTGTTCTACTGCCTAACTAAATGATTTAGTTAATTTAGGAATTTATTCGGATTTATTTAATTAAAGTTGGGCACTATTCATTTACTGAAAACGGTCTAAAAGTTCAATGTTCTTATATCTGCGGGCGTCTGACGGGAATACGGAGGGCGTATCCGGGTTCGTATCGGAATTCTGAGCAAGTTTCATGTATAAAGTATTTTCATCGGAGTTACGGTTTATTTAATATGATTTTCTAAAGTTTTAATCATTTTCTAAATTTATTTTTATTATTATATTCAACATTATCCAGAATAGTAACTGATGACATCAGCATGACATCATGCTGATGTCAGCAGTCATTAGGGTTAGTTAAGTTAGCTAATTAATTAGACTAATTAGATAATTAACTAATTAATTATTTACTTTAATTAAACAGATTTAATTAACTATTTATTTATTTTTATTTTTTTTTCAGCCAGGGCTGTGGGCCCCACTGGTCAGTGGACCAGGGGCGGACATGTCCGGGGCGTGCCCATTTGGGACCGGACATGTCCGGTGCCCACATGGCACGCGCGGGCGCGGGCGCGAACGGGGGCGCGGGCGGGCAAGGCCGCAGCAACGCGCGGCAGCGCGCGCGGGGCCGGAGCGGCAGTGAAGTGGCGGCGCGCGGCGCAGGCGGCGGGGCCGGAGGCGAGCGGGGCGGCGCGGTGGCCGGAGCGAGCGCGCGCGGGCGAGCGGAGGCCGGCGCGTACGCGGCCGGAGCGCGGCGAGCGAGGGGGCCGGAGCGAGCGCGCGCGGGCGAATGGGCGAGTGCGCGGAGATGGGCGCGGTGAGCTCGAGCGCGGCCGAACCGGCGACGGGAGAGAGTGAGGAGAGGCCGGGGGCCTCACCGGCGTTCGTGAGAAGAGGGGCGGCGAGGCTCGGTGGAGCCGTCGAGGGGGAGGCGTGGACGGGCAGTCCGGCGAGGCGGCGGCGTCGGCGTCGAGGCGGTGGGGCGCGTCGAGCGCTGGAGGAGATCAGGGGGGGAGGGGGGAAATGTGGATCGGGAGGGGGGCTAGGGTTCGGCCTGTGGCCATATAGCCAGGGGGTGGGAAGTGAGCCGGCCCAGTTGGGCCGGGGGGGTGGGGGTCCTTTTTCTCTTTTTCTTTTTCTTTTCTATTTTCTTTTACCTTTTTCTTTTATTTATTCTCTTGTCTCAGTTTAGCAAATTGTTAGGCCACATATTGAATTTTGTAAAACATAACAAATGTTCCAATAAATACTAGGCATTACCTAACACTACCAAAAATTAGTTTGGAGACAATTGCAGCTCCCACAAATTTTATAATAATTAATATGCATTAACCCTCACTGTTTTAATTACGTTAGTGCCACCTAATTATTTTATTATTTGTTTGTTTCAATTTTAGACTAGCCTCTGCAATATTTGTTATTTATCGAACATTTTAGTTTTTATGTTGGACAACTTTTATATTTCACTTTCATTTAAATTTGAATTTGACTTAGGAGTTGAAATGCAATATGATGCTAATGATGATTATGCAGTGTTAATCATGCTGACATGTCATTATCAAAAGTGAATACTGTTGCTAATCACCAGGGGTGTTACAATTCTCCTCATCTATTAAGAATTCTCGTCCCGAGAATTAAGAGGAAGACTGAAAGAAAGAGGGGTATTCTTCGCGAAGACGATCCTCGCGTTCCCAAGTGGCCTCATCTTCAGAATGATTTGACCACTGAACCTTGAGGAATTTGATTGACTTTTGACGAGTCCGACATTCAGCTTCATCAAGAACACGGATGGGATATTCTGGATAAGACAGATCTTCCCGTAATTCTAGCACTTCGTGATCCACAGCTCGAATAGGATCCTTGAAGCAGCGACGGAGTTGGGATACATGAAAAACATCATGTACTTGAGAAAGATTTGGCGGCAACTGCAATTGATATGCCACTTCTCCTCGACGGGCAAGAATACGGAACGGGCCAATGTAGCGAGGAGCTAACTTGCCTTTGATTCCGAACCTATGAGTGCCTTTCAACGGAGTGACGCGGAGGTAAGCTTGCTCGCCAGGTTGATAGACTATTTCCTGGTGCTTTCGGTCATAGTTGCTCTTCTGACGAGACTGAGCAGTTTTCAAATGTTCACGGACAATGCGGACTTGATCTTCTGCTTGCTGAATAATGTCCGGTCCGACGAGTGAGCGTTCCCCAGTTTCTGACCAATTCAGAGGGGTTCGACACTTACGACCGTATAGAACTTCAAACGGTGCCATCTTCAGACTAGCCTGATAGCTATTGTTGTAAGAGAATTCGGCATACGGGAGAGATTCCTCCCATTTCTTACCGAAGGAGATGACGCAAGCTCGAAGCATATCTTCGAGCACTTGATTAACTCGTTCAACTTGACCCTGTGACTGAGGGTGAAAAGCGGTACTGAACGACAGATGTGTTCCCATAGCTTCTTGGAAACTATTCCAGAATCTGGAGGTGAAGAGGCTGCCACGATCAGAACTGATCTCCAACGGAACACCGTGGAGTGACACAATTCGGGAAACATACAAGTCTGCTAACTAGCTAGCAGTGATTGTCTCTTTAACTGGCAGAAAGTGAGCAACCTTGGAGAATCGGTCAATGATGACAAATATAGCATCATGACCCTTCTGTGATTTGGGAAAACCAGTAATGAAATCCATTTGGACCTTGTCCCATTTCCATTCAGGAATTGCAAGGGGTTGCAGAGTTCCTGCGGGCCTTTGATGTTGAGCTTTAACGCGGCGACAAACGTCACACTCAGAAACATAACGAGCAATATCTCGCTTCATATTAGGCCACCAGTATCTCTGACAAATGTCACGGTACATCTTTGTCCTACCAGGATGAATTGACAGAGGAGTGTCATGAGCTTCCATCATAACATGTTCTCTCTCATCTTTGAACTTAGGTACGAAGAGACGGTGTTGGAAAAATAGGATCCCATCATTATCAAGATGGAACTCCGACAGTTTTCCTTTTTCAAGGTATCGCTTGATCCTTTCAACTTCAAAGTCATACCGTTGCATAGTTTTGATGCTGTGTTCTAAATCTGGTTCGACAATGAGGGTATTGAGATAACCCTGTGGAACAATGTGGAGGTTCAATTTACGAAACTCTTCATAAAGAAGAGGTTGTGATTCCTGAACCATATGGTTGCTGCAATAAGCCTTACGGCTCAAAGCATCGGCCATTACATTTGCCTTGCCAGGGGTGTATGAGATATTCATATCATAATTGGCAATTGTTTCGAGCCATCTTTGTTGACGAAGGTTCAGATCCGGTTGAGTATACCAATACTTCAAACTTTGATGATTCGTATATATCTCGCAACAGTTACCGAGAAGGTAATGTCGCCATAGCTTCAGGACATAAATAACCGCAGAAAGTTCGAGATCGTGCACTGGGTAATTTTCTTCGTGAGGACGCAATTGTCGGGAGGCATAAGCAATCACTTTGCGTTCTTGCATTAGGACACAGCCTAATCCTTGACGGGAGGCATCGCAGTATATCATGAAATCCTTTTGGGAATCCGGGGGTGCTAATACTGGGGCAGATGTCAATTTATCTTTTAGTGTCTGAAAGCTTTCTTGACATTTTTCTGTCCACTCAAATTTAACACCTTTGTGAAGCAGATTTGTCAATGGTTTTGCAATCTTGGAAAAGTTCTCAACGAATCGACGGCAAAAACTTGCAAGTCCGAGAAAACTTCTGACTTTCTTAACATTCTTCGGGGGAGTCCAGTCAAGAATAGCCTGAACTCGTTCGGGGTTAACAGCAATTCCATCCTTGGAAATCACATGTCCAAGGTAAGTTACTTCAGAAAGCCAAAATTCACATTTGGAATACTTGGCATACAACTGGTGTTCTCGAAGCCTTTCTAGTACCAAACGGAGGTGTTCAGCATGTTCTTTTCTATTCTTGGAATATATCAGGATATCATCCAAATAAACCATGACGAATTTGTCGAGGTAATCCATGAATATATAATTCATCAGACGGGAGAAAGTTGCTGGAGCATTCATTAGGCCAAATGACATGACGGTGTATTCATAGGAGCCATAACGAGTGACGAATGCAGTCTTGGGAATATCCTCTTCACGGACACGGATCTGGTGATAACCCAAACTGAGGTCGAGTTTAGAGAACACCGATGATCGATCAACTTGCTGGATCCTACTCTCCGTGTGCACTCTGATGCAGAATCCGGTCTTATCGAATGACAACTCGGAGTATAATACAACTCGGAGAGAAAGGTTAAACAAAACAATGGAAAGGAAAATGATTATTAGACTAATCAGATAAATGACAGGGAAATCGCACAGATATCCAGCTCTCCGGGTAGACGGGATTTACGAGATCCTAAGTGTCGGCGTTAGTAAAATTTTATTTAACCCGAGTAGAAGAGAGATCAGAGTCCCAGAGTATAGACGAGGAATAAAAGATCCTAATACCACCCAGTTGGCGACGTGGGCCCGTAAGCCACACAGCCAAGTTAGTAAATTAGTTTTTCGGTTTCTAGACTCAACTTCGGCCAAGGAATTGGAAGGGGGCTTCCTACAGGCAGTCGGCTCTGATACCAACCTGTGGCGCCCCCGACTCAATCGTACACTAATCATACACGCAAACATGTAAGATCAAGCACAGGGACTCACGGGAAGATATCACAACACAACTCTAGCACAATTTAAACGGAGGTCCACAATATTACAGACCAGGGATCCGCAGATCCGAATACATAAGTCAGTCATACAAATATTATCTGAGTACAGACATAGTTAGACAAGTTTTGCCTTAAGAAGGCTAGCACGAACAGCGACACTAGATCGAAAGGCGTTGGCCTCCTGCCTGGGAGCCTCCGATCCTACTCCTGGTCATCTGGCTTGATCCAGTAGTAAGTACCCTCTGGACCCTCCTGGTAGTAGGCTCCGGTGGTGGCATCTGGCTCCTGGACTCCATCGTCTGTTTGTATCATCAAGGTGGGGGTATATGGGGAAAAGAGAAAGTAAAGCAACCGTGAGTACTCATCCGAAGTACTCAGCAAGCAAGGATCTATACTACATATGCAACATTATCAATGGAGAAAGGCTGTATAAGTGGACTGGGCTGAAGAAATGCCAGAATAGAGAGAAGGCCTAGTCCTATCGAAGACTAGCATCTTCAAACAACTTCACAAGGCCATCATCTTGCAGCAGTAGAAGAGAGTAGAATAGCATTTTATTTAGCAAACATGTTGAAGTACAGCTTAAAGATCCTTCCTCGACTCCCAAGCGAGAAAGCGATCCCGAAGCTTCAGTTAAGTAACAAGTATCCAGTTTAAGTAGTAGATCGGCATACACAAACTAAGCGTCCTTTACCGTAGGACCGGCTATCGATAGAAGATTCATCCCTGTAGGGGTGCACTACTATTACCCAACACGCTCGATCAACTCTGGTCGGACACACTTGCTGGGTAATGCCCGTCCTCGGAAGATCAACACAAAGCAGCGCTCTACCTAGGCTCGGCAGAGAGGTCAGCACGCCGGACTAACCTATGCACCCAGAGGTCTCGGGCCATCGCCCTGGGCACCCTGCGCGTTGCGAGACTGGCCGGGGTGCAGGCGCGACACTGAACTCGTCAGTGAAGTATCCAGCCCAATCCCGACAATCAGCCCGCACGGTGAATCGTGACGTCAGACGAGCTTTCGGAGAAACGTACTTCGCAGAGGGTCCCATAACCATTATCCCGCGTGGTGGTAGTGCGTATAGGGCACGTCGACCCACTCAGATCACACACCCAAATCCAATAGGCTCAATTAGTATCACGCGGAGACAATCAGAGTCTCTGATGCTCCACCACAATGTCACACTCGAGTGCCCTTCCGGCACACCCGAAATCATAGATCCCCAGCGGGTACCCACCAGGGTGGACCCGCCTGTAACAAGGGTCAAAGTAACCGTGTGGTCATAACATCAAGGGGGAAACCCGAGGAATCACCCTCAGAGGATTCCACTCGACGAAATCATCAGGGTGAACGTATGAGGTATCACCCTCGAGGTTCACACTGAGGGGTCGCACGACAGAGTCGTATCGGAAGTGGAGAAGGAGGAATCACCCTCGATGACCACGACCGAACAGCTACACTGCAGAGTATTCATCCGGAGTGCGTTACGAGGTATCACCCTCGGCACTCGATAGTTACTACGCAGAGTCGTACAACTAAGGGGGTGTGAAGTGAGGTGTCGGTCTCTGGTCGACGATCACGTTGATCGAGTCGTCGATGATCAAGCAGGGGCAACAAAGGTAAGGTGGTGGGGTCACTGATGGTTCATTCCAACCTAAACTAAACAGTTTATCATAGGCAGGTAAGGTAGCAATGAACAGGTTACAACAGCAGGCTATGCATCAGAATAGGAGCATACATTAACAGTAGCAAAATCTAATGCAAGCAGGAGAATAGAATGGGCGATATCTGGATGCTCAAGGGGGGGGGCTTGCCTGGTTGCTCTGGCAAGAGAGAGGGGTCGTCAACGGGCTGCTCGTCGGTAGAGTAGTCGTATCCAGGTGCAGCGTCGTTGGTCTCAGCGTCTATCGAAGGAGAAGGGGGGGAGAGAAACAATAAAATCACGGCAATAATGCAAACAATATGTATGACATGCCTAAATGATATGCCAGGGTGTTCTACTGCCTAACTAAATGATTTAGTTAATTTAGGAATTTATTCGTATTTATTTAATTAAAGTTGGGCACTATTCATTTACTAAAAACGTTCTAAAAGTTCAATGTTCTTATATCTGCGGGCGTCTGACGGGAATACAGAGGGCGTATCCGGGTTCATATCGGAATTCTGAGCAAGTTTCATGTATAAAGTATTTTCATCGGAGTTACGGTTTATTTAATATGATTTTCTAAAGTTTTAATCATTTTCTAAATTTATTTTTATTATTATATTCAACATTATCCAGAATAGTAACTGATGACATCAGCATGACATCATGCTAATGTCAGCAGTCATTAGGGTTAGTTAAGTTAGCAAATTAATTAGACTAATTAGTTAATTAACTAATTAATTATTTACTTTAATTAAACAGATTTAATTAACTATTTAATTAACTATTTATTTATTTTTATTTATTTTTTCAGGCAGGGCTGTGGGCCCCACTGGTCAGTGGACCAGGGGCGGACATGTCCGGGGCGTGCCCATTTGGGACCGGACATGTCCGGTGCCCACATGGCACGCGCGGGCGCAGGCGCGAACGGGGGCGCGGGCGGGCAAGGCCGCAGCAGCGCGCGGCAGCACGCGCGGGGCCGGAGCGGCAGGGGAATGGCGGCGCGCGGCGCAGGCGGCGGGGCCGGAGGCGAGCGGGGCGGCGCGGTGGCCGGAGCGAGCCCGCGCAGGCGAGCGGAGGCCGGCGCGGACGCGGCCGGAGCGCGGCGAGCGAGGGGGCCGGAGCGAGCGCGTGCGGCCGAATGGGCGAGTGCGCGGAGATGGGCGCGGTGAGCTCGAGCGCGGCCGAACCGGCGACGGGAGAGAGTGAGGAGAGGCCGGGGGCCTCACCGGCGTTCGTGAGAAGAGGGGCGGCGAGGCTCGGTGGAGCCGTCGAGGGGGAGGCGTGGACGGGCAGTCCGGCGAGGCGGCGGCGTCGGCGTCGAGGCGGTGGGGCGCGTCGAGCGCTGGAGGAGATCGGGGGGGAGGGGGGAAATGTGGATCGGGAGGGGGGCTAGGGTTCGGCCTGTGGCCATATAGCCAGGGGGTGGGAAGTGAGCCGGCCCAGTTGGGCCGGGGGGGTGGGGGTCCTTTTTCTCTTTTTCTTTTTCTTTTCTGTTTTCTTTTACCTTTTTCTTTTATTTATTCTCTTGTCTCAGTTTAGCAAATTGTTAGGCCACATATTGAATTTTGTAAAACATAACAAATGTTCCAATAAATACTAGGCATTACCTAACACTACCAAAAATTAGTTTGGAGACAATTGCAGCTCCCACAAATTTTATAATAATTAATATGCGTTAACCCTCACTGTTTTAATTACGTTAGTGCCACCTAATTATTTTATTATTTGTTGGTTTCAATTTTAGACTAGCCTCTGCAATATTTGTTATTTATCGAACATTTTAGTTTTTATGTTGGACAACTTTTATATTTCACTTTCATTCAAATTTGAATTTGACTTAGGAGTTGAAATGCAATATGATGCTAATGATGATTATGCAGTGTTAATCATGCTGACATGTCATTATCAAAAGTGAATACTGTTGCTAATAACCGGGGGTGTTACAATTCTCCTCATCTATTAAGAATTCTCGTCCCGAGAATTAAGAGGAAGACTGAAAGAAAGAGGGGTATTCTTCGCGAAGACGATCCTCGCGTTCCCAAGTGGCCTCATCTTCAGAATGATTTGACCACTGAACCTTGAGGAATTTGATTGACTTTTGACGAGTCCGACGTTCAGCTTCATCAAGAACACGGATGGGATATTCTGGATAAGACAGATCTTCCCGTAATTCTAGCACTTCGTGATCCACAGCTCGAATAGGATCCTTGAAGCAGCGACGGAGTTGGGATACATGAAAAACATCATGTACTTGAGAAAGATTTTGCGGCAACTGCAATTGATATGCCACTTCTCCTCGACGGGCAAGAATACGGAACGGGCCAATGTAGCGAGGAGCTAACTTGCCTTTGATTCCGAACCTATGAGTGCCTTTCAACGGAGTGACGCGGAGGTAAGCTTGCTCGCCAGGTTGATAGACTATTTCCTGGTGCTTTCGGTCATAGTTGCTCTTCTGACGAGACTGAGCAGTTTTCAAATGTTCACGGACAATGCGGACTTGATCTTCTGCTTGCTGAATAATGTCCGGTCCGACGAGTGAGCGTTCCCCAGTTTCTGACCAATTCAGAGGGGTTCGACACTTACGACCGTATAGAACTTCAAACGGTGCCATCTTCAGACTAGCCTGATAGCTATTGTTGTAAGAGAATTCGGCATACGGGAGAGATTCCTCCCATTTCTTACCGAAGGAGATGACGCAAGCTCGAAGCATATCTTCGAGCACTTGATTAACTCGTTCAACTTGACCCTGTGACTGAGGGTGAAAAGCGGTACTGAACGACAGATGTGTTCCCATAGCTTCTTGGAAACTATTCCAGAATCTGGAGGTGAAGAGGCTGCCACGATCAGAACTGATCTCCAACGGAACACCGTGGAGTGACACAATTCGGGAAGCATACAAGTCTGCTAACTAGCTAGCAGTGATTGTCTCTTTAACTGGCAGAAAGTGAGCAACCTTGGAGAATCGGTCAATGATGACAAATATAGCATCATGACCCTTCTGGGATTTGGGAAAACCAGTAATGAAATCCATTTGGACCTTGTCCCATTTCCATTCAGGAATTGCAAGGGGTTGCAGAGTTCCTGCGGGCCTTTGATGTTGAGCTTTAACGCGGCGACAAACGTCACACTCAGAAACATAACGAGCAATATCTCGCTTCATATTAGGCCACCAGTATCTCTGACAAATGTCACGGTACATCTTTGTGCTACCAGGATGAATTGACAGAGGAGTGTCATGAGCTTCCATCATAACGTGTTCTCTCTCATCTTTGAACTTAGGTACGAAGAGACGGTGTTGGAAAAATAGGATCCCATCATTATCAAGATGGAACTCCGACGGTTTTCCTTTTTCAAGGTATCGCTTGATCCTTTCAACTTCAGAGTCATACCGTTGCATAGTTTTGATGCTGTGTTCTAAATCTGGTTCGACAACGAGGGTATTGAGATAACCCTGTGGAACAATGTGGAGGTTCAATTTACGAAACTCTTCATAAAGAAGAGGTTGTGATTCCTGAACCATATGGTTGCTGCAATAAGCCTTACGGCTCAAAGCATCGGCCATTACATTTGCCTTGCCAGGGGTGTATGAGATATTCATATCATAATCGGCAATTGTTTCGAGCCATCTTTGTTGACGAAGGTTCAGATCCGGTTGAGTATACAAATACTTCAAACTTTGATGATTCGTATATATCTCGCAACGGTTACCGAGAAGGTAATGTCGCCATAGCTTCAGGACATAAATAACCGCAAAAAGTTCGAGATCGTGCACTGGGTAATTTTCTTCGTGAGGACGCAATTGTCGGGAGGCATAAGCAATCACTTTGCGTTCTTGCATTAGGACACAGCCTAATCCTTGACGGGAGGCATCGCAGTATATCACGAAATCCTTTTGGGAATCCGGGGGTGCTAATACTGGGGCAGATGTCAATTTATCTTTTAGTGTCTGAAAGCTTTCTTGACATTTTTCTGTCCACTCAAATTTAACACCTTTGTGAAGCAGATTTGTCAATGGTTTTGCAATCTTGGAAAAGTTCTCAACGAATCGACGGCAAAAACTTGCAAGTCCGAGAAAACTTCTGACTTTCTTAACATTCTTCGGGGGAGTCCAGTCAAGAATAGCCTGAACTCGTTCGGGGTTAACAGCAATTCCATCCTTGGAAATCACATGTCCAAGGTAAGTTACTTCAGAAAGCCAAAATTCACATTTGGAATACTTGGCATACAACTGGTGTTCTCGAAGCCTTTCTAGTACCAAACGGAGGTGTTCAGCATGTTCTTTTCTATTCTTAGAATATATCAGGATATCATCCAAATAAACCACGACGAATTTGTCGAGGTAATCCATGAATATATAATTCATCAGACGGGAGAAAGTTGCTGGAGCATTCATTAGGCCAAATGACATGACGGTGTATTCATAGGAGCCATAACGAGTGACGAATGCAGTCTTGGGAATATCCTCTTCACGGACACGGATCTGGTGATAACCCAAACTGAGGTCGAGTTTAGAGAACACCGATGATCGATCAACTTGCTGGATCCTACTCTCCGTGTGCACTCTGATGCAGAATCCGGTCTTATCGAATGACAACTCGAAGTATAATACAACTCGGAGAGAAAGGTTAAACAAAACAATGGAAAGGAAAATGATTATCAGACTAATCAGATCAATGACAGGGAAATCGCACAGATATCCAGCTCTCCGGGTAGACGGGATTTACGATATCCTAAGTGTCGGCGTTAGTAAAAATTTATTTAACCCGAGTAGAAGAGAGATCAGAGTCCCAGAGTATCGACGAGGAATAAAAGATCCTAATACCACCCAGTTGGCGACGTGGGCCCGTAAGCCACACAGCCAAGTTAGTAAATTAGTTTTTCGGTTTCTAGACTCAACTTCGGCCAAGGAATTGGAAGGGGGCTTCCTACAGGTAGTCGGCTCTGATACCAACTTGTGGCGCCCCCGACTCAATCGTACACTAATCATACACGCAAACATGTAAGATCAAGCACAGGGACTCACGGGAAGATATCACAACACAACTCTAACACAATTTAAACGGAGGTCCACAATATTACAGACCAGGGATCCGCAGATCCGAATACATAAGTCAGTCATACAAATATTATCTGAGTACAGACATAGTTAGACAAGTTTTGCCTTAAGAAGGCTAGCACAAACAGCGACACTAGATCGAAAGGCGTTGGCCTCCTGCCTGGGAGCCTCCTATCCTACTCCTGGTCATCTGGCTCGATCCAGTAGTAAGTACCCTCTGGACCCTCCTGGTAGTAGGCTCCGGTGGTGGCATCTGGCTCCTGGACTCCATCGTCTGTTTGTATCTTTTATGTTGGACAACTTTTATATTTCACTTTCATTTAAATTTGAATTTGACTTAGGAGTTGAAATGCAATATGATGCTAATGATGATTATGCAGTGTTAATCATGCTGACATGTCATTATCAAAAGTGAATACTGTTGCTAATCACCAGGGGTGTTACAATTAGCGAGGGGGCCGGAGCGAGCGCGCGCGGGCGAGCGGGCGAGTGCGCGGAGATGGGCGCGGTGAGCTCGAGCGCGGCCGAACCGGCGACGGGAGAGAGTGAGGAGAGGCCGGGGGCCTCACCGGCGTTCGTGAGAAGAGGGGCGGCGAGGCTCGGTGGAGCCGTCGAGGGGGAGGCGTGGACGGGCAGTCCGGCGAGGCGGCGGCGGCGGCGTCGAGGCGGCGGGGCGCGTCGAGCGCTGGAGGAGATCGGGGGGGGGGGAGGGGGGAAATGGAAATGTGGATCGGGAGGGGGGCTAGGTTCGGCTGTGGCCATATAGCCAGGGGGTGGGAAGTGGGCCGGCCCAGTTGGGCCGGGGGGGGTGGGGGTCCTTTTTCTCTTTTTCTTTTTCTTTTCTGTTTTCTTTTACCTTTTTCTTTTATTTATTCTCTTGTCTCAGTTTAGCAAATTGTTAGGCCACATATTGAATTTTGTAAAACATAAAAAATGTTCCAATAAATACTAGGCATTACCTAACACTACCAAAAATTAGTTTGGAGACAATTGGAGCTCCCACAAATTTTATAATAATTAATATGCATTAATCCTCACTATTTTAATTACGTTAGTGCCACCTAATTATTTTATTATTTGTTGGTTTCAATTTTAGACTAGCCTCTGCAATATTTGTTATTTATCGAACATTTTAGTTTTTATGTTGGACAACTTTTATATTTCACTTTCATTTAAATTTGAATTTGACTTACGAGTTGAAATGCAATATGATGCTAATGATGATTATGCAGTGTTAATCATGCTGACATGTCATTATCAAAAGTGAATACTGTTGCTAATCACCGGGGGTGTTACAGTGATGACTCAACATAAAAGTAAATAGATAGTCCCTTTGCAGAGGGAAGCAGGGATTTGCAGTGGTGCAAGAGCTCAGATTTTTAAAACAGAGATAAATGAAATTTTGGGAAATGCACCCTTCTTGTTTACTTCACGACCAAAAGTTATCAATATCTTCCATGCTAAACACATTAGTGGCGGTTCCCAAGCGATAAAAGTAAAGCTTTACTCCCCCTCCACCAACAAACACACTCCATAGCTAGCCAAATCCACGGGTACCGTCCATACCAACATCAGTCCTGGGGGAGTTTTGTTTAATTATTTGCAATTTTTTATTTCAGGACTGGGAATCCCTATTACCGCCCCTCTCATGCAAGGACGAGTGAATAAACACTCGTCATGAGAATAAACCGCTTAGCATGGAAGATACCGACTACCCCTTCTCGCTCTATGAACAATCCAGGCACACAAAAACATATGTTTATTTGAAGTTTTTAGAGGTGGCACATGCAAATTTACTTGGAACGGCAAGGTAATACCGCATATAGGTAGATATGGTGGACTCATCTGGAATAACTTGGGTTTTAGGATTTGATGCACAAGCAGTATTCCCACTTAGTACAGGTGAAGGCTAGCAAATAGATTGGGAAGCGGCCAGCTAGAGAGCGAAAACGGTCATGAACATGTGTTATGCATAATTAACATTGAACACTAGCATGAGTAGGATATGGACACCATGAACATAAATATCGTAGAGGCTATGTTGGTTTTGATTCAACTACATGCATAAACATGTGCCAAGTCAAGCCACTTGAAACATTAAGAAGAGGATACCATATCATCATACTACATCACAATCATTTTAATGCATGTTGACATCCAAGATAAATCATTATCCACTCCTAGCTACTTAGGCATGGCATGAGAAACTATAATCTCTAATTGTCATTGCAAACATGTTTGATCATAATATGTTGAATCATGGATACTAGGTTAAACATATTTACAAAAATAGAACAAGTTGAGTTCATACCCGTTTCTCTCTGCCACAGCCAGTTCATCAAATATCATCATTATTGCCATTCACTTGCACGACCGAATGATATGGAAATAATAATAGTGCAAGAGTGTCGTGGACTAATCTGGAATCTGCAAATATTTTATTCAAAAGGGGAAGACAAGGTAATATGGGCTCTTTATTAGATCAATATCGACGCATATGAGAGCCACTCAACATTTTCAAGGTGGTCTTCTCCTTGGTATGACTCAATAAAAAGAAAAGAATTTTAGACAAACACATTGAAATATTTTTGGAGTTTTAAGTTTTCTTGAAGAAAGCAAATTAAAGAAAGAGAAACACAAAAGCGAGAAAAAAATATTTACACGGGAAAGCTCCCAACAAGCAAAAGAAGAACAATGAAATCTTTTTGGGTTTTCTTTTCGAAACTACAACTAACTAAACTTAGAAAGAAAAATCGAAAAGAAGCAAAAACATTTTTTGTGATTTTCTCAAAGTTTTGTCGAACACACAAGAAGAAAGCGAGAAAATAAATCTAGCATGGATAATACAATGAAAAAGTGTGGACACCGACAACTAGAATGGAATGTGTGGACATGAATGTAATGTCAGTGGAAATACATACTCCCATAAGCTTAGGCTTTTGTCCTAGCTTGGTAATCACCACTCGTAGTAGCCATCCGGTCCCACGTTGAAGTGCTGGGGTGCTGGCACCTGAGCATCCCACTCCTGAGGTTCCTCCTCAGCCACTGCCTGGGCGTTCCGGTAGGCAATAATGTCCTCAGGCATGATCCTGTATCTGCCCCTGGCAATAGAATCAAAAAAGCAGGCGCAGGCAATGGAATAATATCACGGGTTTCCACACTGAAAACTAAGTTATAAGGAATATTAAGAATAGAGTTATCAATATCAGTAAACTGGTGATCCTCCATCGCCTCGTGATCTAAATAAACCTTGGTTAAACGATAATCATGTTGGCGGATCTGAACATTAAAGTGACTCGCTAAACGAGTAGCATAAATACCGCCATGAATTTTGCCCTTGGTTCTGTTAAGGTCCAGACGACGTGCAATAATAGCCCTGAGGCTAAAGGTGTTATCGTCGTATAATGCAAGACGTAAGATGGCAAAGTCAGGAGCACCGAGTGCACCGACCTTCTCTCTAGCAATTAGACACTTAGCAATGAATAGAGCAAAGTAATGCACAGAAGGAAACTGCAAGCTAGTAGCGGTGACACTCGACACACCCCTCTCATCTCCCACTGTAAGAGTACGATAGAAGTCATCAAACTCTGCAGGCATAGGCTCTCTTATTTCCCCATCAGAAGGGATCAAGCATATATCACAAAAATCAGTAAGTGGTATCTCACGGGTTTCAGCATATAAATTAAACTGCACCTCAGGAGGATTATTCCTACTCATAAAATGAAAATTTTGCACAAAGGAATTTGTAAGGAGATGGTATTGTTCACACTTAGCTGCGATGAAGTCGGTAAGCCCGACATTAGCAGCAAATTGTGCGAACTCTTGACGAATCCCGGCTCCATCCATGAAGGGGTTATGCGGCCATTCGCACGGCCGCACCTCCGCCCTTCTCCGAGTATGGAGGTCCTTGTCCGATGATTCCCCAATGACTCCCTTAGCACTTTTCTTGGAGGCAAACTTCCTAAAGAAACTCATCTTATTCCTATGAACAAAATTCTGAAAATTTTAGTCGACAAAATTTTTGTCAACAAAACCTCACAAGAATAGCTAATTATTCAACGACTCATAAAATTTTGATAGCAACGACTCATAAGGAGGCATAGAGGCTATATTGAGCATTCAAACTACTTAGAACTCTAAGAATTCAACATGCAAGCTCATTTATAGCAGCACCAAGAGTAGCTAATTATTCAAAATATAATCCACTAAAGCAAAAACTAATTGGAGCAATGGAGCAATCCCCCAAAACAGTTTCAGAAATGGAGCTTCGAGCAAAGAGATCGAAATCCGCGGGTTTGAGAGCAAGAACACAATAGAGAGAGAGAGAGAGAGAGCAATGGTGATTTTTTTCTGGAGGTAAGAGATGACATGGGCTAAAGAGATAAGTGAGGGGGACCACTTGGGTACCACAACCCACCAGGGTGTGCCTGGGGCTGCTGGCTGATACGTCTCCAACGTATATATATTTTTTAATGTTCCATGCTGTTATATTATCATTCTTGGATGTTTTACAATCATTTTATAGTAACTTTATATCATTTTTTGGGACTAACCTATTGGCATAGTGCCCAGTGCCAGTTGCTATTTTTTGCTTGTTTTTTACTTTGCAGAAAATCAATACCAAACAGAGTCCAAACACAGCGAAACTTTTTGGTGATTTTTTCTGGACCAGAAGACACACGATGGGCCAAGAAAGTACCTGAGGGGGGCTTTGAGGTGAGCACAACCCACTAGGGCGCGCCTAGGGGCCCAGGTGCGCACAGGTGGGTTGTGCCCACCTCGGCCGCCTCCCGCAACGCCTCTTTGCTCTATAAATACCCTGGACATCCAAAAACCTTAGGGGAGTCGACGAAAAACAATTCCAGCCACCGCAAGTTCCAGAAACCACAGATCCAATCTAGACAACATCACGGAGGGGTTCATCATCCTCATTGGTGCCTCTCCGATGATGCGTGAGTATTTCATTGTAGACCTACGGGTCCGTAGTTAGTAGCTAGATGACTTCCTCTCTCTCTCTTTTGATTCTCAATACAATGGTCTCTTGGAGATCTATTTGATGTAACTCTTTTTGCGGTGTGTTTGTTGGGATCCGATGAACTTTGAGTTTATGATCAGATCTATCTTTTTATCCATGAAAGTTATTTGAGTCTTTTGATCTCTTATATGCATGATTACTTATAGCCTCGTATTTCTTCTTCGAATCTTTGGTTTAGTTAGGCCAACTAGATCGATTTTTCTTGCCATGGGAAGAGGTGCTTTGTGATGGGTTCGGTCTTACGGTGCTCGATCCCAGAGACAGAAGGGGAAACGACACGTATGTATCGTTGCCATTAAGGATAACAAGATGGGGTCTAATTCCTACATGAATAGATCTTTTCTACATCATGTCATCGTTCTTATTGCATTACTCCATTTTTCCATGAACTTAATACACTAGATGCATGCTGGATAGCTGTCGATGTGTGGAGTAATAGTAGTAGATGCAGGCAGGAGTCGGTCTACTAATCTTGGATGTGATGCCTATATAATGATCATTGCCTGGATATAGTCATGATTATTTGAAGTTCTATCAATTGCCCAACAATAATTTGTTTACCCACCGTATGCTATTTTTCTCGAGAGAAGCCACTAGTGAAATCTACGGCCCCCGGGTCTATTTCCTCATCATATACTTTTAGATCTATTTTGCTATTTGCCTTTTTATTTATTTGCATCTTTTATTTTCAGATCTATATTATCAAAAATCCAAAAATACCTCGCTGAAATTTATTTGCTTTTATTTGCATCTATCAATCTATTACAACTTTCTCCCGTCCATGTGGCAATTTCTGGCGTCGTTACCCGAAAGGGATTGATAACCCCTTTAACACGTCGGGTTGCAAGTATTTGTTCTTTGTGTGCAGGTACCATTTACGTAGTGTTGCTTGGTTCTCCTACTGGTTCGATAACCTTGAAAATAGATTTTTGATGAAGTGCTTGGGCTAAATAGCCTTAATATTAGGCATGATGATCTATGGAGATAGATTTACCTAATGGGGCTAAGCAATAAATACATATTGACAAGATGCTAAAACTTTTTAGCATTTAAAACGCCAAGGAGTGATTCTTGCTGAAGTCACATGGAAACAGTTTTTGCAAGACTCGGTGTCCCAAAACACTGATGAGCAAAATACATGATGGAGATTCCACACACTCTTGTGTTTGGATTAATCATGTATTCCATGGTATGTAAAACAACCAGATATGTCCAATACTCCCAAAGTTGTTGCGAGTATAGATACCAAAGTGATCAAAAGTACTGATCATGGGACAACAGTGAAAAATGGTCATTGTGTACTATAGTAGCACTGATGACATGTTTTCTCGCAAGCGGAGATCATGAAGAGTTCGTTGTAAAAGGTTACATCGATACAGTCTTCATCCATGCTCCAAGCGATTTTCGATTAAAGTTAAGGTTTTTTTTTTGTGCAATACACAATATGGTGGCACGGTTGTTGGAAATTGTTCCAAACAAGATACTGTGGTGGATTCTATAACAAATGGCTAAGTATGTTGACGCTTTAGAAGCGACAAAGAAGTTGTTGAATCATATAGTTCATTCATGAACTTAGTATGGTTCCAAGAAGGCTTGGTCAATGGGACACTATTACAGATAGTTGCTCCATAGCTCAGTCTGAGGAATCAGGTTTCGACCAATGATTCACACATATACAAAGCAAGGTGTACACAAAATATGAATTTTGTGAAAGCGTGAAAACACGAGGATATGCAAAGATACACACAGATCTGAAGTCGTCAGATCCGTTGGACATCAGGCTATACCACATGCGAAGCATATTTTACACCAATGTGCCATAGGTGTAAAGTGCATTAGCATTAACTAGATTATTGACTCTAGTGCAAGTGGGAGTCTGTAGGAGATATGCCCTAGAGGCAATAATAAATGTTATTATTTATCTCCTTGCTCATAATTATGTTTATGTTCCATGCTATAACTGCTGTGGTTCCCGAGCCCGTATATCCATAAAGGCTCTGGGGAAAACCCATGTGCACGTGTGGAATAATAAACGGTAAAATGTATTCCTAGCCATGCCTCTAAGACTAGCTCAAGTGTTGCATGATGATTATGTTTTCCCAATCATAGGCATGTCTATGCCAGCAACTTTGAGGGCACAAATGTTAGAAGAACATTTGTGTTGAATCGACCCGTTTGATGTTATGCTATGAGATACATTCGTCACAAGTTAATGGTTAATAACACAGAGATGGTTAATGTTTGCATGATTCCTCAGAGCATGAGAGTATCGAGTTTCTTCATGCTTGCTTCATGAACTTTGGGGTTTGTTAAACGTCATCCGTAAATGGGTGGCTATTACGGCGGCTTACGGGTTCATGGAAAAGTGTGTCAAGTAACTTGATAGCTCAAGATTGGGATTTGTTCCTCCGGCGATGGAGAGATATCTCTGGGCCCTCTCGGTGTTACGGTATCCATCATCGTCTGGCCAGACACTTTGTGATTTGATCACAGGGATGCCGGAACACGGTAACGAGAAAAGAGAACAATACCGGTAACGAGGTAACTAGCATAGTGGACAAGTTGTTGATCCACGGGAATGCCAACATGTCTCACCTCGGGTATTTGTAACATATCGCGAAGCAACAGGAATAGCACACGGCAACTGGAGGTTCACTCGAATATTCATTCGTGTGGGTATAGGGGTCAATATGGGTGTCCACGGCTCCGATGTTGATCATTGATCGGAAGGGGTTCCGTGTCATGTCTATACTTCACCGAACCTATAGGGTCACACGCTTAAGGGTCATCTATCTGCTGAATACTAGACAGGGAGTCTGAGAGAAAATCACCGAAAAAGTTTCGGACAGCGGAAAAGTTCCGCAGAGAGAGGTCACCGGATGAGTTCCGGTGAAACTGAAAAGTTGTTTCAGAGGATACCATAAAGTCAAATTGGTTTTGGCACATGCCCGATAATTCTTGGAGGGTGCCAGAATCATTCTGGAAACTTCTGGGAATTTTCTGGAAGAAAAACCGGAAATGTTCCGGAGCTGCCGGAACCACTTCAGATGCTTTTCGCAGATGAAAATCGCTAATCTGGAATTGTTCCAGAACACGTTGAAAATTATTTTAGTGGGTACTGGAAATGTTCTAAGCCCACATAAATATTTTCAGTTCGAAAGGACGCTGAAAAATGTCGTCATGAATAGTGAAAGTGCTTTTTGGGTGGCTTCTTGGAGAAGCCACCTTGAGGGTCCTTTGGTATTTTTCCCCTTGGCTTCTTGGAGAAGCCACCCTTGGGCTTGGCCTATAAATAGGGTGGAGGGGGCTGCCTAAAGACTCACTCCTTCTCACATACAAGTGCCATGCAATGATCTGGCTTCTCTCTCCCTCCCACGAAAAGAGTTTCGTAGAGCCGAAAGGCTGTCTGGGTTCCGGTGGGAACTAGTTCTGGACGGCGAAGCCCTGCCGGATAGTTGACACCGTATGTGTGCAACTCTGTAGAGAGGTCGTAGTTTCGATCTTAGTGCCCGAGGGGCTGTTTGAGAGTGCCTCCCGAAGGGCTGTCCAAGTGACGGTCCGAGTTCTGTGAGTCCTCCCGAAGGGCTGTCCGAGTGACCGTCCGAGTTTCGAAGGTCCTCCCGAAGGGCTGTCCGCGACACCGTCCGGGGGACTGTTCGACCGCCTCCCGAAGGGCTGTCCGAGGGGCAGATGGGGGAGTACATCCTCGCGGTTGGGAGGTTGTAAATCCTAGCTGCGGGGATCTGCACCGCCGATCGTCATCGACTCTACTTCCGCTGCGCTACGAGTCGGTAACGAAAATGATCAAACCTTGTATGCAGTCTCCATAGTGGTCCTGGGCTGGTGCGTAGGTCAGAAAATTTTTGTTTTCTGCTGCGTTACCCTAAGAGTGGCATCATGAGCCGTGCTATGCGTAGATGCAGGTTGCGATCTAGAATACATGGAGATGTATGGGTGTTGCACAATATAATTAGGTAGTAGATGAGTTCTATTACTGAAAATTATTTGTGCGGGTAGCAGATGAAATCTGTTACCCGAGGTTCTTGTTGCTTCCCTCGAATTTGCATATTTCTGATCTTGATAACAGCATGGTGGAGTTTCAATGTTCTGGCAATCCGCGATCCTGATTGATCAACGAAGTGCTAACAGTCCATTGAATTCCACCGTAGTTAAAAAGAAAGATGAAATTTCACAAACGAAAGGGCAATGCAAATATGATCTGCACGGGGGTCATGCGTATGACGAAGTTTAGTATGGGGCTCGAGATTTTATTATCTCGGTTTTCATACACCCTGGAAAGTTAATCTAGCAACTTGAATTATCATACTTGATGATGGACGTTGGTAGCTTCGGTTTGTTTCGAAACCTTAGAAGCCACGAAAAACCAGTTTTTGCATGAACCGATTAGAGGCGTCTAACTTGGTTTTGCAGGAGGGTTTGCATGTGCATATGATGTGGTATAGCAGTGCTCATAATAATTTGATTATGTATGAGATGTCTATATGATGTAAATTAATTAACATGACCTGCGTGTCATGATTCGGCATGATGGCTGGAGCCATATGATTGCACTTTAAATGACCTGCGTGTCAAACTTGTGTAATGCACTTATTTTATTAGCTATAGAGATAGCAATATTATCTAGTGCATCGACAAGGTGGTGGCAATCTTCGCAAAGGTGAACACCAACGCGAATGCCAAAGACGAAGAAATACAAGACTTCTCCGTCAGAAAGGGCTATACCATATCATGCTATTATGAATTGCCTGAGATGTTTATCCCTTATGATGCACCCTTCTTGATTGCGCGGTAGTCGCTTTTATTAGGGTGATCTCTCACAAAAATATCAAGTAGTTAGTGTTCTCCCAAGTGTAGCACCGTCTACAACACGTATCTTTTCGGGGTGCGCCATGTACACATGAGCACGAACGATTAGAGAGGTGTAAGGCGGGTGAAGGTCAGACCTCACTGCGTGATCACTTGGTTGTCTTGACGTTCAGGCAGGACAGTCCTGAGCTCGGAACACACGCATCGAAAGATGGACAAGAGTCACATAGAGATGTGATTGGCAAGTTGGCCTACCGATTGAAATTCACGTCATCAGTGATGAACCCGTCAATGGCGTTGAATTGATATGCGGATCTTGGATCACTAAAAATCAATTATGAGAGATATTGATTTGAGTGGGAGCGCACTGTAGAATTAATTCTTTTAATTATCAGTGCAATTAATTTTGAACACTGTCTAAAGTGTGATTTGCATAATAGTTGTAGAATTATGGCTCGCATTTCCACCTTCCCTGTTAAAATTGAATAGCTGTTAAATATCTGGTTAAAACTTTACGGTTGGTAACGTAATGTGAGGATTTTCCTCAAGAGTGCCGAGAAGGACTTTGTCCTATCGCATACTTTCGGTATTCTTTCGCTTATGCTATGGATCATGTGACTCTCGTCCTTCGATCCAAAAGCTAGAATTCCGTTTCAGTCAAGTGCAATACATTTGCTTCCATGAGACCCGAACTTCGAAAGTTTGGATAGTTATGTGATATTCATGGAATCTGAAAATCATTTTCAGAGACAGACAAAGGCTAAAAGATATGAGATATCCAAAGCAATGTTTGTTTGTAAACTATTAGTAAAGGAGTTTACTATGCATTAGACTGATAAGAGAGGGATCCAGAAGAACGCCTGTCATATGATGAAAGGTGAATAAAAAAACAACTTAAAGAGAAAGGAAGTGTCTGAAGGGTGTTAGTGAAACTTTCATGCCTAGGAAGTCCAGGGCTAACGCCACTCTTAAGTTGGGTGCTTCTTCTGAGAGTAGGAGAAATACTGAAAGTTAAACTGTTAGAAGTATAAAGACAATAAGAAAGAAGACTGGAATATCCAGCTCATGTATGAATGTCATACAAGTTTTTGATGTATAGAAGGCTGGTCAAAGATATAGTTCTTGGGAATTATGATTAAATTGTTAATCACTGATTCTTGGGTATTGTGAGTTAATCACAAAGATACCCGCTCGATTGCTTTCTGTTGCAACTCGATGTAAGAACTACTATGGCCTGAAAGACTAGCCAGGAATGAGGTTTTGGTATACACAGGGAACATAGTAAATGTTACTATACCTTTCATCGGTGTATTACTGTCTGTATTTATTTTCATAATTCATTTAGAGTTTCACAAACTCTAGCCCATTGCATAAGGTATCTTGCAAGAAGGTTGTTCATAAGAGAACTTTTTATGTTCGATGTTATGAATAACATAAGGGCCATACTTTCATTGAGAATGAGATGTATGTTATGAATAATGATATTAATATATTACCTCTGGATTTACTTTCATAATTCATTTTAGAGTTTTACACTCTAGCCCCTTACACAATGTTGTTGCAAAAGGGTTGTTCATAAAAGAACAATTGTTGTTCAGTGTTATGAATAACATGAAGAGCCATGCTTCCATCCAGATGGGACGTATGTTATGAATATTGATGGTAATATGATACATCCATAACTCTGACGCTAAATGTCACAAGACTAAAAGAATACCACACAAGTGTGGCACTGCATTTGGTCACATTGGAGAAACCCGCATGGAAAATTCCATTATGATGGATTTTGAAGTCGTTTGATTTTGAATCATCTGACACTTGCAACTTTTCTCCGAAAAGTGAAGTGACTAAAATACCGTTCACAGGCCATAAGGAATGAGCAAAGAACGTATTGGTGATCATGCATCATGATGTATGTAGTCCAATAAATGTTGTTGCAAGTAGTGGATTTATCTATCTTCAGAAATGACTCAAGTAGATATATGGATATTTACTTGATGAGACGTAAGTCTAGATCTTTTGAATTCATTCGAAAGGTTTTCAAAAATGAAGTAGAAGTTATTGTAACAAGAAAATTCTGTTTCTACAATTCGATTGCAGAAAGGAATATTTGAGTTACAAGTTTAGCGAATGTCTGATGAGTTGTGAAAAGAGTTTCATAACTTACACCTCCCGGAACACCACTGTGAGTGGAAAGTCCGTGAAGATGTAATCGAACCATTTATGACATGGTAAGATCAAAGATGACATAAATAAATTTGCCATTGTCCCTTTTGAAAGTAATGCTTTAGAGACTGCGGCTTTTACACTGAAAAGAGCTCCATCGGGTCTGTTGAAATGACAGCATGGTATGGTACGCCCAACCATGTTGTATCTTTTCTTAACATTTGGAATATGGGGCTTGTGTAAAAGGTTACAAACCTATTCCAAATCAGACAAGTGCTACTTTGTAGGTTATCCCAAGTCATTGGGTATTCCTCCCTCACTATGCCGAGGCAAATAGGTTTGCCACAAAGAACGGTATGCTTTTTGAAGAAAATGGTTCTTTCAAAAAGGTGAGTGGGAGAATAGTGCAACTCGACGAGATAAACAGTGTCTTCGTCATCAGGTCAAAGGAAAGAGACCTTGGAAGTAATTCCAGAGTTTCCTACTGCGACTGATACGGAAGTCTCTACAATAAAATGTATGGACTTCGGTTGAACTTGCAGCTGAACCACGCAGGCAAGGCTCGTGCAAACCTCTCAGGTGCGCAGACGAGATATTGTTGTTCGACAACAGTATACCTACGATACACAAGAAAGCGTTGATGGGCCCTGACTCCGGAATTGGCTAAATGCCAATACAATCCGAGATAGTTTCCATATAAGTGATTCAAGATTAAAACCTTGATACACCTTTCGGAAGACTTAGAGTCTGACGAATATTTATGGAACTATAACCGATATGAATAAAAATGTTTTATCCATAAAGCTCGACTTGTTGCAATATACAAGTTCAAGGAGTTGACTACGATGAGGTTGCTTCACCGTAGCGATGCTTAAAGTCGGTTCGGGTTGAACTAGCAATTAATACATATTTCATATCATGAGATATAAAACAATGGATGACAAAAGGATTTCCATCTGATGGAAATGAAACCAAGGACTTGCATGTGTTACAGTCCAAGGTATTTTGTCATTCCATAGGATGCTAGTAAGTATGCAAAATTCAGAGTTCCAGCAATGGACAGAAGAGAGCAAAATGGAGTTGGAATCTTTGTGTTTTGATGAAATGGTCAAAGGGGTTTGACTTCATCAATGGGTAACAAAGATGCTTGTGTTTCAAGAAAGTAAGTGGGAGCATAATAATATTTCTAAACACCTTGTGTGCTTGACACATTGTTAAATGGAAATAAATTTCTTGACATGAATTAGGACTTCATTTGAAAATAGATTTTTGATGAAGTGCTTGGGCTAAATAGCCTTAATATTAGGCATGATGATCTATGGAGATAGATTTACCTAATGGGGCTAAGCAATAAATACATATTGACAAGATGCTAAAACTTTTTAGCATTTAAAACGCCAAGGAGTGATTCTTGCCGAAGTCACATGGAAACAGTTTTTGCAAGACTCGGTGTCCCAAAACACTGATGAGCAAAATACATGATGGAGATTCCACACACTCTTGTGTTTGGATTAATCATGTATTCCATGGTATGTAAAACAACCAGATATGTCCAATACTCCCAAAGTTGTTGCGAGTATAGATACCAAAGTGATCAAAAGTACTGATCATGGGACAACAGTGAAAAATGGTCATTGTGTACTATAGTAGCACTGATGACATGTTTTCTCGCAAGCGGAGATCATGAAGAGTTCGTTGTAAAAGGTTACATCGATACAGTCTTCATCCATGCTCCAAGCGATTTTCGATTAAAGTTAAGGTTTTTTTTTTGTGCAATACACAATATGGTGGCACGGTTGTTGGAAATTGTTCCAAACAAGATACTGTGGTGGATTCTATAACAAATGGCTAAGTATGTTGACGCTTTAGAAGCGACAAAGAAGTTGTTGAATCATATAGTTCATTCATGAACTTAGTATGGTTCCAAGAAGGCTTGGTCAATGGGACACTATTACAGATAGTTGCTCCATAGCTCAGTCTGAGGAATCAGGTTTCGACCAATGATTCACACATATACAAAGCAAGGTGTACACAAAATATGAATTTTGTGAAAGCGTGAAAACACGAGGATATGCAAAGATACACACAGATCTGAAGTCGTCAGATCCGTTGGACATCAGGCTATACCACATGCGAAGCATATTTTACACCAATGTGCCATAGGTGTAAAGTGCATTAGCATTAACTAGATTATTGACTCTAGTGCAAGTGGGAGTCTGTAGGAGATATGCCCTAGAGGCAATAATAAATGTTATTATTTATCTCCTTGCTCATAATTATGTTTATGTTCCATGCTATAACTGCTGTGGTTCCCGAGCCCGTATATCCATAAAGGCTCTGGGGAAAACCCATGTGCACGTGTGGAATAATAAACGGTAAAATGTATTCCTAGCCATGCCTCTAAGACTAGCTCAAGTGTTGCATGATGATTATGTTTTCCCAATCATAGGCATGTCTATGCCAGCAACTTTGAGGGCACAAATGTTAGAAGAACATTTGTGTTGAATCGACCCGTTTGATGTTATGCTATGAGATACATTCGTCACAAGTTAATGGTTAATAACACAGAGATGGTTAATGTTTGCATGATTCCTCAGAGCATGAGAGTATCGAGTTTCTTCATGCTTGCTTCATGAACTTTGGGGTTTGTTAAACGTCATCCGTAAATGGGTGGCTATTACGGCGGCTTACGGGTTCATGGAAAAGTGTGTCAAGTAACTTGATAGCTCAAGATTGGGATTTGTTCCTCCGGCGATGGAGAGATATCTCTGGGCCCTCTCGGTGTTACGGTATCCATCATCGTCTGGCCAGACACTTTGTGATTTGATCACAGGGATGCCGGAACACGGTAACGAGAAAAGAGAACAATACCGGTAACGAGGTAACTAGCATAGTGGACAAGTTGTTGATCCACGGGAATGCCAACATGTCTCACCTCGGGTATTTGTAACATATCGCGAAGCAACAGGAATAGCACACGGCAACTGGAGGTTCACTCGAATATTCATTCGTGTGGGTATAGGGGTCAATATGGGTGTCCACGGCTCCGATGTTGATCATTGATCGGAAGGGGTTCCGTGTCATGTCTATACTTCACCGAACCTATAGGGTCACACGCTTAAGGGTCATCTATCTGCTGAATACTAGACAGGGAGTCTGAGAGAAAATCACCGAAAAAGTTTCGGACAGCGGAAAAGTTCCGCAGAGAGAGGTCACCGGATGAGTTCCGGTGAAACTGAAAAGTTGTTTCAGAGGATACCATAAAGTCAAATTGGTTTTGGCACATGCCCGATAATTCTTGGAGGGTGCCAGAATCATTCTGGAAACTTCTGGGAATTTTCTGGAAGAAAAACCGGAAATGTTCCGGAGCTGCCGGAACCACTTCAGATGCTTTTCGCAGATGAAAATCGCTAATCTGGAATTGTTCCAGAACACGTTGAAAATTATTTTAGTGGGTACTGGAAATGTTCTAAGCCCACATAAATATTTTCAGTTCGAAAGGACGCTGAAAAATGTCGTCATGAATAGTGAAAGTGCTTTTTGGGTGGCTTCTTGGAGAAGCCACCTTGAGGGTCCTTTGGTATTTTTCCCCTTGGCTTCTTGGAGAAGCCACCCTTGGGCTTGGCCTATAAATAGGGTGGAGGGGGCTGCCTAAAGACTCACTCCTTCTCACATACAAGTGCCATGCAATGATCTGGCTTCTCTCTCCCTCCCACGAAAAGAGTTTCGTAGAGCCGAAAGGCTGTCTGGGTTCCGGTGGGAACTAGTTCTGGACGGCGAAGCCCTGCCGGATAGTTGACACCGTATGTGTGCAACTCTGTAGAGAGGTCGTAGTTTCGATCTTAGTGCCCGAGGGGCTGTTTGAGAGTGCCTCCCGAAGGGCTGTCCAAGTGACGGTCCGAGTTCTGTGAGTCCTCCCGAAGGGCTGTCCGAGTGACCGTCTGAGTTTCGAAGGTCCTCCCGAAGGGCTGTCCGCGACACCGTCCGGGGGACTGTTCGACCGCCTCCCGGAGGGCTGTCCGAGGGGCAGATGAGGGAGTACATCCTCGCGGTTGGGAGGTTGTAAATCCTAGCTGCGGGGATCTGCACCGCCGATCGTCATCGACTCTACTTCCGCTGCGCTACGAGTCGGTAACGAAAATGATCAAACCTTGTATGCAGTCTCCATAGTGGTCCTGGGCTGGTGCGTAGGTCAGAAAATTTTTGTTTTCTGCTGCGTTACCCTAACAATACCGATAGGTATGGTAGTTGATTTATCAGCCATTTGCAAAGATATTTCAGTAGGTGTGAGTTTATTCAAATCAAGTCTTTTGTATAAGGAGAAAGGCATAACACTAACACCAGCTCCTAAATCACAAAAAGCAGTTTTGACATAATTTCTTTTGATGGAGCAAGGTATAGTTGGTATTCCCGGGTCTCCAAGTTTTTTAGATACTCCATCCTTAAAAGAATAATTAGCAAGCATGGTGGAGATTTCAGGTTCAGGTATTTTTCTCTTATTAGTGATGATGTCTTTCATATATTTTGCATAAGGGGCCATCTTTAAAATATCAGTCAAGCGAGTGCGCAAAAAGACTGGCCTAATCATTTCAGCAAAGTGTTCAAATTCTTCATCATCCTTTTTCTTAGTTGATTTAGGTGGAAAGGGCATGGGTTTTTGAACCCATGGTTCTCTTTCTCTTCCATGTTTTCTAGCAACAAAGTCTCTTTTATCATATCTTTTATTTTTAGGTTGTGGGTTATCAAGATCAACAGCTGGTTCTATTTCAACAACGTTATCTAGTTGTTTATCATTGTCTGGTTGGGTGTCTTCATGAACATCATCTTTATCTTTTTCATTATCAATGAGTGAATGTTCATTACCGGATTGAGTTTCAGCATCAGAAATAGAGACATCATTATTATCAGGAGGTTTTTCTACTTCAGGTTCACAGAGGTATGCAAAGTCCTATCATTTTTCTTTTTCTTCTTCTTTTTAGAAGGACTAGGTGCATCAGTGTTAATTCTTTGAGAGTCTTGTTCAATTCTTTTAGGGTGTCCCTCAGGATAAAGTGGTTCCTGAGTCATTCTACCTCCTCTAGTCATTACTCTAACATCATGATCATTTATATTATTGTTCATTTCATCAAGTAACTCTCTTTGAGATTTAGCAACTTGTTCTATTGAGTTTGAACCATAGAAGCATGTTTTCCTACACCTCTTACATCATTAGTGATTCTAAATAACAAGTCACTCAAGCGAGCAATCATATTAGAATTGCATTTCAATTGTTTCATAACATTTTCATTGAAGTGAACTTGTTTTCTAATGTAGTTGTCAAACTCATAAAGGCATTGACTAGGATGTTTATTGTAAGGGATGTCACCTTCATCAAATTTCATTAAAGAATTTACCTCTACCACCTTTGGTGGTGGTGTGTCAAGTCCATGTATTTCTTCAATAGGAGGTAAATTTTTAACATCCTGTGCTTTAATACCTTTTTCCTTCATAGATTTCTTTGCCTCTTGCATATCTTCAGGACTGAGATATAAGATACCCCTCTTCTTCGGAGTGGGTTTAGGTGGTGGTTCGGGAAGAGTCCAATCATCATACTTTTTCAAGTATATTCAATAGTTCCTCAGCTTGTTCAACAGTTCATTCCCTGGAAACACAACCAACATAACTATCTAGGAAGTACCTAGAAGCATCGGTTAGTCCATTATAGAAGATATCAAGTATTTCATTTTTCTTAAGAGGATGATCAGGCAAAGCATTAAGCAATTGGAGAAGCCTCCCCCAAGCTGGTGGGAGACTCTCTTCTTCAATTTGCACAAAGTTAAATGATACGTCTCCGTTGTATCTACTTTTCCTAACGCTTTTGCTCTTGTTTTGGACTCTAATTTGCATGATTTGAATGAAACTAACCCGAACTGACACTGTTTTCAGCAGAACTACCATGGTGTTGCTTTTGTGCAGAAATAAAAGTTCTCGGAATGGAACGAAACTTTTTGGAGAATTATTTCAGAATATATAAAAAAATACTAGAGCCGGGAACCACCGGAGGGGGGCCCTTGGGTGAGCCCAACCCATCAGGCCCCCCCCCCTCCAGGCGCGCCCAGGTGGGTTGTGCCCACCTGGTGGCCCCGTAGACCCTGACTCGGACTCCTTAAATACCTAAATTTGGAGAGAAAAATCAAGGAGAAAGAATTATCGCGTTTCACGATACGGAGCCGCCGCCACCTCCTGTTCTTCGTCGGGAGGCCAGATCTGGAGCTCGTTTGGGGCTCTGATACGTCTCCAACGTATCTATAATTTTTTATTGTTCCATGCTGTTATATTATCACTCTTGGATGGTTTACAATCATTTTATAGTCATTTTATATCATTTTTTGGTACTAACCTATTGACAAAGTGCCCAGTGACAGTTGTGGTTTTCTGCATGTTTTTTACATCGTAGGAAATCAATACCAAACGGAGTCCAAACGCAGCGAAAATTTTTGTGGATTTTTTTTGGACCAGAAGACATCCAGTGGGCCGGAGAAGCACCTGGGGGGTGCTCCGAGGGGAGCACAACCCACCAGGGCGCGCCTGGAGGCCCAGGCGCGCCCAGGTGGGATGTGCCCACCTCGGTGGCCTCCCACACCGCCTCTTTGCTCTATAAATACCCCAATATTCCAGAAACCCTTGGGGAGTCGACGAAAATCAATTCCAGCCACCGCAAGTTCCAGAAACACCAGATCCAATCTAAACACCATCTCGGAGGGGTTCATCATGTCCATTGGTGCCTCTCCGATGATGCGTGAGTAGTTCTTTGTAGACCTTCGGGTCCGTAGTTAGTAGCTAGATGGCTTTCTCTCTCTCGTTTGATTCTTAATACAATGGTCTCTTGGAGATCCATATGATGTAACTCTTTTTGCGGTGTGTTTGTTGGGATCCGATGAACTTTGAGTTTATGATCAGATCTATGTTTTTATCCATGAAAGTTATTTGAGTCTTCTTTGATCTCTTATATGCATGATTGCTTATAGCCTCATATTTCTTCTCTGATATTTGGGTTTTGTTTGGCCAACTTGATCTATTTATCTTGCAATGGGAAGAGGTGCTTTGTAATGGGTTCGATCTTACGGTGCTTGATACCAGTGACAGAAAGGGAAACGACACGTATGTATTGTTGCTATTAAAGATAACAAGATGGGGTCTATTTCTACATAAATAGATCTTGTCTACATCATGTCATCATTCTTATTGCATTACTCCGTTTTTCCATGAACTTAATACACTAGATGCATGCTTGATAGCGGTCGATGTGTGGAGTAATAGTAGTAGATGCAGGCAGGAGTCGGTCTACTAATCTTGGATGTAATGCCTATATAATGATCATTGCCTGGATATCATCATGATTATTTGAAGTTCTATCAATTGCCCAACAGTAATTGTTTTCCCACCGTTTGCTATTTTTCTCGAGAGAAGCCACTAGTGAAACCTACGGTCCCCGGGTCTCTTCTTTAATATATTTGCCTTTGCGATCTATTTTTATTTGCTTTTGTTTTCAGATCTATATTTCCAAAAACCCAAAAATACCTTGCTGCACTTTATTTTCTTTTGCATTTATTCGAGATCTATTTATCCAATCTATTGCAACTTTTTCCCGTCCACTAGCCATCTCTGGCGCCGTTGCCCGAAAGGGATTGACAACCCCTTTAATACGTCGGGTTGCGAGTATTTGTTATTTGTGTGCTGGTGCCGTTCACGTAGTGTTGCGTGGTTCTCCTACTGGTTCGATAACCTTGGTCTCATCACTGAGGGAAATACCTACCATCGCTGTGCTGCATCATCCCTTCCTCTTTGGGGAAATACCGACGTAGTTCTAGCATACATCAAAAGGAATTTCTGGCGCCATTGCCGGGGAGACATCATCAACATCTACCAGGTTCCTAATCACAAATCTCATCTCCTTGCAATTTACATTATTTGCCATTTGCCTCTCGTTTTCCTCTCCCCCACTTCACAAAAATTTGCCGTTTTATTCGCCCTCTTTTTCGTTCGCCTTTTTCTTGTCAGATCTCATGTTTGCTTGTGTTGCCATGTGCCTTCTATTTGCTTGCATCTTCGGTTGCTAAAAACCTATTGTTATGAATCCTCATCCACTTGCTAATCTTTTCAAAAGATCCAATTATGATGAACCAATTGCTAGTGAATTGAGTTCACTAGATTATCTTTATGAAGTTTTGCTTGAGATTTATGAATCTGAAAATTGTGATGAAGTGTTAAACGAAGGAATTTATAAAGTGGTTCATGATAGCCCCTTGAATGAAAAGCATGATTGCAATGATGTTATTATAAATTCTATTAATGTCAATTGTGCTAATAATATGCAAAACCCCAAGCTTGGGGATGCTAATTTTGATATGTCCACTACTTATTGCAATGATCATGATTGGGGTGATTCTTCTTATGACCTTGAAAATTTATTTAAGCCTCATGATGAATATGTTATTGATAATAATGTTTGCATAATATTGAAAGTGGGTTTGGAAGAGTGTCAACTTTAGGTAAAAATAATCCCACATATTTGGAGAGTGTTCAATCTTATGAAATTTTTGATAAAAGTGGGCTTGGAGAGATCATGACTTTATTTGATGATAATCCCACTATTTTGGAAGAGTGTCAACTTTGCATGCATGTGGATCATATAGAGAGTACGTTATGTGATTGATATATTGTTGAGTTTGAATATGATCCCACATGTAATTATTATGAGAGAGGGAAATATGGTTGTAGAAATTTTCATGTTACTAAATTACCTCTCTTCATGTTGAGATTGCTATTGTTTTCTTCCATGCATATGCTAGATCTTGCTTGTCTTGCTAATTTGTTTTCCTATAAAATTCCTATGCATCGGAAATATGTTAGAATTAAATATGTTTGTCACATGTTTTATGATGCTCTCTTTGTGTTTTCATTATTATCTTTCATGTGAGCATCAATAAAATCTTATGCCTAGCTAGGGGCATAAAATGATAGCGCTCGTTGGGAGGCAACCTAACTTGTATCTTTTTGCTTTTTGGTTTTCTTGCTGTTTTCAATAAAATACCCAATTATGCCTCTGATTAGATGTGTTTTTGTTGTTTAAATTAGTGTTTGTGCCAAGCGAAGCCTTTGCAATGATTTGGGTGATAGTTGATTTGATCTTGTTGGAAAACAGAAACTTTTGCGTCCAGTAAAACAAATTTAAAAATTCAGAGAAGAGACGAACAATTCTGAATTTTTTACAAAAGATTGATATACAAATTTCCTATGTTGTCCAAGTTTTTCAGAATTTTTCGTGTTATAGAAGTATGTGAAGAATTCGTATCTTTGCAGACTATTCTGTTTTTGACAGATTCTGTTTTCTTTGCATTGTGGGCTTATTTTGATGAATCTATGGTTTTCTTTGAAGAGTTTTTTCCATGGAAAAGTTAGAATACAGTAGATATAATGCAAGAACAAAATTTGAATGGGTTTTATACAGTACTTAAAGTAAAGATTGGTTTTCTTATACTAACGGATCTCACGAAGGTTTTGTTGAGTTTTGTGTGATTGAAGTTTTCAAGTTTTGGGTGATATTACGATGGATGAAGGAATAAGGATTAGCAAAAGGCTATGCTTGGGATGCCCGAGGCACCCCAAGATAATATTCAAGAAGTATCAAGCAACTAAGCTTGGGGATGCCCCCGAGTGGCATCCCCTCTTTCTTCTAACGACCATCGGTATTTTACTTGGAACTATATTTTTATTCGTCACATATTATGAGTTTTGCTTGGAGCGTCTTGTATGATATGAGTATTTGCTTGTTTTGATTTTTATTTTAAGTCTTGAATCCTTGCTGGACACACCTTTTTGAGAGAGCCAAAAACTATGCTATGCTTGCTCCTATGCTTCACTTAAATTTTTAGAGCTTTGGAATTGCTCTAGTGCTTCACTTATATCTTTTTGAGCACGGTGTGCTTTGTTATTTTTGAAGAAATGCTCTCATGCTTCACTTAGATTTATTTGGGAGTTAGTAAAATTTTGAAGAAATTCTCTCTTGCTTCACTTAAATTAATTTGAGGGAGGGAAATATTATGCTCAAGTTCTTCACTTATATTTGTTTGAGCTTATTAAAAGCAACATATGAAATTAGTCCCAAAGTGATAGATATCCAAGAAGGATATAATAAAAACTTTCATGAAGATCATTGGACAAAATAAAATTGATTCCTTGTAATAGTTTTGAGATATGATGATGTGATATGTGAGTTATGTTGATGACTAATTATGCTTTAGTAAGAATATTGGTGTTAAGGTTTGTGATTCCCTATGCATGCACGAAAGTCAATAGTTATGCAATGAAATTATATCCTACTTGTGGTGCATTATTCGGTGTTAATTATGCTTAATGCTCGCTTATAAGATTTTTCGTTTCTTGGTTGGTCGCTTCCCAATCTTTTTCTAGCCTTCATTTTGCACTAAGTATGATCACTACTTGTGCATCCAAAACCCTTTAAACCAGTTTTGCCATATGAGTCCACTATATCTACCTATATGCGGTATTCTTTTGCCGTTCTAAGCAAATTTGCATGTGCCATCTCTAATTTTCAAAATAAATTTCTCTTTTGTGTGCTCGTACCGCTCGCGAGGCGGTGAGGGGTGGCCGATATTTTCCATGCTAGATGGGTTATTCTCACGATGAGTGTTTATTCACTTGTCATTGCACGAGAGTAAAGCAAAGGTATTAGGGATGCCCAGTCCCAAAATGAATAAATGAATTTACTTTATCTTGTCAAATAATAAATTCCTTGGAAAGTGTTGGTATGGAGGGCACCCGTGGATACGGCTAGCCATGGAAAGTGAAAGAAATGGTGGAAAAAGGAATAAACTTTATTTTCTGTTTGGGAACTGCCTATGATATATCTAGCATGGAAAGTGTGGGGAACTTTAGCTTTCGTTGGTGGGAAAAGTATACCTCCAAAAATGTTTTTATCTCTCAATTTTAGCTTTGAGCTCTGGCACCTCTACAAATCCCTACTTCCCTCCGCGAAGGGCCTTTCTTTTACTTTATGCAATTTTTATTTTGAGTCTCCATCTTCTCTTATAAAGCACCAACTAAGGGGCACTATGATCATACTTGAGCATTGGGTATAGCTAATATGCGAGTGTGTTTCATGAATGGATCAATGATTGAGCATAATGGGCTAGGGATAACTTATTTTAGCGTGGATATTTTGAAAGACGTGGTTGCTTGTTGATATGCTTGAGTATTTAAGTTATCATGTCAAAACTAGACTATTGCTTTGAACCATATAAAAGTCCAAATGTCCATGCTATAAGGAAAAGAATATGCGATGAACATGTTAGGCAGCATTCCACATCAAAAATTCTGTTTTTATCATTTACCTACTCGAGGACGAGCAGGAATTAAGCTTGGGGATGTTGATACGTCTCCAACGTATCTATAATTTTTGATTGTTCCATGCGGTTAAATTATCATTCTTGGATGTTTTACAATCATTTTATAGTCATTTTATATCATTTTTTGGTACTAACCTATTGACATAGTGCCCAGTGCCAGTTGCTGTTTTCTGCATGTTTTTTACATCGCAGGAAATCAATACCAGGCTCCGGAGAAGGGAATCTTCAGTCTTCGTCATCACCAACCCTTCTCCATCGCCAATTCAATGATGCTCCACACTGGGAGTGAGTAATTCCTTCATAGGCTCACTGGTCGGTGAAGAGTTGGATGAGATTGATCATGTAATCAACTTAGTTTTGTTAGGGCTTGATCCCTACTATCCATTATGTTCTGAGATTGATGTTGTTATGACTTTGCCATGCTTAATGCTTGTCACTTTGGGCCCGGGTGCCATGATTTCAGATCTAAACCATTTATGTTTTCACCATTATATCTATGTTCTAGATCCGATCTTGCAAGTCATATTCACCTATTACGTCTTATGAACCGTAAACTCTGGGGTGACAATAATCGGGATACTTTCCGGTGATGACAGTAGTTTGAGAAGTTCATGTATTCACTATGTGTTAATGCTTTGTTCTGGTTCTCTATTAAAAGGAGGCCCTAATATCCCTTAGTTTCCTTATGGATCCCGCTGCCACGGGAGGGTAGGACAAAAGATGTCATGCAAGTTCTTTCCATAAGCATGTATGACTATTTACGGAATACATGCCTATATTATATTTATGAACTGGAGCTAGTTTTCTATCGCCCTAGGTTATGACTGTTATATGATGAATATCATCCAACGAATTCACCGATCCAATGCCTACAAATTTTCCACATATTGTTCTTGCTAAGTTACTACTGCTGTTACTACTGTTACACTTGTTACAAAATCAGTGCTATCACTGTCACCGTTACTGTCACTATTATCACTACTATCAAAACTATCATATTACTGTGCTACTAATCATATTGCTGCCGATATTTAATCTTCGGGTGTGGTTGAATTGACAACTCAGCTGCTAATACTTGCAAATATTCTTTGTCTCCCCTTGTGTCGAATCTATAAATTTGGGTTGAATACTCTACCCTCGAAAACTGTTGGGATCCCCTATACTTGTGGGTTATCATTAAATATTTCATGTAAGGCAGCTTGTTTCTTATGAGCAGGAAAATATTTTTCAGAGAAGTAATAAATCATATCCTGGGGACTACGCACACAACTAGGAGCAAGAGTATTGTACCATATCTTAGCATCACCCTTTAATGAGAACGGAAATAATTTGAGGATATAATAAAAGCGAATCTTCTCATCATGAGCAAATAGGGTGGCTATATCATTCAATTTAGTAAGGTGTGCCACAACAGTTTCAGTCTCAAAGCCATGGAAAGGATCAGATTCAACCAAAGTAATTAACTCTAGGTCGACAGAGAATTCATAATCCTTATCATCAACAAAGATAGGTGAGGTAGCAAACTTAGGATCACATTTCATTCTAGCATTCAAAGATTTCTCCTTTAGTTTGCATAGTAATTTCTTAAGATCATCTCTATCATTGCAAGCAAGAAAGTCTCTAGCTATCTCCTCATCCATAACATAACCTTCAGGTATCTTAGGCAATTCATATCTAGGAGAGCTAGGTCTAATAGGTGTTTCAACATGTTCAATTTCAAGTACTTCATCAGTTTCAGTAATTTCATCAGTTTCAGCATTCTCAATATTTTTAGCTCTGGCAATTTGTTCATCAAGAAATTCACCTAGTGGCATATTATCATCAATCAAGGTACTAGCATCATCATGAGTAGCATCCATAGAATAAGTAGCATCATCAATAACTTGCAACATATCATGATTAATAGCATGTGGTGGTGTTGCAAGTCTACTCAAAATAGAAGGCGAATCAAGTGCACAGCTAGATGGCAGTTCCTTACCTCCCCTCGTCTTAGAGGGAAAGATCTTAGTCTTGGTATCCTTCAGATTCTTCATAGTGATAAACAGATAATAATCCCAAGTGACTCAACAAATATAGCTATGCTCCCCAGCAATGGCGCCAGAAAAAGGTCTTGATAACCCACAAGTATATGGGATCGCAATAGTTTTCGAGGGTAGAGTATTCAACCCAAATTTATAGATTCGACACAAGGGGAGCCAAAGAATATTTGCAAGTATTAGCAGTTGAGTTGTCAATTCAACCACACCTGGAGATTAAATATCTGCAGCAATATGATTAGTAGCACAGTAATATGATAGTTTTGAGAGCAGTGATAATAGTAGCAGTAACGGTAACAGTGATAGCAATGATTTTGTAGCAAGTGTAACAGTAGCAACAGCAGTAGTAACTTAGCAAGAACAATATGTGGAAAATTCTTAGGCATTGGATCGGTGAATTCTTTGGATGATATTCACCATATAACAGTCATAACCTAGGGCGTTACAAAACTAGCTCTAGTTCATAAATATAATGTAGGCATATATTCCGTAAATAGTCATACGTGCTTATGGAAAGAACTTGCATGACATCTTTTGTCCTACCCTCCCGTGGCAGCGGGGTCCATAAGGAAACTAAGGGATATTAAGGCCTCCTTTTAATAGAGAACCGGAACAAAGCATTAACACATAGTGAATACATGAACTCCTCAAACTACGGTCATCACCGAAAAGTATCCCAATTACTGTCACACTGGGGTTTACGGATCATAACACATAATAGGTGAATATGACTTGCAAGATCGGATGTAGAACATAGATATAATGGTGAAAATATAAACAGTTCAGATCTGAAATCATGGCACCCGGGCCCAAAGTGGCAAGCATTAAGCATGGCAAAGTCATAACAACATCAATCTCAGAACATAATGGATAGTAGGGATCAAGCCCTAACAAAACTAACTCGATTACATGATGAATCTCATCCAACTCCTCACCGACCAGCGAGCCTACGAAGGAATTACCCACTTCCGGTGGGGAGCATCATGGAATTGGCGATGGAGAAGGGTTGGTGATGACGAAGACCGAAGATCCCCCTCTCCGGAGCCCCAAACGGGCTCCAGATCTGGCCACCCGACGAAGAACAGGAGGTGGCGGCGGCTCCGTATTGTGAAACGCGATAATTCTTTCTCCCTGATTTTTCTCTCCAAATTTAGGTATTTAAGGAGTCAGAGTCAGGGTCTGCGGGGCCACCAGGTGGGCTCAACCCACCTGGGCACACCTGGAGGGGGACGCACCCTGGTGGGTTGTGCTCACCCAGGGGGCCCCCTCCGGTGGTTCTTGGCTCCAGTATTTTTTATATATTCTGAAATAATTCTCCAAAAAGTTTTGTTCCATTCCGAGAACTTTTATTTCTGCACAAAAACAACACCATGGTAGTTCAGCTGAAAACAGCGTCAGTTCGGGTTAGTTTCGTTCAAATCATGCAAATTAGAGTCCAAAACAAGAGCAAAAGTGTTAGGAAAAGTAGATACGACGGAGACGTATCATACGAGAGAGCAGAACAAAAGATGACATACAAGTTCTTATCATAGGCACGTAGACTATATACAGAATACATGCCTACATTGAATTGATGAATTGAACCTATTGTGTATTGCTCTAGGTTGTGACTGTTACATAATGAATGTCATCCATACAAATATCCATCGCTGATCCATGCTTACGCTTTGCTCATATTGTCTTTGCTAAATTACTACTGCTGCTGTTACAATTACTACAAAACTGCTATTGTTAGTTTACCATTACTATTGCTACTGCTACCCTTACTGTCAAAGTATCATGCTATTGTGCTACTAAACACTTTGCTGCAGAGAAATAACTTTCTAGGTGTGGTTGAATTGACAACTCAACTGCTAAAACTCATAAATATTCGTTGGCTCCCCTTATGTCGAATCAATAAATTTGGGTGAAATACTACCCTCGGAAACTGTTGTAATCCTCTATACTTGTGGTTCATCACCCTCGGGCGCAATACGAACCACATCTTCTTTTGGTGCCTTATCGGCGCTAGGTTCGTTAGCTAATTTCTGCTTTTGAGTTCTGCCCTTTTTACAACGCTTAGTAGATCCCACAGAACACTAGTAGAAAACAGGGCTTTGGTCTAGGCCTGCCCAGCCCATTAGTCCCGGTTCAGTCACGAACCGGGACCCATGGGGGCATACGTCCCGGTTCGTGCACCCAAGGGGCCGGCCGGGCCTCGTGGGGCATTGGTCCCGGTTTGTCTGGACCCTTTTGTCCCGGTTCCAGACACGAACCGGGACCAATGGGCCTCACTCCTGGCCCACATCCATTGGTCCCGGTTCGTGGATGGAACCGGGACCAAAGGGTGGCCTTTAGTCCCGGTTCCAACCACGAACCAGGACCAATGTTGTGCCTATATATACCCCTCGCCCGCGAGCAGAGCACTCCACTGCTCTGTTATTTTCTGGCCGGTGAGGGGAGGGGTTTGTGGTGCTCTAGCTCACCTCCTATGCACATGACGTGTTCGATGAAATGCCCGAGCAACACTACTTAAGCTTTCTCCTCTCCAAACTCGACCTTCAAGCTCCATTTTCCTCAAGATTTGTCTAGGTTTAGCGGTCCGTCACGTCCCGTCCCCGTCTTCACTGCCATCGATCGCCTGCGCCGATCTCGTCGCCGGCATAACCGTGGTGAGCCTCTTGTTCTTATCTTCTTTCTAAAAGAAAAAAATTCTTACTTGTATGATTTAGATAGATACTTGTCTAATTTTCTTACTTTTATTATTGTTTGTTATTATATAGTGCGATGGTTTTATTATCCGCCCCCGTCGGCCCTCGTCTTGTCTATGATTCGGATGTGGTATATATTATATTTTATAACTATTTGGTTCATTTATTGTTTATGACAATTATGCCGACCAACGTGACATAGATTTTTTTATCTAGGAGGTATGTGAACCGGAAATTCCAACCGACCCTATTGTCGAGAGGTTAAATTTAGTTGAAGAAGAAAACAATTACTTGAAGGAAAAATTGAAAAAAATTGAGGAGGAGAAGATGATATTGGAGTTGCATGTTGCGGATGTCGTCGATGATCACAAGATCAAGATGGATGCAATGCACTTCAAGATTAGAAAGTATAGAAAATATGCCATTCATACCGAGGCTTGGTATCATTATGCCGTTGGATCAATTGTTACCTTGGTTGTGATTATGATCACATTTGTTGTTGCATTGAAATGTTTTACATAGTTTCAATGTATGGTTTAATTAGATGCTCTGGAGAGCTATATGTTGTTCAATGAGAACTATGTATGTACTTTGGTTTTAATGTGATGATGAACTTCTATTAATTTGGTCACTTATCTATTCATGATGTTTTGTAATGGTTTTTGACACACTTAATTATATATAATGCATGCAGATGAACCAGCAATGGATGTACGGTGACAGACGCACCTCCGAGTACATTAAGGGCGTGCATAATTTTCTCGAAGTGGCTGAGGCAAACAAGCAGAATGGTTTTATGTGTTGTCCATGCCCTATATGTGGGAATACGAAGTCTTAGTCTGACCGGAAAATCCTTCACACCCACCTGCTTTATAAGGGTTTCATGCCACACTATAATGTTTGGACCAGGCACGGAGAAATAGGGGTTATGATGGAAGACAGCGAAGAAGAAGAGGACGATGACAACTATGTGCCCCCTGAATACGATGATGCTGCAACGGGGGAAGCTGAAGATCAAGAGGAACCAGACGATGTGCTCGATGATGATCTCTGCCGGGTCATTGTTGATGCAAGGAGACAGTGCGAAAGTGAAAAGGAGAAGCTAAAATTCGATCGCATGTTAGAGGATCACCAAAAAGGGTTGTACCCCAATTGCGAAGATGGCAACACAAAGCTCGGTACCGTACTGGAATTGCTGCAGTGGAAGGCAGAGAATGCTGTGCCTGACAAAGGATTTGAGAAGCTACTGAAAATATTGAAGAAGAAGCTTCCAAAGGATAACGAATTGCCCGACAGTACGTACGCAGCAAAGAAGGTCGTATGCCCTCTAGGATTGGAGGTGCAGAAGATACATGCATGCCCTAATGACTGCATCCTGTACCGCGGTGCGTACGAGGATTTGAACGCATGCCCGGTATGCGGTGCATTGCAGTATAAGATCAGACGAGATGACCCTGGTGATGTTGACGGCGAGCCCCCCAGGAAGAGGGTTCCTGCCAAGGTGATGTGGTATGCTCCTATAATACCACGGTTGAAACGTCTGTTCAGAAACAAAGAGCATGCCAAGTTGATGCGATGGCACAGAGAGGATCATAAGAAAGACGGGAAGTTGAGAGCACCCGCTGACGGGTCGCAGTGGAGAAAAATCGAGAGAAAGTACCGGACTGAGTTTGCAGGTGACCCAAGGAACGTATGGTTTGGTTTAAGCGCGGATGGCATTAATCCTTTCGGGGAGCAGAGCAGCAATCACAGCACCTGGCCCGTGACTCTATGTATCTATAACCTTCCTCCTTGGCTATGCATGAAGCAGAAGTTCATTATGATGCCAGTACTCATCCAAGGCCCTAAGCAACCCGGCAACGGCATTGATGTGTACCTAAGGCCATTAGTTGAAGAACTTTTACAGCTATGGAATGGAAACGGTGTACGTGTGTAGGATGAGCACAGACAGGAGGAATTTGACCTACATGCGTTGCTGTTTGTAACCATCAATGATTGGCCTGCTCTCAGTAACCTTTCAGGACAGACAAACAAGGGATACCACGCATGCACGCACTGTTTAGCTGACACCGAAAGTATATACCTGGACAAATGCAGGAAGAATGTGTACCTGGGGCATCGTCGATTTCTTCCGACCAACCATCAATGTCGAAAGAAAGGCAAGCATTTCAAAGGCGAGGCAGATCACCGGAAGAAGCCCGCCATGCGTACCGGTGATCACGTACTTGCTATGGTCAATGATTTACACGTAATCTTTGGAAAGGGTCCCGGCGGACTATCTGTTCTGAATGACGCTGAGGGACGCGCTCCCATGTGGAAGAAGAAATCTATATTTTGGGACCTACCCTACTGGAAAGACCTAGAGGTCCGCTCTTCAATCGACATGATGCACGTGACAAAGAACCTTTGCGTGAACCTGCTAGGCTTCTTGGGCGTGTATGGAAAGACAAAAGATACACCGGAGGCATGGGAGGACCTGCAACGTTGGCACGAAAAAGACGGCAAGCCTCCAAAGCAGTATGAAGGTCCTGCCAGCTACGCTCTTACCAAAGAAGAGAAGGAAATCTTCTTTGAATGCCTGCTCAGTATGAAGGTCCCGTCTGGCTTCTTGTCGAATATAAAGGGAATAATAAATATGGCAGAGAAAAAGTACAAGAACCTAAAGTCTCATGACTGCCACGTGATTATGACGCAACTGCTTCCGGTTGCATTGAGGGGGCTTCTACCGGAAAACGTTTGATTAGCCATTGTGAAGCTATGTGCATTCCTCAATGCAATCTCTTAGAAGGTAATCGATCCAGAAATCATACCAAGGCTAAGGAGTGATGTGGCGCAATGTCTTGTCAGTTTCGAGCTGGTGTTCCCACCATCCTTCTTCAATATCATGACGCACGTCCTAGTTCATCTAGTCGACGAGATTGTCGTTCTGGGCCCCGTATTTCTACACAATATGTTCCCCTTTGAGAGGTTCATGGGAGTCCTAAAGAAATATGTTCGTAACCGCGCTAGGCCAGATGGAAGCATCTCCATGGGCCATCAAACAGAGGATGTCATTGGGTTTTGTGTTGACTTCATTCCTGACCTTAAGAAGATTGGTCTCCCTCAATCGCGGTATGAGGGGAGACTGACTGGAAAAGGCACGCTAGGAGGGGACTCAATAATATGCAGGGACGGGCATTCTTGGTCTCAAGCACACTACACAGTTCTACAGAACTCTACCTTGGTGACCCCGTGTGTCGATGAACACAAGAACATTCTGCGCTCCAAACACCCGAAGCAGTGTGATGACTGGATTACATGTGAACACATCAGGACTTTCGGCAGTTGGTTGCAAACACGTCTCAGAGGTGACAACACTGTTTCTGATGAGCTGTACTCGTTGTCCAGGGGACCATCTTCGACTGTATTGACTTACAAAGGATACGAGATAAATGGGAATACATTTTACACCATCGCCCAAGATCAAAAGAGCACCAACCAAAACAGCGGTGTCCGCTTTGATGCAGCAACCAAGAGGAGAAAGGACACATATTATGGTTACATAGTGGACATATGGGAACTTGACTACGGACATGATTTTAAGGTCCCTTTGTTTAAGTGCAAATGGGTCAATCTGTCAGGAGGCGGGGTACAGGTAGAGCCACATTACGGAATGACAACAGTGGATCTGAACAATCTTGGGTACACAGACGAACCATTCGTCCTAGCCAATGATGTGGCGCAGGTTTTCTATGTGAAGGACATGTCTACCAAACCGAGAAAAAGAAAAGATAAGGAAGCGAATACATCATATGATGAGCCAAAGCGCCACATAGTTCTTTCAGGGAAAAGAGACATCGTGGGAGTGGAGGGTAAGACAGACATGTCTGAAGATTATGAAAAGTTTCATGAAATTCCTCCCTTCAAAGTCAAGGCTGACCCAAGCACCCTGTTAAGCGATGAAGAATATCCATGGTTACGGCGCAGTAAGCAAAGGACACAAGCGAAGAAAAAGTGAAGACAGATGAAGTCAGAAAGGGTTGAAAATTAATGATGTGGCTTTGAATGGTTCATTTTGAGCACATAAAAAGTCTGGAGTTCAAATAAGTTCAAAAAAATGAAATCCCTTTGTAACAGATGAGTTTTTGTCCGAAACCCTGATACTTCGAAAGAGATTGTCCATTTTGTACACGAAGTGCATCCAGTTTTTCCCGTAACCCTCTCAACATTTTAGCACATGCTATGTGGGTGAAATGATGATATCATGCCAATTTTCAACCTCTTTAGAGTTCATTTGAAGTGCTTTTCAATTTCAAGGTCATTTAGCTCAAAAAAATCAGTAAATGCAAGAAAAATAACAGATGAACTCAGAAAGGGTTGAAAATTGATGATGTGGCTTTGAATGGTTCATTTTGAGCACACAAAAAGTCTGGAGTTCAAATAAGTTCAAAAAAATGAAATCCCTTTGTAACAGATGAGTTTTCGTCCGAAACCCTGATACTTCAAAAGAGATTGTCCATTTTGTACACGAAGTGCATCCAGTTTTTGCCGTAACCCTCTCAACTTTTTAGCACATGCTATGTGGGTGAAATGATGATATCATGCCAATTTTCAACCTCTTCAGAGTTCATTTGAAGAACTTTTTTTGTTAGAAACTTTAATAGAAAAAAGAATTATCATAAAGATTTTTTTGTTAGAAACTAAAATAACAAAAAATGTTTTTGAATATAATGATAAAACACAGTAATATTTAATAGCAGTAAAAAGAATCACTCAAAAATCTATTTTTATAGTAAAGTTAATCACAAACTAGTGATTCACACAAATTTCAAAGAATTCAAATTTAAACTATTCGAATTGGAAACCTAATGGCACTAACAGAAAGTTTATAATATTTATTACCTAAAAGCAAAAAGAATTAAAAAAATAAAAGAAAATAAATAAAGCAAAAAACAAAACAGAAAAACTGGAAAAAAATAGAAAAAAATGCCACCTACTGGGCCACCACGGCCAGAATACGACTAGAAACCCAACCACGGGCCAGAATTCAGGCCCGCAGAAGGCCCAGTAGGCCCACAGGCAGAGGAGAGTCACGTTAGGCCCGTAAGCCTGCATTTGAGAGGAGCTCGAGACGACAGCGGCAGTGGGGTTTATAAACCACTCCGCGCCCCTCTCAACTAGCGAGGTGGGACTAAACTTTTGGCCGCGGGCAGCACAAGGCCTTTGGTCCCGGTAGGTGACACCAAACCGGGACTAAAGGGGTGAATTGGTACCGGTTCGTGGCACAAACCGGGACCAATGCCACCCTTTGGTCCCGGTTCGTGCCACCAACCGGGACCAAAGGGTTGTGCTTCCCGCCCTTTCGCCTAGCCAAAACAGACCTTTGGTCCCGGTTGGTGGCACGAACCGGGACTAAAGGAGGCCTTGGTCCCGGTTGATTCCACTAACCGGGACCAAAGGCTTTCCTATATAAGTGGCACTTAGGAATTTTTCAACAAGTTCTCACATTCTCCCCGACGCCGCCGCCCAGTGCCCCGACGCCGACGCCCTGCTTCTCGTAGCTATCGCCGTCGCCACGCCCTGCACCATCGCCGCCCGCTCCTCGTCGCCGTCGCCGTCGCCGTGCCCTGCACCGACACCGTCGCTGCGCCCTGCCCCATCGCCGCGCCCTGCCCTGAGCCCGTCCTTGTCATCGCCGCCACCGAGCCCGCTCCTCGTCGCCGACGCGTCCTCGCTTTGAGCGCCGCCCCGATCCCCTCCTCCTCCTCCTATTCCTCCCTGTACTGGCCGCCGTCGCCGCGCCCTGCCGCCGATTCCCCCCTCTGTCCAAATTTTTGTGGTGCACATCAAGTGAATGATGAAACGCAAAAGGGCTCTAGGAATTTTAAGAATTTTTGAGAATTTTTGTGGTGAGGTGTTGATGCACAAAAGAGAGTCTGGCAAAGTTTGAGAATTTTTTGTCCAATTTAAATTGCGCTTTGACCATGGAGTTTGAATCTGGTCCAAATTTGAACTGAATGATATTTGAAAATTTTGAACTATAGAACCAAATGTTTTTGGCGGAATAGGTTGTGGGTACTGTCAAATAGATGGAGTAATTTTTGTGTGTGCAAAAGAATTAGGGAGAATATAGCTCCTTTGCAAATCAAAGGAAATATGAATAATTGAAATTCCAACTTTGGAATTTATTAAATATAAGAAAAATATTTACATAGTTAGAGATATTCATGAGCAAAGTCAGTTTTTTAGAGAAATTTGCATAGAGAATTTTTTTAGAGAAATGGTGGAGTTCACATATAATGTATATATGTTGATATTTTTTATATGATGAAAATGTTTTGTTCATATATAATGTAATATATATAATATATGTATGTGGCTATGTATGTATGGATGTTCATAAAATGTTTGTTCATATATGTATTAATTGTTTTGTTCATAGCATTTTTTAATATGATGAATTTTTTTCATAGCATTTTTCATAGCCATATATATGTATGTGGCTATATGTATGTATGGATGTTCATAGAATTTTTTTATATGTATGTGGCTATATGTATATGTCATTGTCGATATAGCCCCTCCCCGATAACTTCGACATGAGGGGGGGGGTCGATATACCCCCTCCCCGATAACATTTTTTTTATATGATGAATTTTTTTTATAGCCATATATATGTATATGGCTATATGTATGTATGGATGTTCATAGAATTTTTTTATATGTATGTGGCTATATGTATGTCGTTGTCGATATAGCCCCTCCCCGATAACTTCGACATGAGGGGGGGTCGATATACCCCCTCCCCGATAACATTTTTTTCTAAGTTACTAAGGTAAAATGTTCACCCCCCTCTCGATATACCGGGCGACCAACTCTCGAGGCCACCCAAACCCTAGAAAAAAAGCGTTGTCGATCTCCTACCCCCTCCCGCCCCTACCCGACAAACTCTCGAGGCCACCCAAACCGCTAGAAGATAACTTCGGTAACTTCGACATGAGGGGGGAGGTCGATCAACCCCCTCTCGCCCGAACAAGTCTATGTATTATTTTATATCGCGGTGGACATATATCAAAGTTTGATCATATGTCAAAGTTTAAATTTTGACATATGCAACATTTGATCATATATCAAAGTTTGATCATATGTCAAAGTTTGAATTTTGACATATGCAACATTTGATCATATGTCAAAGTTTGATCATATGTCAAAGTTTGAATTTTGACATATATAGATTTATCAAGAATGCCCCCATTATGGATGTGCACAAGTTGATCCAATTTTTTTTTCTGATCTCATCTATATATATATTCTTCTATATGTCACGTTGTCTGTCAAAGTATTGAAGAAATCCATGGCTTCATCATTAGTCGGAAGTAATAGGCGTATGATGCTACGAAGCTCTTCAAAGTTGTTTTGGAACGGAGTTCCGGATAGAATAATTCGCCTTTTGGTACGAATTTCAGCAAAGGCCTTCCAAATAGCGATATTCGGAAGGCTCTTGCTGAACTTTGTACCAAAAAGCGAATTATTCTATCGGGAACTCCGTTCCAAAACAACTTTGAAGAGCTTCATACCATTATACGCCTGTCATTTCCCGCTAATGATGAAGTCATGGTTTTCTTGAATTCTTTGACACTAGACAACGTGACATATAGAAGGGTAGTTGAGATCAGGAAAAATATGGACCATTTTCTGCACATCCAGAATGGCGTCATTTTGTTAAATCCCTTGTCGGTCCGGATGTCGGACATTCATGAGAGAGGCGGTCCGGCCCAAACCCTAGAAGCGTTGTCGAGGCCACCCCAAACCCTAGAAGCGTTGCCTACGCCACCCCAAACCCTAGAAGAGTTGTCGAGGCCACCCCAAACCGTAGAAGCGTCAAGCTAGCTAGGTCTATGTTTGCACTAATATATCCATCTGTCATGTTTGTATATTAATTGCCATGTTGTAATATTTGCCGAAACTATGGAGCACCGAGACATCGAAGCAGAATAGTTGTTGGGGGACATAATCCTCGGCGGAGGTGATATCTTGTCGTATCTCAACGACACCGATGGTATGGAAGGAGAGGGTGAAGTAGGCTCCGGTGATCGAACAATGGAGGTGGAAGGACATGATTATGATGGCTCTGGTGACGGAATGCCAGTGGAAGGAGACCGTGATGACTGCTCCGGTGAGCGAACGGAGGAAGGAGCTGTTGCAAAGTCCGGCGAGGTATATATATTAATTAAGCCTGTGCTGACTAGCTAATTGATGCATTAATTGTTTTGGTATGTACACATATTAACTCTCTTCTTTCTTCTTTTCTAGCCCTCCGGATCGAGCCAAACTTCGGTAACGAGACGAGGCCCGAAGAAAAGGTTGCGCCAGGATGAAAGGTTCACGATCACAACAATCAAGGGCGATGGCCAACCGATTGAACCCAGCCGGACCAAGGAAGCATTTTCTGCTCAGTGCGGGGTTCTTGTTAGGGACATGATCCCGATCAGCATCCACCAATGGAATAAGCCTAAGAGCGAAGACCCTCAAGTGTCTTTTGTCAACGATAGACAGAAAGATGATCTTTGGACCGCGCTGAAGGAAAATTTCACCCTACCGCCAGAGGAGGATCCGGATAAGCCAGTTATAGAGCCATTGGTCAAGGCTCATGCTCTTAAGAAGATGGCAAATCTATTCAGGAGGTAGAAGAATGAGTTGAAATCAACGTTTGTCGACAAAGGGAAGACTCCAGAATTCACCGGCCGATTTGAGAAGATAAGAGATCACTGGCCCGCATTTGTGGCCCACAAGACATCGGAGAAGAGTAAGAAGATGTCAGCGACAAACAAGAAAAATGCTGCAAAGAAGGAGCATCACCATCGCACGGGGTCAGGTGGCTACCTCAAAGCCCGGCCGTTGTGGGACAAGGCTAAGAAGGACCTGCTTGATAAAGGGATCGAACCAGAGACATTGAACTGGCCAGACCGTTCAAGGACTTGGTTCTTCGGGGTTGGGGGAACCTTGGACCCTGAAACAGGGAAGTGCCGTTGGACGAAGGAGCAACTTGAAATACCCGTCAAGAAGCTTCAGAAGTATATCGCCGCAACGCAGCAAGGGATGTTCGTTCCCGACAGAGAGAACGACGAGCTCACACAGGCCCTCGGGAATCCTGAGCACCCTGGACGAACACGTGGCACGCCAGGCTCCATTGCGTGGAAGGTTGCGTTTCCCGGCGCAGGCGGTTACAAAACCCGGGAGAGGAGGAGGAAAGTGGAGCAGACCGAACTGTAGAAGCTGAATGCAAGGGTACGAGCGCTAGAGGAACAAGCACTACTAGTTCAGAGCCAGCGACCTGCCGGAGCTACCCCAGAAGCTACCCCACCATCTCAGCGGAGAAGCAGCGTGGCTTCCACCGAGCTCCTTCAGCAGGCTGACTTTACGGCTCCCAGCTACCCCGTGGATGCTATCACGGAGGCACAAGATTGCCACCTTATGACGCAATGGCAGCACCTCAAAGTCAAGGCGGCTGTCGGCTCTGTTGCACCTCCTCAACCCGGCGCAACTTTTCACTGCCTTCCGATTCCACAAGGCTATGCTGTTGTGATGGTCGATGAAATAACGGAGGGATTTGAGGAGCTCGAGCTTGACCACCCTACCGGTGAAGGGGAGACTCAGCTGGGTCTTACTCTGAAGACTCCATGTCTATGGCGGAAGGAGCTCATCAACCTTCCGAACTGGATGCCTCCTCCTCCTCCTCCTGTGAGTCAGGGCACTGTGCCTCCTCCTCCTCCGGCGAGTGCTCAGTGCAGTCCGCCTCCTTCTCCGGCTGCTCCGACGCGTGGCGGCACTCCACCTCCTTCTCCGCCTGCGCCAGCGCGTCCGAGCAGCCCGCCTCCTTCTCCGCCTCGTCAACAACAGCGGAAGACAGCCGCCGCCGCTCCGGCTGCTCCGGCACGTCGTAGCACTCCGCCTCCTTCTCTGCCTCGTATGCAACAAAGGAAGACAGCTGCAGCCGCTCCGGCTGCTCCGACGTATAGCAGTACAGCCAGATGCGGGAGGCAATACATATTCGCTCCATCTCTCAAGCCTCTAGAGAAGTTACCATATGAGATGACTGAGGAGGAAAACTCGGAGATCTGTCAAGCCCAAGTGAAGGACTTTTTTGCAAAGAAAAATCCACCTCCGGAGGAGAAGATGGATCCGGTGAAATTGAAGTGCACTTTGAAGAACCTGAAGCGACCACCACCGCCTCCGCCGGATGACAACCATGTCCGCGCTCTTAAAAAGGCAGTGGAAGGAGCGCGCCGGTCGGGAACTACTTCAAGTGACAAAAGGTTACAAGAACGAAGAAGTGGGAACAAAATTCCCCAGCTCGGCGAACAGGCAAACCAACCATGCCCCCCGCTCAAGGTGTCTAGCGATATCGTCGTAAATCTGCCGAGGATGCTGCCCGGTACCAATCCTGGTGATTACCTGCCCGACGATGCACATTTTGATACAATGTAGGTGGACGAACACAAATACCGGTACGGGAAGCCTCTCGTCAGACCTGGTGATCCTCCTCTAACAATGATGATGCGAAGATTCCATAAGTGGTACATGGACACCTGCAAGTCTGGGAAGGATATTTTGACGCTGAGAGTTAAAGAGGAGCACGACCTCGTTGGAATTGATCTGTGGTCTGTTCCATTTGAGGAGTTCTTCTAGTTTTTCAATCAAAAGGACCTCGATAAAATAATCATCACTTGCTACTGTCTGTAAGTACTATACTTCTGTAATTAAGTCTCTATATATAGCTCAGCTCTTTCATTGCATGTATATATAATTAACCTCACTATATTATGCAGATTGAAGATCGTCGAATGCAGAAATGCACAAATCTATGATATTGGGTTCATTAACACAAATCTCATAGATGAATGGACGGTTAAATATAATACGAAAGAAACCGAGGCCAACTTGTTACAATCGTTGCTTAAAAATCAAAACAAAGATAAAATACTCTTTCCTTACAACTTCAAGTGAGTGTTACTGTCTTCTGCATATTCGGTTTCCATTATTACTCGAGGTTATAGTAATGTAATTGATAAGTTATGCATGCGTGCGCAGCTTCCACTTTATTCTCCTAGAGATTAAGCTTGAGAAGGGACTAGTAACCGTCTTAGACTCAAGATGAAAAGATCCCAAGTAGTATGCGGCCATGACTGAAATGCTCCAGAAGTAAGTTCAATCGATCATTATCGCACCATATCGGCAACTTTGTTCATTTCCTGATATCAAGTAATTATTTTCTTTGTCTCGCAGGGTTTGGAAAGTGTTCACCGCAGAAGCTCCGGGACTGCCGGGGGAGCTGCGATTTACACACCCGAAAGTAAGTACTACTAGCTAGTTCCGCGCATCTCCCATTGATTCTAGCTAGTTTCATCAATACCATTTATAATGCTTGATTATCAGTTTGATTGACCTCTATTTCTCGTAAAGTGGTTGTGGCAGGAAGGCGGGAATAATTTTTGTGGATACTACGTTTGCGAGTACATCTACAACGCGACGACCTCTAAGCGGGGCTACTCTAAAAAACAATATGAAGTGCGTAAGCAATAATATTCACAATTTTATTTTATTACCATCATTTGTGTTGAGTTTCATTCATATATATGTATTGACCCCCTTCTTCAAATTAGATGATTTGCAGATCGGGATGAACTCCTACCACAAGATCGCATAAACCAATTCAAGAGGAATTGGCGGGATTCTTTCTTGACCACGTCATCAATCCAGCCGGAGAATACCATGTGAAACTTGACATCAGATGTTAGGGATTGTAAGAGATCTTATATTGTATATATGTAGCTAGTAGCGTCGGATAGATATACGAAAACTTGTTGTTCGACCAATCTCTCGGAGAAGGAGGAGGTCGATCACTTCTCTCTGTATATTCATGACGATCTTGTGTACTTAATGGTTTCCTTCATTTGCTTACTAGCTAGCGTGTCGAGTCCTCTCTATATGTATAGTACGTAGCATCGACCAAGCACGGAGATAAGAGAGACACTTCTCTCTATGCTAGCTAACACAATATATGAAACCCCTAAATTAACCCTACAAAACCCCCAAACCCCCCCCCCCCCCCCCCCCCCCCCCCCTTTCAAAAAACAAAAACCCCAGCTCCTGAGCTGCTGACGCGGGGATGCTCTTTGGTCCCGGTTGGTGTTACCAACTGGGACTAAAGGCCCACCTGCCTGGGCTCGCCGCAGTGGCCACGTGGAGCCACATCTGTCCCGGTTCGTAAGCGAATCGGGACTAAAGGTGTTGGGCTTTAGTCCCGACCCTTTAGTCCCGGTTCCAGAACCGGGACAAATGGGCCTCTGGAACCGGGACAAATGGGCCTTTTTCTACTAGTGGAAGATGGTTCTTCAGAATTCATTTGATGCTTTTGCTAAAATTTAATATGGCAATTATGAGTCATAAAGGATTAAAAACAAGATATGGACGGAAAAAAATCAACATGACCTTTGCTAAAAAGAGGACATAACGAGTGCCAGAAATTTGGCGAAACGGATGAATCAATGTTTCGCCAAAACATTGACACTCATGTCAAAACCTGCAAATATAAGCTAACGATACTAAAATAGATCCTATGCAAAACATGGATGAAAAAAATCAACATGACCTTTGCTAAAAAGAGGACATAACGAGTGCGAAATTTGGCGAAACAGAGATGAATCGACGTTTTGCCAAAACATTGGCACTCATGTCAATACCTATGAATATAAGACAACGATACTAGAATAAATCCTAGGCAAAATATGGACAAAAAAATTCGACATGACCTTTGCTAAAGAGAGGACATCACGAGTGCTAGAAATTTGGCGAAACAGAAATGAATCGATGTTTCGTCAAAACATCGGCACTCAAGTCAATACCTGCAAATATAAGCCAGCGATACTAGAATAGATCCTGAACAAAATATGGATGAAAACATTGACATGACCTTTGTTAAAAAGAGGACATAACGATTGTCAGAAATTTGACGAAATGAAAATGAATCAACATTTCGCAAAAACATTGGCACTCATGCCAATGCCTGTAAATATAAGCTAACGATACTAGAATAGATCCTAGATAAAATATGGACGAAAAAAATTGACATGACCCTAAGCACAAATAACACTAAGACAAACTACTCAAATTTAATCCAAGCAAAATATCGACCAAATATATACTTTTATTTACCATAATGACCAATAATAGTAAGAAACATTGGTATGTATTTCTAAACTACTAGTATTTACCCTAAACACAAATCTGACCAAACCGGAGAGGTGGCGTGCTTGGTGTTCGACATGGCCGCTGGGCTAGCCATCGGGGAGGAGCTCGGTGGCGACGGTGGTGGCGAGATGCCTCTGGTGTTCGAGGAGGAGTCCATGCCCGCGGCGGTGAGAAGGGCCACGGCGGCAAGAAGGGGAGCGGTGGCGACGAGGGGTGCAGTGGCCAGGAGGGGAGTGGTGGCGAGTCGGACGAGATTGGGGGCGCCGGGGGGGGGGGGGGGGTGGGATGGGCGGGGGCGGGGGCCGTGGGAATGGGAAGTTTTGGTGGCAAATCGGTTTTTGGGGGAAAATTAAACTGCGCGCGTCGTGGGTGTAGGACGGGTGCAGGATACCGCCTGAGGATAAATGGTGGCGAGCTCTAGTAAGGCCCGCCACTGCTAAGACCACCACACCTAACTTCAGGCTATCTACGTTTTTTTCGCGCTGACTACCACAACTTAGCTGTGGCGGGCATGCGTTTGGCCCGCCACTGTTGACTGAGGAACCAGTGGCGGGCGTTTACAACCTAACTTCAGGCTATCTACATTTTTTTCGCGCTGGCTACCACAATTTAGCTGTGGCGGGCATACGTTTGGCCCGCCATTGCTGACTGAGGAACCAGTGGCGGGCGTTAGTAAGCGCACATCACTGGTAGATTTCAACACATGTGCAAATTTGAAAGAGTTTGTGTGTGGCGGGCATGTGTTTCTGCCCGCCAACTCTATGCTAACAACAGTGGTAGGTACGTTTTGTTACCCGCCCCTGTTAATTTTTTAAAATAGCTATGGCGGGTAACTAGGGTCCGCCACTAATTTGAGGCCATGTATAAACCTTTTCCTAGTAGTGTATCAATTTTTTTAATTTTGAACAAGATATCACTCTTAGGGTAAGGTGCAAACGATTAATTACTGTATAATGGACATTCCAGCATCACTTGATACCAAATGCATTGAAATGGTTCACCTACCCAGATGATACTTGCAAAAGCAAGATTTTACATTCACTTTTTGTCCTATCAAACTAAATCTTATAGCTGAACATTCATGTACCAGTATAGAGTATTGTAGAGAAATGGCAGGCACTACTCAACAAAACTATAAATTGTGTAAATAAGCAATGCTGAATAATTCATGACTAAGTGAACACGATACAGTTCCAACGAGTTAAGAATATAAACCACAAAGGCATAGCAATGGTATGGAAAGAACAGAATACTAGAGAGTACAAACTGGCTGGCGACTAATCTTCAAATAAAAAACAGGGCAAAGTGAACCAAAATAGGTAAATACAGAGTTTGTGTCATTGAGGAACATATCAGATAACAATTTCTTAATCATGGAAATGCCAAAAGTTAGCCCAATAGAGACAAATAATCCATTGATTCAGGAGTTGAATAAGCAACGTTTAATTGGAAATTTTGGTATGGGCAATAACTTCAGAGGTTTAAATCTATGTTACAGGGCAGCATTACAATAAGAAATAGGTTTATATGTAACTAAGTGGCTACTTTGACTGAATGGAAGGATTTATAAAGTTTCAGCATACCTCAACATCATTGTCATCTTTTTCATCCTCATCCTCATCATCGTCTTCACCGACATCCTCAAGGATAGGATCATTTCCCTGAGAGCATATATGCATTACAGGTAGCACATTGTCATAAGTATTAAACACTAAACAGCACTCCCTGAAAATAGGGCATATGCACCGGGGGGTTGAGGGGCCATTGGAGCCGAGATGTGGACCAAGACGTAATATACCTTAAGGGAAAAAACATCTTCTCACATTTCAGGAGCCTCTTCGACGACTCGATGAATAGTCAAAGCTGATCCTCAGTTTGCTTGTCAATTATCACTATGAAGTATTCCCTAAATTCCTGATTTCAAAGCAAGTAGTGTACTGAAAAGTTGACTCAGGATAATACAATATTAGTAGTTGGGGATAAAATGCAAAAGCTAGAATTACATTTTCAAAAAACTCATGTGGAAGCAATGCGGTATGCATTGGAAACAAAATCTGGAACACTACCGAGTGTTAGCCGCCGGCCTGCTCCCACTTTCAGCCCAGCGGACTCGAGTGAATTTGTGTTTGTCCTCCGGACTGATTTAACTGAACAAGAGGAAATAGAGTAGCATGTACACAGTAGTTTTTCAGGCAACGAATGCCAGATTTCCATTGTACATCTCCAGCAACAAATGCTGGTTTATTTATACATGCACACAACCGACTCTTAACGGAACTCTCTACAATCTTGTTAAGCTGGCATACAACGTTCTGGACCATGCCCAGCACAGTGCCCATGCAACACACTCATGACTGTTCCAACAAATGAAACATGTCACAAACTAACTTGTTCACTTGTGCAACACATAGTACATCACAAGACCAGAACAAGGTTTATACTAACACCGAGCAGCTGATTAAGATTTCCACTAGAGGACAAGGGAAGACTTTAAAAGGCCTAGAAAACCTACATGGGAATAGTTTGAAATGAAACACGAATAAAATCTCAAGTTCAAGATGGCATGAAGGAAGACTTTTATCCAAACCCAGCTAGCATGTAACCTGCTGCCAGACCTGCCCCGGTGCCTTGGTGCCGCACGGGCTTCTTGATTTTACTCATATGCAGAGATATAACATTGAATTGAAGCACCGTAGTATCAAGATTTTATATTGATTTCAGTTTGGATTTAATTGACATAAGATTTACAACAACCTAGCAGGGATCAAAGGGGAAAACAGAGGCTACAAAGAAGAAAGACAACAGTAGGCTATTCTGCAACAGCAATAGGAATGACATGTCATTTGCAATCTTGCAGGCCACCTGCGACTCCAAAGGGCGGGAGGTGGTGATTCAAGCATTTCACTCCTTCCACAAACTCCAGAAGGTGTATGAGGCATACTGGTTCCGAACGCACTCTCTGAAAAGCTTGGCAAGCAAGTGTTGAGTGTAGAGTGTAGGGTGAGCCAAGAAAATGGAGCAGAGCATGAGCATGACCGGCACTTATAAAGGGCACTTGAAGCATAGGTACGATCGGTACTCAATGAATTGGTCACAAAATTAATGGATGGATAGGTAATTGCTCACAAACCTTCTTCAGACTAAGCATGACCGGCACTTATAAAGGACCGAGTGCTCCTCTCTGTAGTCTCCATCTGGCCTCTTAACTATGTTATCAGGATGGAACTAGCAGCCAAACAAACACGATTGGGTTCAATGTTCCCAAGCGAGAGAAAACAGTGAAAATAATCAATGGGTTGGATTGACGCAACCCATTATGAAATATGAATGGGAGGCATATGTTGGCTTTGCCCCAGGAAGAAGGAACACACATGCATGAGAGGAAGAAAAAGAGCACACACAGGCTTTGGCACGCATACAACTTGTGCCATTTTCTGTATTTCTTCTCTTCTGTGCGTGTCTTCTCCTTCTTCGTCCTGGGTAGCCCCAACAGCATATGGAAACTTATCATCTCAAAAGTTTATCTTGGTTGTCAGAGAATTCCAGGAGCATCTATTTCCGAGGAGGGAAGGCAGCGGGATAACTGATGGGCTCGTGCGTGGGCAAAGGTTGGAAGATGGCAGTACAGCTCAGCCGAATCCCTCCATAGGGAGATAGCCACGTACAGAAAATCGAAAAGTGGACAAAAAATTTCTCGCTGTAAAAACTGGATAAAACTTTTTTTTCCCTCTGTTCCCCCTCGATTGCAACCCACACTCACCAGACGAAGTCCTAGCGCATTCCGATTCGGAACCTAGACTTACAATATGCGAGCAAATCAGGGGAACTGGAACTTGGGGAATGTACCTCGCCGCAGCCCGCCCGCCGTATCATTGGTTGCTGGAATCGCTGAGGCCCTTCTAGGCAACAGCATGTGGTCTCACACGAGGTGGAGGGATGGAGGCAGTAGCGGTCGAGAGGGGGCGTGGTGTCCAGCTCATCGAGCCAATGGAGGCGGGATGAACTGACAGAGAGGGTGAAAAGAAGCGAACTAGCCAACAGCCCAACAGAGAGAGGCGCTCGCTCCTGTAGGAACTAGGAAGCACATACAGGAGCAGGCAACCAGCACAATCTACAACTCTTTCTTCTCACAGCAGTACAACCTAAAACTTCGCAATACATATGAATAAGATTTGACCTAGAAATGCAACAGTATCTCCAACAATTTGCACCTATAAGTGTTTTTGCCTCACAACAAATTTTGGTCACCTATAAGTGGAAAACATTGGCAAGAAAAATGAATCGACAAAACAGTAACGATACGCCAAAAAGTTGATAACCAAACAAACAAAGAGTGGTTTTTCAGCTCCCGGGTGCCTAGGCACCCTCTATGAACAGTAAAATCAAAAAAATAGAAAAAAAATCTGAAACTTTGCAACATCAAAGATGATCAACCTTTGTAGGTGCTTGCAAGTTTTCATGCCAAAAATCTTTCGAGGAGCTCTACACATGAAAAAGATTTCAGTGCTTGAAGTTTTGAGCACTTTTAGACTGAAATCTGAAACTCGTTTGTACACCTTCCTCTACATGATATTTTGGCATGAAAACTTGCAAGAACCTACAAAGTTTCCTCATCTTTGATTTTGCAAAGTTTCAGATGTTTTTCCTATTTTTTGAATTTAATGTTCATAGAGGGTGCCTAGGCACCCGGGAGCTATCACACCTTTTTCAACAAACAAAACACAATTGTTCATCGACAGAGCTTCGCCACAGCCGCCAGCCTCCAGCTCCGTCATAAGCACAAAGATGCTGGTCTCATTTTCATGCCGTCCTTAACTTGTTTCGATCCATGTGGCAAAACAAACTTGAAAGCTGTCTCAAAATCTCATAATGGCTACAGTCTATGAAGGATTCCGTTGCCACGTCCTGAACCGCAGCACGGGACTGCCTGGTGCCTGGCTATGCCCTTGACAGTACTGGCACCCAAACTAAGTTGAATGGAGTCGAGGCTCTTGAGATAGTAAGAGCACATCACCTATGTCAATCCACATGCGTGTAGAAACAGCTCAACTTCACACATTTCTGAGCCACTAGCAAATAATAGCGCCATACTGAGATGAGTAGAATAAACCATTAGAGGAGTTATGTTGCTAAGATTAGTCGGGTAGAGAAAGGGGGATTAGCGACTAGGTAGAGAGAGACAGAGAGTGTTGGCGTGATCTCCCCATCCCCACAATCGTGCCATCATAGATGCGGGTTAGGAGGCTCCTTGATTCTTCAAAGACTAGATAGAGCAAATCCTCAATTTTCCTATCATCCTATGTAAATATTCATAATGAAAAATATAGTAATATCATTATCATGTATTATGCAAAAATTGTGATTTTGAAGGGAGGAGGGTACTGAAAAGTGGGCTCGGCATACTACAGTAGTTTTAGTTGGGAATAAATCCAAAATGTAAAATGACATTTCAAACACATGGATGAGCAATGCAGCCAGCATTTGAAAATAAAAGTCATAAAGATATGAAACAACAGATTTACATTTACAGTAGAGCATAAGGTTAGACATTATAGACCTCGAAATCCTACATACCAATAGTTTGAAATGAACATGAATAAAACCTCCAATTCAAGATGAGAAATCAGTTATGCATGCTTGATACAAATATTCCCTTCTACCATTGCACGAAACATTAACAAAACTCTTGAAGATTGGTGGCTTTGATCTAGAGGTTTGCTGTCCAATATTAACAGAAAAGGTTGTGACATGCTCGGGTGATCTCAGTTGCATTAATTCTTTGGAATCAGAGGAACGCTTGAGCATGATCGGGTCAATGAGGTTACCTCACTCTCCCATATATTGGATTGATTCCAGAGATAGAATTTAACCAAGGAGGTGGGGAGTCAAATCTTATAAAGTAATTTGCTTTTGTGTGTGTGCGCGTGCATTGTGTGTGCGTGCATGCGTGTGTGTGTGTGCGCACGCGCGCGTGCGTGCATGCGTGTGTGGAGTTTGCTCTAGCCTATTGACCGTAATAGGGGTGAGCTTCTTGTAAAAACCATTTGATATAAAGATATGTTACACCAATGGCGACGCTAAAAACAAGATGACGTGACTGAAGACTGCAATCCAGACCCTCCATCATACAACAAATGCTAACTACAAGTTTGACATAGCAAGCACGATGATGTTGAGATTTCTATTGTGCAAGATGGTATGTTGATTTCAGCTTGGTGCTAATTGATGTAGGGATAAGATTTACAAAGGAAAACAGAGGGTGCAAAAAGAGAAACAATGCATTAGGCTATTCTATCTATGCAAATATGGATGGCACGTCATTTCCAACCTTGAAGGCCACCTGCCTATGAAATTAAGGCTCGGGTACGAAGTAGACTCTAGGACTTGGACACAAAATTAATGGACGGATAGCTAATGTGCTCACCAACCTTCCTCAAGGTACGCATGATTGACACTTATAAAGGATGCACTGCTCTCTTTATTCCCTTTGTAGCGCTTCTAACTATGTTGTCAAGATAGTGCTAGCACACAAACAAACACGAAAGAGGTCAAGGATCCCGAGTGAGGGAGTGCAATGACAACAAACGATGGGTTGGATCAATGCAGTCCTTTGTGATATATGAATGGGAGGCATATGGAAACACATCGGCTCAAAGAATCGTATGTGTCGTAGCCATGAGAAGTGGCAATGTATTTGCGAGGAGGAATGGCATGGGAAACACTAATGTACTCACGCGAGAGATTGTGAAAGACGAAACCACTCCGTAGCCATATAGCTGTTAGATAATCTTGAGATTAACTAGTGTTAGAAAAGTCTTAGTTAGATGCAAGCTCGCCGGCAGCCGTGTCATACTAGCTAGTACACGTACTAGTGTTAGTCCATGGTCTTGGTTGACTCTGTGTCATAGTTTGTCTAAGGAGCGAGTAGTACTCGGTACGGTATAGATTTGTAGAGTCCAAGTTCAGGTCCGAGTCGTGTTGGTCGTATATATACACAAGGACTGGAGCATGAAAGTTGTATCGTGGAAAAGGAGAAAAAGGAAATAAAGAGAGAAGAGAGAGGCACGACATGTGCCTTTGGCCATTAGTTTTTCACAAGCGCGTGCGTTCATGTGATTTGATGTGATCGATCCTGAGGGTGGAATTCCAGCAATTGGTATCTACAGCATGGTTCAAGGATTTGAAGCCGTGCTTGCCCCGGGGTGGCGACCCTACTAGTGCCTCGGGGCAGGTGATATAGTTGTTGGGTGGTGCAGGAACGAGGAAGAGCGGGCCACGAAGTCACTGAGTGATGCAGCGGCGAGGAGGATCATGAGATCGTCGTTCAATTGAGTGACAAGGAGGAAGACGGCGAGCTGTCGTTGGCAAGCTAGAATTACAATATTAGTAGTCGGGGATACAATATTAGTAGTCAGATTTTTTTTTCCTATTTTTTGAATTTAATGTTCATAGAGGGTGCCTAGGCACCCGGGAGATAAAATGCAAAAGCTAGAATTACATTTTCAAACTCATGTGGTATGCATTGGAAACAAAATCTGGAACACTACCGAGTTCCAGCGGACTCACGAACACACATGAAGTGAATTTGTGTTTGTCCTGCATACCGAGTTAACTGAATAAGAGGAAACGGAGTAGATAAAACAGAGTAACCTGTAGACAGTTTTTTAGGCAACGAATGCCAAATTTCCATTCTACTTCTCCAACAACAAATGCTGGTTTATTTATACATGGACACAACCGACTCTTAACAGAACTCTCTACAATCTTGTTAAGCTGGCATACAATGTTCTGGACCATGTCCAGCACAGTGCCCATGCAACACACTCATGACTGTTCCAACAAATGAAACATGTCACAAACAAACTTCTTCACTTGTGCAACACATAGTACATCACAAGACCAGAACAAGGTTTATACTGTGCAGATGGTATGTTGATTTCAGTTTGGATTTAATTGACATAGGGATAATATTTACAACAACCTAGCAGGGATCAAATGGGAAAACAGAGGCTACCAAGAAGAAAGACAACAGTAGTAGGCTATTCAGCAACTGCAATAGGAATGACATGTCATTTGCAATCTCGGTGGCCACCTACGACTCTGAAGGGCGGGAGGTGGTGATTCGAGCATTTCGCTTCTTCCACAAACTCCAGAAGGTGTATGAGGCATACTGGTTCCGAATGCACTGTCTCTGAAAAGCTTGGCAAACAAGTGTTGAGTGTACAGTGTAGGGTCAGCCAAGAAAATGCAGCAGAGCATGAGCATGACCGGCACTTATAAAGGGCACTTGAGGCATAGGTACGATCGGTACTCAATGAGTTGGTCGCAAAATTAATGGATGGAAAGGTAATGTGCTCACCAACCTTCCTCAGCCTAAGCATGACCGGCACTTATAAAGGACCCAGTGCTCCTCACTGTTGTCTCCATGTGGCCTCTAACTATGTTATCAAGATGGTACTAGCAGCCAACAAACACGAGCGGGGTCAAGGTTCCCAAGCGAGAGAGAGCAGTGACAACTATCAATGGGTTGGATTGACGCAATCCGTTATGAAATACAAATGGGAGGCATATGAAAACTTATCATCTCAAAAGTTCACATCGGTGGTCGGAGAATTCTAGGAGCATCTATTTCCAAGGAGGGAAGGCAGCGGCATCACTGATGGGCTCGGGCATGGGCAAAGGTTGGAAGATGGCAGTACAGCTCAGCCAAATCCCGCCATAGGGAGATAGCCACGTGCAGCAAATCGAAAAGTGGACAAAAAATTCCGCGCTGTAAAAACTGAATAAAACATTTTTTTCCTCTGTCCCCCCTCGATTGCAACCCATGCTCACCAGACAAAGTCCTAGCGCATTCTGATTCGGAACCTAGACTTACAATATGCGAGCAAATCGGAGGAACAGGAACTTGGGGAGTGTACCTCGCCGCAGCCCACCCTGTAACGGGCACATACATGAGCAGGCAAGGAAACCAGCACAATCTACAACTCTCTCTTTCTTCTCACAGCAGTAAAACCTAAAACTTAGCAATGCATATGAATCAGATTTGACCAAGAAAAGCAAAGGTATCTCCAAGAATTTGCACCAAAGAGAGCAATGGTTTTTGCCCCACAACAAATTTTGGTCACCTATAGGTAGAAAACATTGGCAAGAAAAATGAATTGACAAAAGAGTAATGATACATCCAAAAGCTGAGAACCCAGCAAACAAAACCCAATTGTTCATCGACTGAGCTTCGCCACAGCCGCCAGCCTCCAGCTCCGTCATAAGCATAAACAGGCCGATCTTATTTTCATGTCGTCATTAACTTGTTTCGATCCATGCGGCAAAACAAACTTGAATTCTGTCTCAAAATCTCACAAGGGCTGTAGTTAGTTAACAAAACCCAAAAACTAGCTAGAATGACATATTGTCTGGAACACAGAATGACGTTTGTAGCAAAACTTGGCACAGCCAATTCAGATTTTCCCATAAGAGCAAGCAGTTTGCTGATCATCACATGTTTAAACGCCTCCAAAACCTACATCTCCAAAAAAAAGGTGGCATTCACCATGCTCTGGAGCCATGCCCCCATCCGAAACAACATGCTCCAAAATACTGTTTCAGCTTTCAACAGAGACACAGAGACTCCAATTACGCAGCTGCAAAATTCAAGAGGACATGACCAAAAGACAGCATTGACCCAACCCCCCTATTATCAGGACACAACTCCACCTTCCAGCACCTAGTTAGTCAACTCCATGATGGCGCTGACGATGTCGCCATCCGCAGCCTTGAGTGCCTCCACGGCCCTGGATCTCGACACAGAGGCCTGCATCATCACGAGCTCGACGTCCTTCTTGTCAACGCCCGTCTCGTCGACCTCCTCGTCGTCTTGGACTGCTGCCACGGATGGCTCACCCTTCGAATTGACCCTGCTCGGGCCCGGCGCCTTGAACTGCTCTGCCGCTTGTGTCTGCAGCTCAGTGTTCAGGTCCTCGAACTTGATCTCCCCGATAATGACATAGGTTTCTGAGTGTGAGCTCTTGAAGACATCTGGCTTGGAGAGGACAAACGTAACCTGCAATTGTGTTGGAGGAGGACTTAAGAAAATATGATAACCACCAGCATATAATTATGTTCAGAGAACAATGTTGTAAATTGGTTAAGATGCTCACGGTCTTGCTCTTTTTGATAGTTACACGGTTCACACCAGTAATGACCTTCATGCCAAGCTTCTCCATGGCTTTCCTGCTCTTCTTTTCACTCCTTGTCTGCCTAGATCTTCCACTAGCATCACCTCCTAGTCCCAGAAAGCACAGGCGCATAATGTCAGATTTTCAAAATTTGCAAAAGCCCAGAATTCTACAACTGGACATAGTTCACTTTGTGGATTATTATCTGTAATTGCTGAAAATGGAAAGTGTAACATTCATACAACACGTAAACTTTTCTAAAGCAAGATTGAACAGAAACTGTGACTGCAATCAAGTATTCTTGGTATCCATTGTCGATTTTGGAATTTTGAACATCTTAGTTTTGCCACTTAGGGTAAGGCACAAAGGATTAGCTATTCCTATAATGGAAATTCCAGCATCAGTTCATACTAAATGCATTGAAATGATTCACCTACCAAAATTATACTTGCAAAAGCAAGATTTAACATTCAGGATTTGTTCCTATCAAACTAAATGCTATAGCTGAACATTCATGTATATGTTAATGCAAGTTAAAATTGATACAAGGTGCCACCTCAGTACATACATGAATATTATATACAAATGGAAGGAAGTACTCAAGAAACTATAAATTGCGTAAATAAGCAGTGCTGATTAATTCAGCAATAAGTGAATATGATACGGTTCCAAAGAATTGAAATATAAACCACAAAGGCATAGTGATGGTACAGAAAGAACAGAATATTGGAGAGTACAAACTGGTCAGTGTCTAATCTTCAAATAAAAAACAGGTCAAAGTGAACCAAAATAGGTAAATATGGAGTTTGTATCATTGAGGGACAGATCAGATAACAATTTCGAAATTATGAAAATGCCAAAATTTAGCCCAATAGAAACAAAATAATCCATTGATTCAGGAGTTGAATAAGCAACATTTAATTTAAAATTCGGGTATGGGCAATAACTTCAGATGTTTAAATTTATGTTAGAACTTACAAGGCAGCATTACAATAAGAAATAGGCTTATCTGTACCTAAGTGGCTACTTGAACTGAATAGAGGAACTACAGAATTTGAACATACCCTCAACATCATCGTCATCTTTTTCATCCTCATCCTCATCATCGTATTCATCGTCGTCATCATCATCCTCAAGGATAGGTTCATCTCCATGAGAGTATGCATTACAAAAATCATATTACTTGACCGTCGTAAGTATTGAAGACCAAACAGCACTCCCTCGGAACAGGGCATATGCAGAGTGCGGGGAAACAGAGTTAGCCATATGCAGAAATGAAAGAACAGTGAACAATCTAACAACAGTATTATCTTTCCAGCATGAATATGTAAGCACATACTAAGTAGCATCAGCAGAAGATAAACTGAAATGACACTCCAGAAGATAAACTGAAATTACAAGGAACTACTCTCTGCTTTGACAACAGAAGGTATGCTCACACATTTATATTATATTGTTGGTACAGGAAATATGCCATAAAGCATATAAGCATACACACAAGATACTTAGGCTACTAATCGACTTCCAAAGCTAATTACAAACAAGCAAGGCCTCATTTCCACTGTAGAAATCATCAAAGGTGGATGATTTATCTATGCTCGCTTAAAATTCTATTCAGATTTGTATCCATAAGCCAAAGCAGTAGCATTTCAGTTTACAACACTAGAGATTGCTCTGAAAGTGGACCACAAACTGTACGTAATTAGGACAACCGGCAAACAAATGAAGAACTACAACGTATGTAACGGCAAAGTTAGGAGCAGAAAGATCAAAGGTTAGGCCTGAAAATTAAACTCCCAGCTGGACAAGTGAGCATGGATCCCGTACATGTTACCACGCCCTCAGGTGGGGGATTTATGGAGGCCTGGGTTGGCCTGACCCGCTACCCCTCACCGTGAAAACTGAGAGGATACCAGAAAGGACAAACACGCGAGTGCCATCAGGTTGGCCAACCAGAGCTCTGCGACCTAGGCGACATGGACAGACGAGATCTAGCGCTATAACACCACGACCGCAACGGAACACGCCGATCCAGGGGCCGAACGAGCAAGAGAGGCGAAGATTTATTATTATTATCTTTGAAATGTGAGGCGATGATTTTTCAGTTGAACAGGGCACCAAATCGGAGAGGGGGAGGGGTCGGAATGGAGGATCACCTCGATGCTCTGCTCCTCGAGCTGGGCGCGGAGCAGCTCGGCGACCGTCATGGTGGCGCGCCGGAAAAACCTTGTCGGGGGAAAGTAAAACCCTAGCCGAGCTAGGAGGAGGAAGTTGGGAGCGGGAGAGGAGAGGGCCAAGGGAAGGGAGACTGCGACGGCAGAAGGAAGAAAGAGACCCGCTTGACTCGTGCCCTCTGGTGGATGTAAACTGGGCCTAGACCGTGCAATTTGGACCAGTTCGCCCATGGTTCGATGCCCGTTTTCTTGGCCCGTCCTGGCAATCTAGCAATAGCAATAGTACGTACCTCTTTTAGATGTCTCAAAGAAACGTACTACCTCTTTTAGTGGGTGTAAGAGCATCTACAGCCGGACCTATCAAACCCGCCTCATACGTCCGGGCGGCGGGCCGCCCGGTCATGATTTTTTTGACCCAGACGGGCCCTTCAAACGGCCCTCAAACGTCCGGGCTGACTGGCACCCCATATCGAGCCCAAATATGGGGCGGATATTGGGAGCCCGGGCACGCCCACCACGTCGGTCTGACGGCGGGGTCCCACGCGGAAACGCCCGGAAACCCGACGGTCTAACGGGCGCTGCGTCCATCGCCGCGGTGTGAACACCGCGTGGCGCCGCTCCGGCTCGCAGCCCAAGAAAAAATCCTGCTATTTAAGCCGGTTGGCGTCCCGCAACCCTAACCCATCCCCCTCCCCCCTCTCCGCGCCGCCAGTCCGAGCCCATCCACCTCCTCCCTCTCCCGCTCCGACGCTCTACCCACAGTCAGACGCTTTGCCCACGCTCCGGCAGTCCGCCATGGTCCGGAGCAAAATCAGCTACTACGCCATGCTGACGCCGGAGCGCCGCTACGAGATCCAGCAGGAGATCCGGACGAGGCAAGCCGCGCGCGCCGCCCGTATCGCTGCCGGGCTGCCTCCGGACTCGCGGGAGCCGGAGGAGGAGGAGGAGCAACCGGGGGAAGAGGAGGAGGAGGAGATGGCTCCGATGGAGGTGGAGGAGCCGGAGGAGTCGGACTAGCAAGTGCCGGCCTTCAACTTGGAACAGGCGGAGGCGGAGTTCGCCATCGCCCAGTCCGACAAGATGGCGGAGCAACAGGCCATCCTGGAGTCCATCCAGGACGAGGCCTATGTAAAGGCCAACCGGACGTTCCTCCGGCGGGAGCAGGTGGAGTCCGACGCGCACTTCGCCGAGCTCGACGCGGAGATAGAGGCGGAGGAGGCCGGAGCGGAGCAGCCGAAGGCGCCGGAGGAGCCAGAGCTGTAGCTGCCACACATGCTGCCGGAGCCAGGCACGGAGATCGTCGTGATCTCCGACGAGGAGTAGCTAGGATCGACGTAGTACGTAGGTTCTACTTCTTTTGCATGTCTTTGTATCGATATAAGAATTTAGTATGAGATGTCCGGATGCAAGAAGTGAAATTTGAGGCGTGCCCGGTCACTGCCCGCGGACATGCTCGGACGCGTCCGCGGGCGTTTGAGGGGCCATATTTGTCATATGTGGCTGTAGATGCTCTAAACTAGTTTCATGGTTGTTTCTAAAAAATAAAAAAACTAGTTTCAAGGTTTGAACTTTTAAAGTTGGCTCTCCTAGCTAAACAGGCGTGGCGTATTCTAAAGCTAAAAAAAAAGCTAAACAGGTCTGACGCATCTACAAAACCCAGAATCACTCAGTGCAAGAATTTTATATTTCCTTTCGTGCTCGATTTTGAATGCAGTACTGGGTAATCATTCAAGCCAGATTTGGAGAGCAGTAGTAGAAGGACGTGATGCACTCAAGTAGGGATTGATACGGAGAATTGGTAACGGAGCTTCAACTCATATATGGTCAGTTAATTGGATTCCAAGGGACGTCATGTTGCTCCCCTATGGATGTCGGGTAACCAATCCACCTTTGCTTGTCACGGATCTTATTGAGCATACATCCGCAAGATGGGACATCGAGCGACTATCAGAGGTGTGTTTACCAATTGATATTCCATCTATTCTTAATATCCCAATCTGTACAAGTGAGGTAGAAGATAGTTGGGCGTGGCACTTTGAGAAAAGTGGTTGCTACACTGTGAGACCAGCGTATAAGATGATGATCGCTACAAAGTACAGGCGGGAAGCTTGGATCGGTGGTTCTGCTGGTTCCTCCAGTACTAATAGAGATGTGGCCTCGTGGAAGCTATTATGGAAAACACCCGTACCAGGAAAATGCGTATGTCCTTTGGGGACTAGCGAGGCACTCATTGCCAACCGAGGACGTACGGGCTCATAGGAAAATGTCCACTGCCAACACTTGTGCTCTTTGTGGCGCGGCTGACTCCTGGAGACACTTGTTGATGGTGATTTGGCAGAGCACTTATGCAATACAATTGAACTGACTGCCAAGCAGTGGCTGTTTGCGATGATTGATTCATTATCACATGAGGCATTTGTTAAGTTGTCAATCACCTTATGGGCCATATGGTGGATACACGAAGATGTTTATCGAAGCCCCTAGGCTACACACGAGTTCATTAAAAGGTTTATAGTAGAACTGGAGATGACAACACAAAAGGAGACAAGGGCGCTAGCTGAGATTAGAAGAATAGTGGCAAGGCCTAGGGCGCCACCTCGGGTTTTTGCAAAAATCCATGTTGATGCAAGTGTGGCAAAGTCCAAGATGAGAGGAGCGGCATCCGCATTGTGCTGAGATGATGTTGGACTGTATTTGGGCAGCTCCTCTCTCGTTGTCTGGGGAGTCATTGATGTAGCTACACTCGAGGTGATGGTATGTAGAGAAGCATTGGCTCTTGCAGAAGACTTGATGATTCAAAATTTTATAATCAACTCCGACTTAAAGCGGGTCCTGAACGACATTGGCAGAGGAACTAGTAGTACTTATGGTTATAGCATTAGCGAGATAAAGCAGCGAGCTAGTTTAGTTAATTGCAAGTTTATTTTCGAAGGTCGCGCATCAAACACTAATGATCAATAAAGCTTAGCTATACCCCTAAAAAACTAGTTTCACAAAAAGAAACTCTTCCCCTAAAAAACAAAAAAACTCTTTTTTTCACTAAAGAATACCTCCTTTTTTTGCAAACAAACCCTGCTTGTATTATAATAAAGTGGGGAAAATATCCTGCATAGAGACAGAGATACAACTAAGTATATCCTGATACAACTAAGAGATGGCACTTGCATATGAAGGAAGCATTGATGCTTTGAAGATTGACTCTGCCATGATATAAATATGTAATTAGCCTCATCAAAACTACTTTAATAATGTGCTAGCCAGCTTTAGTAGATGCCTCATTGAACCCATCTGGACCTGGTGCCCTGTCGGTGGGGAGCTCTTTAATAACCTTGTCAATTTCTTCAGTTGTAAAGGGAACCTCCAAATTTATGAGAGCAACCTGACTCTCGAGCATGGTTTTCATGTCAATGGATAGAGTGCAATATACCTGTGTTCCAAACCTCTTCTTAAATGCTCTTCATGGGATAACTAAGTTTTCTTCATGATCAGTGTGCTCCTCACCTTGCTCGTCTTTCAGAGTTGATATGAGATTATGTATGTATTTGATGGTTGTTTTTGCATTGAAGAATTTGTTATTTTCTTCCCCAAGCTAGACCCATCTCGATTAGTCGCTATTTCCAATCAGTCCTCTAGTGACCCAAGAGTTTAAATATGTTCTCTTTTAATATAGTTTTGTTGTTGTCTCCCACTGTACTGAGGGGCCTAAATTCTTAAGTGATGTCGTAGTAAAAGATTACGTTGTTAGTATTTTGAATTTCTCTAGAGAGATTAGAGTGTCTTGGCCCACAGATTGATACTTTTTCTCGATCTTTTGAATTTTACAGTAATAATTTTGACATTGTCCACTTCATTGAAAGGTTGATCCCATATATTCTTGACAGTCTACTAGATGTTGAAGCCAGCAGTTTTCAAACCTGAATAGCATTAAATTAGGTACGAATGTGCCTATCTAGATGAAACTAGAAGTATGATCAGAGATGGTTTTGGCTAATGTGATAGCCCAGGTATTAGGGTAAGCAATAGTCCAAGCTTATGAAGAAAAGGACAAATCCAAATGCTCAAACATAGGGATGTCTTGCATATTGCTCCAATTATAGCTTGTTCCCTTTGAAGGGATTTTGACAATGCTTAGGTGATTAATGGTAGCATTGAAGTGCATCATGCCTTGAATGTTGCCCCTTTTCTGTTTTTTATTATCAGGGTATCTGATGAACTTGAAGTCTGCTGCAATGATCCATCTTTTTGTCATCCAACAATTAAATGTTTTGGAACCAGTCCATAAATGCTTGTCTTTCTTTCGATTGTAAGGGTCCATAAGCATTTGTTAAGATCGAAGGGTCTGCTAAGTAAATGAAAGTGAACGAAATAGATAAAAAAGAAATCATTCTGAAGAATCTTCTCCCTTGAAAATACTATCATTCCGTACAATTACAACCCACTAAGGCCGCTACTAAAGGCAAGATTTTTCAATCTCCATGGGCAGTTTCAAGTATCTTTGGTAAAAGTTCTCTCTTTATTTCCTGATACACAAAATTATGCACCGTTTCTTCAATTTTATTTGATATAGCAGTCCACCTTTTTTCATAGTTAATTCCCCTGATGTTCAAGTTTAATATTTTGCATTATGTATTCATGATACCAAATGAAATCCATACTTTCTTATAAACAACCATATAGTAGATAGTGTTGTCCAAAAAAATTCCCATGCATTGCCCAACTTAAAATTTTGCGATAAATTATCGAGTAGAACATTTGTTATAGTCCATATATTGATAACTAGCATTGCTGAATAATCAATCACATAATCATATAGGAGCTAAAGAGTCTTGAGTTATGACAACCACGATAATACAAAATGAACAGACACAAACTAAGTTCTTAACGCAACTATGAACCCAAGAACTTGAGTCCTCATGTAGTCTTCAGTTCTCCCCCTTTTTGTCCTAGCCCCCATCTTTCTACACCTTCATTTGCTTCATGTTCTTCAGTTGTGTCCTTGGGGGCATCTTGCAAAAGTAAGTGTTAAGTTTTTAGCTACTTTACATGGTAGGGGAGGGGGTCAACTGAGCAAGGCAGACAGTTTCTATCCACACAACTCTTATGTCTGAAGCCTTTATTTTGAGACTGGATTCTTGAACTTCTTATTAACTCAATATCAATTGGGGGGGGTGGGGGGTGGCTTTTCCTTCTTTACAGTAAACATGATTGGTACTGGTGGAGGAAGCATGCTCAGTTATGAGACCTTCACGCATTGTTTTCTTCCCCCATGGGTTATATAAGGGTTGTATATCAACTTTATTAGGCTCCTTAGACAAAGACTAACCATCATAGTATGGCTTCATTGTAAAGGACCATGAATTGAGTTTAACAAAATCATTGAAGTGGTTGTATTCTCTATCATTTCCCATAATTTATTATCCATGAATTTTTTTTCGCCTAGTCAAGCCTTTATGATCATAGGAGGGAAACTAAGAGAAAGTTTACTCATTCAAATGGTACTTTAATTACCTGATCAAATGGAGAAGAGGGAGCAAAGTGAAATTTCCAAAAAAAAAATCTTGTACTTTTCCCGTCAAGACCTCTGCCATGGCCAGGAGACTAATATCTTCATGAAAATAAGAGCTAAACCAGTCTGGCTTGTTAAGTGCTAATTGTGGTACAGTTCTGATTTTTTGCAAAAAAATAGTATCAAGTAGATGTGTTTCTTGGACTTCCTGGGACACCTCAATTGCATTATTCAAATTTAAATGTTCAATCCAAGTTGTAGGGCCCTGTTGGACTAGCTTGTACTTGATTTGTCTGCTGAAACTGAAAAGTTGGCACTTCAGTCCCATTAAGTTTAGGTTGTTGAGAATGAGACTAGCTATCTAGAGGAGTTAGAATTGGCTGAAATGATGGTTGTGGAGGGGAATTAAGATCCAGTCCATGTGCTACGACATGTTGAGTATTCACCTAGTCTTCTTCCAGTAGTTGCTGGAGAGATTCAATTAGGTGAAACATTGGTTGTGCTAAGTTTAGATCCAGTGGTTGAGGCATGTGCAATTTTGATGAGGTATCTCTTGTGGATCAATCTCATGTTGCAAGTGAACCATTTGGAAGCATTGTTCAGGAGGAGGAAGGACCAAGTTAAGATTTGGGAGCTCTCAGAAAAAGTGTTAGTCTTCTTGTGGGCCACCTCCAGCAATGGAATTAATAAATCTATTGCTAGCTTCAGTAAGAGCCAGAGATAGTGTCAAACTGCTTTGTACCTCCAGGTCGGGCTATTAATTAATGTTGATGTCTAATGGTACCAAAAGATCATTCATCTATAGGAACTCACCATTATGTAGCTCTTGATTAATATTTTAATTCAGAGGCATAGCCCAATGTCCCCAGCCAGGCAAATCTTCATCCTCCTCTATATCTCCCCTGTCTCTTCCACGGCTTCTATATTTGAAATTGGCTGGATCTGGTGTGCTACATTGACATTATTAGTTCCTTGTTGCTAAGGTGCATTAACTTGAGCCAAAGGTAGCATTTCAATCATATGATTCTCTTGATTGGATGAAAATGAGCCTGATCTGGTCTTGGGTGAGGATTTCCATCAATTGGGATGGCATCTGTAGGGTAACGCAGCAGAAAACAAAAATTTTCCGACCTACGCACCAGCCCAGGACCACTATGGAGACTGCATACAAGGTTTGATCTTTTCGTTACCGACTCGTAGCGCAGCGGAAGTAGAGTCGATGACGATCGGCGGTGCAGATCCCCGCAGCTAGGATTTACAACCTCCCAACCGCGAGGATGTATACCCTTGTCATCCCTTCGGACAGCCCTCCGGGAGGCGGTCGAACAGTCCCCCGGACAGTGTCGCGGACAGCCCTTCGGGAGGACCTTCGAAACTCGAACGGTCACTCGGACAGCCCTTCGGGAGGACTCACAGAACTTGGACCGTCACTTGGACAGCCCTTCGGGCACTAAGATCGAAACTACGACCTCTCTACAGAGTTGCACACATACGGTGTCATCTATCCGGTAGGGCTTCGCCGTCCAGAACTAGTTCCCATCGGAACCCAGACAGCCTTTCGGCTCTACGAAACTCTTTTCGTGGGAGGGAGAGAGAAGTCAGATCATTGCATGGCACTTGTATGTGAGAAGGGATGAAGTTTGTGGGCAGCCCACTCTCCTCTATTTATAGGAAAGCCAAGGGGTAAAGTTGGCATTCACAAATACCAAAAGTACCCCCACTTTATGTCATTTACATAAAGAATAAAGCAAAAAGGAGTGCCATGTGGAGCTCCATGGAGCTCCACCCTCCATGGCCGGCCACCCCTTGGGGGCCCCCCCAAGGGGGCTTCCTTAGTGCCCAAGGCTTCTAGAAGCCTTTTGGGAAATTTCCCAAAAGGTGCTTTCCATAAAAAATCCCAAAAACCACTTTCACTATTCACGACAACATTTTTCAGCGTCCGTTCAAACTGAAAATATTTATGTGGGCTTAGAACATTTCCAGTACCCACTAAAATAATTTTCAACGTGTTCTGGAACAATTCCAGTTTAGTGATTTCATCTGCGAAAAGCATCTGAAGCGGTTTCGGCAGCTCCGGAACATTTCCGGTTTTCATGTCCGAAAATTCCAGAAAGTTTCCAGAATGATTCTGGCACCCTCCAAGAATTATCAGGCATGTCCCGAAACCAATTTGACTTTATGGTATCCTCTGAAACAACTTTTCAGTATCACCGGAACTCATCCGGTGACCTCTCTCTGCGGAACTTTTCCGCTGTCTGAAACTTTTCGGTGTCCGAAACTTTTTCGGTGATTTTCTCTCAGACTCCCTGTCTAGTATTCAGCAGATAGATGACCCTTAAGCATGTGACCCTATAGGTTCGGTGAAGTATAGACATGACCGGAACACTTTCCGATCAATGATCAGCATCGGAGCCGTGGACACCCATATTGACCCCTATACCCACACGAATGAATATTCGAGTGAACCTCCAGTTGCCGTGTGCTATTCCTGTTGCTTCGCGATATGTTACAAATACCCGAGGTTAGACATGTTGGCATCCCCGTGGATCAACAACTTGTCCACTATGCTAGTTACCTCGTTACCGGTATTGTTCTCTTTTCTCGTTACCGTGTTCCGGCATCCCCGTGATCAAATCACAAAGTGTCTGGCCAGACGATGATGGATACCGTAACACCGAGAGGGCCCAGAGATATCTCTCCATCGTCGGAGGAGTAAATCCCAATCTTGAGCTATCAAGTTACTAGACATACTTTTTCATGAACCCGTAAGCCGCCGTAATAGCCACCCATTTACGGATGACGTTTAACAAACCCCAAAGTTCATGAAGCAAGCATGAAGAAACTCGATACTCTCATGGTCTAAGGAATCATGCAAACATTAACCATCTCTGTGTTATTAACCATTAACTTGTGACGAATGTAACTCATAGCATAACATCAATCGGGTCGATTCAACACAAGTGTTCTCCTAACACTGTGCCCTCAAAATTGCTGGCATATACATGCCCATGATCAGGAAAACAGAACCATCATGCAATACTTGAGCTAGTCTTAGAGGCCAGACTAGGAATACATTTTACCGTTTATTATTCCACACGTGCATATGAGTCTTCCTCCGAGCCTCGTTTTATTGCAGACTCGAGAACCATAGCAGTTATAGCATGGAACATAAACCTAATTATGAACAGGGAGATAATCAATAACATTTATTATTGCCTCTAGGGCATATCTTCTACAGGCATCTTCATCTGGTGGACCACCACCCATCATTTCTTCTTGCATGATAACTAAAGGGCAGGTCCATGAGTCACTAAAACCATACCTCTCTCTAATAACTAGACTGGCGGGAATATCAGATAACTTTGCTACTCTGATTTTAACCAGTTCAACCCTAGTACTTTTGGCTCTGTCCTAGAGAAGGAGATTCCAAAAGCTACGCAAAGAATGAGCCAGTTTGGCTATGGGTTTGTTATCAAAAGGAAAATCAACTACTAGCCTACTACCAGCCAAGATTCCCTAGTGAGAGTTAAATTTATCAAGTTCAAACCGATCTGTTATGCTTCTCAAAGATGATAAAGACATCATCACACTGATGTGGTTTGTTCTGAAGGATTGTAACATTTGTTGGCTAGTTCCAAAGTTTTCTTATTGCGATTTGGATAGGAAATTCGACCAAAGACAAATCTGGATTGCAATCTAGGTGGATCGTGATCCTGGGATGAAGGAGATCTAATATTATGATCCGACGGATATGATCAAGGAGATCTAATAGGTTCACCATAGGATTTTTTGCAGGAGAATGATTGACCAGAGTCCATTCTTGATCTTGCTCCTGGAGATGTCAAGTATATTCGCGAATCCAACTGGGACCTTCATTTCCCGAAACCCAAAATCTGAGGGTGAATTCAGGGATCGTGAATACTATCTCCGTTGTAGATGGCGAAACCAACTTCCTTTGAAGAAACTAAGAATTTAGAAGTCCAATTTTGTAGTTGTGAAACATTGAACAAAGGAAATTGACCTCCAAAGAATGCGGGGAGAATTGCGCCAATTGATTCCTTGGTGAGTCTGATATTATATCTTCTAAACTCTACGATGCGGAAGAATTCTATGAGTCCTTCTACATCCTAGTAGTTGATTGAGAGATGGAGATTGCGCTAGATGCGGTCCACAATAGATTGGCCAACATTGAATTTGCGATCCAAGGGGGGCATGCCTACGTGGTGGGTGAGGAGAAGTGGAGTGGCTGCCCCGGGAGGCTATGGTTATCGGTGTCGGAGTAGCATGCGGCGAGGATGGTGGTCGCCATAGGCCAAAGTGGCCTATGGAGGGGGTTATGTGGCGAGGGCTAGGCGATGGCAAGGGCTTTGTTCCTAGTCGTCTCTTCTCGCGAACTTCTTTTTTCTTTTAGATTTTCTATTGTGTTAGCTAGTATATTGATTTTAGTTTAAAATTAATTAACCTAGGGATAAGTTTTACAACCTAACAGGGTTTGAAAAGTGAGAACATAGGGTACAAAGAAGAAACAAAGAACTAGGCTATTATATCAATGGAAACAAGGGTGACATGTCATTTGTAATCTTGGATGCCACCTGCGACTCTAAGGAGTGGGAGGTGTTGTCACTGAATACTCCAACATTTCGCTCCTATAACATTCAGCGTGGTTATGTATTTTAGTATTGGCTCTGAATGCACCGTCTCCCAAAAGCTTGGCAAATGGGTATTGAGTGTAGAGGCTAGGGTGAGCGGGGACAATGCAACAGAGCACACATGTGTAGCCAAACCTCTTTGGAGAAAGAGAAATAAAGGTTCAGATGCGAAGCAGACTCTAGGGCTTGGTCCCAATCGTAATGGATGGGTAGCTAATGCACTCACCAACATACATAAGTGTAAGCATGATTGGACCTTATAAAGGATGCACTCTCTCTGTAGTCTCCTTGTAGCCTCTAATTATGTTATCAGGTTAGTACAAGTACCCAAATAAACACAAACAAGGTTGATGCTCCCGGGAGAGATAGTGGAGTGGCAATAAAGATGGGTTGGATCAATGCAATATGCTATGAAATATGAATGGGATGCATCTGGAAACACACCATCTCTAGAAAAACATATGGGCATAGAAGAATACAATATTCTCGTATTTGCGAGGAGGGGAGTTAGGGACAATAGTAATGTACTCACGGAGGAGATAAGATATCAGTACATATCCGGCGAAACTACACCACCGTAGACCACGCAGTAACTGAAAAAGGTGTACGAAGAGGAATATCACTGTGTAAAAACTAGATCAATTTTGCCTCTTTTCCTCCTCAACCGGCTCAACTATAACCCACACTCACCTCACGAGGACCTAGGGTAGGACCTAGATTTTATAGTACACAAGCGAAAGGGCCAAGGGGGAGACCGGGGACTTGGGGATTATACATTGCCGAAGGCCTCCGCATCACTGGTCACGAGGGGGTCACGGTGCCTAGCTCGCACAGCCACTGGAGGCGAGACAAACGGGTAGAGAGAGGGAAGATGTGAGAGGGCCAGAAGCGAACAAGCAAAGACTGACAGAGTCACTCGTGTAGTCTCCGCATGTAGGAAGCGCATCCCTGCACTGCATGATGCCCTTTGAGATCTAGTATGGACTGCAGAAGGTTCCCGTACCTTTTCCCTAAGGAGTGACCCTGGGTTATCGAACCCACGAGACGATGTGCACTATGTCAAAGACTCTAATAAGTTATTGCTAACAAATTAAATTCCAGTTTATTAATCAGACCTCTAAAAACCTTTTGGATGTAAACACTAGTATTAAAAATTGCGTGGGTATGAGGTCTTACTCTCACAACCTTATATTTGTGCTCTGGATCTTAATTATATTAAACCGTTCTCTGGAAGAAAACCTCTATGGTGTGCTTCCGATGTGAAGATGTGGGGGTGTGTCCAAAGTATGTCTTGACTAGTGCACGACATGCATCAAGAGTCAGTTGTCCAACTAATGGCCCTTATCGTTGCATTAGGAATAAACATTCAGATAAAAGCATTGGTAGTTTAATTACTACTCCTCATTCATCCCCAAGGAATAGCTTTCCGCTACCGTACTAACCCTTTTTCTCACTTCTATTCAGGATAGTGTTCCACGTCCTCCTCGCTCTTTACCTTCTCCTTGATCGATCTACAGGATTCTGGGTACCTGTGGGGCCTTGGAATGAGAACAAGACAAGAGACAATTCCATTGCAATCGGAGACATACAAATAACTTCAAACATATGAAGTCATTCCAACGATCCTTGGCACAAATACATCGGGTTGCAAGGTCGTGCCTAAACCCATTGCCTTACTGAATTCCTCACACATGGCGATCGGATCGCAAGATGAAGTTATTGAAGATGACATAAAGATGAATGATTGATAGATAATGTGTCTTACAATTGTTGCCGGTTGCGATATGCCGGTTACAAGTATGACTAACTTGGAGATGGATGGCTAAGGTGATGGTGGCGGTGGCTATGAAGATGAGATGGGAAATGGTGGTGGCTAGGGGGCAGAATGGAGGATCACCTCGATCATGTGCTCCTCAAGCTAGGCGCGGACTAGCTCCGCCTGCAGCTCGACGACCATCATGGTGGGTCGCTCGTGGGTAAAACATTGGTGGAAGGAAAAGTAAAACCTGGCTAGGAGGGGGTTGGGAGAGGGAGATGAGATGAGAGGGCCAAGAGATACTGCAACGGGAGGAGGAAGGGAAGAGACCCGCTTGACTTGTGTGGTGGTCGGGTGAGTGTCGACTGGGCCTAAACCGTGTTATTTGGGCCAGGGCCCAAACTCTGCTTTTTAGGGTTAGGGGCGTAGACTCTGTTGGTTCGAACTGATTTGGAAATGTCTAGTCCAGTTCCCTAGGCACATCTTGGCGATCTAGAAATTGCATTGCACAAAAAAACGCGTTTTTTGTGAGAGACACATATTTGTTTCTCGTGGATGCACAGATTTGTTTCGCCAAGAGGCATAGTTGTTCCTCTCGAAGAGGAGGGAAAATGTATTTTCTTTTTTGTTTCTTCCATGGGGGGGGCACATATTTGCTTCTCGTGGAGGCACAGAATTTTCTTCCGCGAGTGCCTCTCGGAAAAAAAAGTGTTTTTTTTGTGCTTCCGCGAGAGGCACAGATTTGCTTCTCGTGGAGATAGAGGTTTGCTTCTCTCGAGAGACTCAAAAAGGAAAAAGTCATGTTTTCTTTTCTCTTTTCTTCTGCGAGGGCACAGGTGTGCTTCCGCGAGAGGCACAATTGTGCCTCTTCAAAAAGGGAAAAAAGTGGGGGAAACCATTCTTCCGGCTCGGGCTTTTTTTTCTGCTTTCCCCGGTTTTTTTGTGGGAAAAAGTTCATCAAAACCTATTAACATAGGATCTAGTTTTGAAGATCTGGAAACCAGAAATCCAACGGCGAAAACGGTTCAGGACTTAGACGCGCGGTTTAAGAGATAAAACATTTTGATTAAACGAATCAAAAAAAGGAAACACCCGGTTTGTGACAAATGGCACACCTGCAGTGCGCCACTTGTTGCAACCGAAAAGATGGGAGTGACCTTTCCAAGGGATACTCTTTAACTAGTGATTTCGCTAATTGACGCCCACTGCGCTAGTTACAGTGTATTCTCCTAATTGGTGCCCACTTGTGTTCCATTGGTAGCTAAATGGGCTGGCCCATAACATGATCCCACTATCGGTTTTGGGAATCTTTTGGTTTCTGGGTTTGTTTATAACCAAATTTTTCTAGGTATTTTCATTTTCCTTCTTTTCTTTTTTCTTTCTAAATTAGTGAACTTTTACCAACTTCAAGAACATTTTTTGAATTCAAGAATTTTGTTGAATCCGTCAACTTTTCTCAAATTCCTGAATGTTTTATCAAAATCGTGAACTTTTTCCAAATTTTGAACTTCTTACGAATTCCTGAACTTTCTTACTTATATGATGTTTTTAACACTTTTTCCCTAAAAATCAGAACTTTTTTCAAATTTTGACCTTATTCAAACCCAATGAACTTTGTATAAGAAATTATGAACTTTTTCTTAAATTTGTTAACATTTCTCAAATTCATGAATTGTTTTTTAAATCATGAACTTTTTAAAAATTCACATTCATGAATTGTTGAATTAAGCAAATAGATGTTTTACATTGTATAAACATTTCTTAAAATTTAGGATTTCTTCCTCGGCATAATGTGTGAAGCGATGCCTCTGGGTTCTTCCTCCATCAAGGACAATATGCTCTTGACCTGTTGGACCGTGCTGGCATGACCGACTGCAAACCGGCCACCACGCCTGCTGAGGCCAGGCTGAAGCTCTCTGCCATAGCTGGACAGCCTGTCACCGACGCCGCTCTGTACCGCAGTATTGTTGATGCACTTCAGTACCTCATGCTCACCAGACCAGACATTCAATTTGTGGTGCAGCAAGTTTGCTTGCACATGCACTTGCCGCGTGATGCTCACTGGTCTCTGGTCAAGCACATTCTATGGTACATTCCCGGCACACTGACCTATGGTCTTTGTCTCCGCGCCTTCGCCTCCACCGAGCTTCTTTCTTGCACGGATGCGAATTGGGCTGGCTGTCCTGACACCCGGCGATCCACGTTTGGAAACTGTGTCTTCTTTGGTGACTCCCTTGTCTTGTGGTCCTCTAAGCGGCAGCCTACCGTCTCCCGCTCAAGTGCCGAGGTTGAGTACCGTGTTGTTGCCAACGTCATTGCCGAGACTTGCTGGCCATGTGTCACGCCCAATATGCGATCCTATCCGAGAGGAACTCGAAGGTCCCACCAAGGATAGAGCCTCATATTGAAGACGCTTTGCAAGGTGGACATCATTACATCGTACCATAACAACACACTTGTGGATACATACAGAGGCATACACTTGCCTCACAAATACATCAAACATCATACAGAATAGCAACATCCGACTACGGATGAAACACAAACGAAAAACTCAAATGACATCCACTCTGCTAGCCCAGGCTGCCGACCAGGAACCTAACCCCTGATCAAAGAAGTAGAAGAAGCAGAAGAAGAACTCCAAACAATCAAGCATCGCTCTCACGTCAGATCATCGCATTACCTGTACCTGCAACTGTTGTTGTAGTCATCTATGAGCCACGAGGACTCAGCAATCCCATTTCCATGGGTATCAAGACTAACAAAGCTTAATGGGTATGGAAAGGTTAAGTGGTGAGGTTGCAGCAAGCACTAAGCATAGTATGGTGGCTAACTTACGAGTACAAGAGTAAGGAGAGTAACTACACATAACGGTCGCAAACTAGTAATGATCAAGAAGTGATCCTGAACTACTTACGAGTCAAACATAACCCCACCGTGTTTTCTTCCCGAACTTGCTCAAAAAGAGACAGTCACGGTCACACCCGCGGTTGGTGTATTTTATTTTGGATCTGGTGTCAAGTTCTCTACAACCGGATATCATAAATTTCCAATTTGCCATATAACCGCGGGCACGGCTTTCGAAAGATTAAACCCTGCAGGGGTGTCCCAACTTAGTCCATCACAAACTCATGATCCGCGAAGGAAAATCCTCCATTCCGGGACAACCCGATCAAGCTCGGAATCCCGGTTCACAAGACATTTCGACAATGGTAAAACAAATCCAGCAAGACCTCCCGACGTGCCGACACCCTGATAGGAGCCGCGCGTATCTCGTCTCAGGCCACGATCAGATGGGTCAAGCTACGAGTAAAACCAATCCTTGAGTTTCCCCGTGGTGGCCCCGCAGGCTGCCTGGTTTGGACCAACGCTCATGGGGAGCACTGGCCTGGGTTGTTGATTAATTATCCTTGGGTACCGGTAAGTCCCTATGCAAGTTTTAGTTGTTATTAGGAAAATGGTAAAACCAAAGATGGGCCTTGCTGGAAGAGTTTTATTCAAAGCGAACTGTCAAGGGGGGCCCATAAACCCCGACCGTGTTAGGAACGCAAAATCAAGGAACATAACACTGGTATGACGGAAACTAAGGCGGCAAGAGTGGAACAAAACACCAAGCAAAAGGCCAAGCCTTCCATCATTTACCAAGTATATAGATGCATTAATTAAATAAGAGATATTGTGATATCCCATGATATCCATGTCCCAAACATGGAACAACCTGCACTGCACCTGCAACTAGCAACACTATAAGAGGGGCTGAGCAAAGCGGTAACATAGCCAAACAACGGTTTGCTAGGAAGCTGGAAAAGGTTAGAGGCTTATCATGGCAATTTGGGAGGCTTTACAAACAAGTGGTAGGTAGCACGACATAGCGATAGCATCGACACAACTAGCAAAGCAAAGATAGTAGTGATATCCAGGGTAACGGTCATCTTGCCTGAAATCCCGCTTGGAAGAAGATCGAGTCCATGAAGTAGACGAAGCAACGTAGTCGAACGGATCCTCACAATCGCAACGAAACCGGAACTATCGAGAAGAAGCACAACTAGAAAGAAGCAAACAACACTGTAAACACACAAGCATAAACATGGCATGATGCTCAAACAAGTATGATGCATGACAAGATCAAATGTCGTTACTCATGGCAAGAGATGAGGCATGAAAGAACCCACATCAAAGCAAGTTTAAATGAGGCCGGAAACAACACATAACAATTCCGGAAAATCCCCATATGCAAATTTCGAAATTGGTACTGATCTGAACAAAACATTATGTTAAAGTTGTTAAACAACAAGCTAAAGTGCACCATGATGATCTACACGTTTTTCTAGTCAAGTTACATATAAAGTTCATTTAATTCGGAGTTACGGTCTAAAAGATATGAGCTAAACAAGTTAAACATGGCATTGATGAAAAATGCATGCAAACATCAACCACAAGCATTCAAAACATGGATGCAACATTACATTATGAAACTATATGCAAATCTAAGCAAGTTTCATATAGGACGTGATCAAAACGGAGCAACGGTTCCACACATACACACAAGACAAGTTTGAATATCAACCTGCCCAAAAACAGTGACTAGGCATATTGCAAGCATCAAAACAACATGCTACAGGAACTATATGGACACAAACTTAATATGCACTTAAATTAGAGATAACATACTTCAATTCATTTTTAGATTTCAGGTTCATAAGCATCATGGTTAATTTACTACGATCCATGCAAAATGCAAAGTTCTGTTACAGATTAGGACTTGGTGAAAAACTGGTCATATACATGAGCAGAGTTAAAATGATGGCATGTTGAAGGCATGAAACAATGATGCTACGGTACAAGAACATGGCATAAAAAGTCATATCATGCTAGTACATATCATGAAGCTTAAATATGACAACATGGCATAAACATAGGAGCAACAGGTTCATGGAAATCATCAAGACAAAATGCAACCATGAAATAAGCTGATTCTCAGACAGAATCTGGGAATGCAAAACAGCAACTTCATGATGCTGACTTTGAAGGCACATAACAGCAAGCATAGCAATTTTAATATTTATGAAAAAGGCATAAGCATAAGGTAGACATGGCATACTTCCAATTAATCCATTGACACAATTTATAAGATGCATAGATTAATTACTATGAGCTTTGCAAAATGGAACATGCTGTTAACAGGATGACAGTTTTATCATGATGGTAACTTGAGAGCAAGAAAGAGACATGCTACAGCAACTTTACATGGCATCCAAGGGCATGGCATCAAAGAACACATAACATAGAGAAAATCACATCAAGGAATCATATGCATATGAGCAATGAATTAGTGGCAAACATCATGCAAAGATGACAAGTTTTATAACAGACAGTTTTAGTCTGAAATCAGCAACATTGACTAGGCATGTTGGCAAGCTCATGGCACTCACATCAGGACATATCATGGCATGAAATAAATATTAGAATCTAGAGGACATGATAATGCATCAAATATATGTTGACAAGATGCTCATATGACATATGCATTAAATCACACAAAAATAATAAAAGGGCAAGTTATAATAGTTTCAGCACTTCACATCAGCAAGAACTTTTTCAACAGACATTATGATATGTAGATGAACCCTAACATGAATGCAACAACCACCATCATGTAGAGCACGAAAAGTAGAACAACTTTCATATAAAAACCATCTCCATCGAACATATATGCAGAAAGATACAAGCCTCACAAAATGCAATATGATGATATATTTCAGAAAAGACTCGGCCGTTTTCTCACCCCGAGGAAAATTGGACGGAATGGTTCAGTGGGACGAAGCGGTCCAGGGGCGTTTGGGTTGGGGTCGCGGTCGACCTGGAAGGCACCGTGCAGATCGGCGCCGGCGGAGGCAGCTGGCCGGCGGCGGCGCGGGGGAGGCTCCGGCGAGCGAAGGATGCCGAGGACGGGTGCAGGTGCATGGATCCGGCGCCGGGAAGGCCGGATCCGGCAGCGGACGGTGCAGGGCGAGTTTGACGAAGCGGCGGAGGTGCTCGCCGGCGCCGGGAGCTTCGGCCGGCGGCGTCTCCTGCGGGAGAGAGAGAAGATGTGAGGGAGAAGAGGGAGCAGGACGGTGGAGAGGTCGGGATGGGGCCGGCCTGGGTGGTCGCCGGCGGCAGGGTCGCGTGGCGGCGGGCGGAGCCGGGAGGCTCGAGCGGCGGCGGCGGAGCGCTCGGGCTCACGGGGTGCGGCTTCGGTCCAGGCCCCGATGGGCTTCCCAGGGCCCGATCTGGGTCCTGGCGGGCCGCGGCGGCGGGGCTGGACAGGGGGTGATGTGGCAGCCTCTGGTTGGTCGGGGGCGGCGGCTCAGGCGGCGGTGCGGCCCGTGGGACGGTGCCAAGTGGCGGAACGTGGCTGGGGCAGCGCGGAAAACAAGGCGGCGGCGGCTGGAGGTTAGGGGATGGGTAGGCTAAGTTAGGGATGCCATTTTTGGACGAGGGAAGGGGCTTAAATTGGCAGGGGGTCTAGGGATTAGGGTTTGGAGGGTTTGAGTGTAGGAGATATGCCCTAGAGGCAATAATAAATGTTATTATTTATCTCCTTGCTCATAATTATGTTTATGTTCCATGCTATAACTGTTGTGGTTCCCGAGCCCGTATATCCATAAAGGCTCTGGGGAAAACCCATGTGCACGTGTGGAATAATAAACGGTAAAAAGTATTCCTAGTCATGCCTCTAAGACTATCTCAAGTGTTGCATGATGATTATGTTTTCCCAATCATGGGCATGTCTATGCCAGCAGCTTTGAGGGCACAATGTTAGAAGAACATTTGTGTTGAATCGACCCGATTGATGTTACGCTATGAGATTCATTCGTCACAAGTTAATGGTTAATAACACAGAGATGGTTAATGTTTGCATGATTCCTCAGACCATGAGAGTATCGAGTTTCTTCGTGCTTGATTCATGAACTTTGGGGTTTGTTAAACGTCATCCGTAACTGGATGGCTATTACGGCGGCTTACGGGTTCATGGGAAAGTATGTCAAGTAACTTGATAGCTCAAGATTGGGATTTGCTCCTCCGACGATGGAGAGATATCTCTGCGCCCTCTCGGTGTTACGGTATCCATCATCGTCTGGCCAGACACTTTGTGATTTGATCACGGGGATGCCGGAACACGGTAATGAGAAAAGAGAACAATACCGGTAACGAGGTAACTAGCATAGTGGACAAGTTGTTGATCCACGGGAATGCCAACATGTCTCACCTCGGGTATTTGTAACATATCGCGAAGCAACAGAAATAGCACACGGCAACTGGAGGTTCACTCGAATATTCATTCGTGTGGGTATAGGGGTCAATATGGGTGTCCACGGCTCCGATGTTGATCATTGATCGGAAGGGGTTCCGTGTCATGTCTATACTTCACCGAACCTATAGGGTCACACGCTTAAGGGTCATCTATCTGCTGAATACTAGACAGGGAGTCTGAGAGAAAATCACCGAAAAAGTTTCGGACACGAAAAAGTTTCGGACAGCGGAAAAGTTCCGCAGAGAGAACACCGGATGAGTTTCGGTGAAACTGAAAAGTTGTTTTGGGGTATTCCATTAAGTCAAATTGGTTTCAGCACATGCCTGATAATTCTTGGAGGGTGCCAGAATCATTCTGAAAACTTCTGGGAATTTTCTGAGATAAAAACCGGAAATGTTCCGGAGCTGCCGGAACCGCTTCAGATGCTTTTCGCAGATGAAATCACTAAACTGGAATTGTTCCAGAACGCATTGAAAATTATTTTAGTGGGTACTGGAAATGTTCTAAGCCCACATAAATATTTTTAGTTCGAACGGACGCTGAAAAATGTCGTCATGAATAGTGAAAGTGCTTTTTGGGTTACTTTTTGGAAAGCCATTATTTTGGGTTTTGTCCCAAGATATTTTTTGGGGGTGACATGGATGGATGAGGCTCCCTTGGGGGGGCCCCTCCTAGGTGTGGCCGGCCACATGGGGGCTCCTCCTTGGAGCCCCCTCTTGTGCCTTGGTTTCACATTTGGGTCCTTGTGGAAGGACTTCATTCATGTGCTTTTGGGTTTTCTTGTAAAACCACCCTACCCCTTGGGATTTCCTATAAATAGAGGTGGAGGGGCAGCCCTCCACACTCACTCCTTCTCACATACAAGTGCCATTGCATGATCTGGCTTCTCTCTCCCTCCCCGCAAAATAGTTTTGCAGAGCCGAAAGGCTGTCTGGGTTCCGGTGGGAACTAGTTCTGGACGGCGAAGCCCTGCCGGATAGATGACACCGTATGTGTGCAACTCTGTAGAGAGGTCGTAGTTTTGATCTTACCGTCCGGGGGACTGTTCGACCGCCTCCCGGAGGGCTGTCAGAAGGGAAGACGAGGGTATACATCCTCGCGGTTGGGAGGTTGTAAATCCTAGCTGCGGGGATCTGCACCGCCGATCGTCATCGACTCTACTTCCGCTGCGCTACGAGTCGGTAACGAAAATGATCAAACCTTGTATGCAGTCTCCATAGTGTTCCTGGGCTGGTGCGTAGGTCGGAAAATTTTTGTTTTCTGCTGCATTCCCCTACAGTGGTATCAGAGCCGTGCTATGCGTAGATGCAGGTTGCGATCTAGAATACATAGAGATGTATGGGTGTTGCACAATATAATTAGGTAGTAGATGAGTTCTATTACTGAAAATTATTTGTGCGGGTAGTAGATGAAATCTGTTACCCGATGTTCTTGTTGCTTCCCTGGAATTTGCATATTTCTGATCTTGATAACAGTATGGTGGAGTTTCAATGTTCTGACAATCCGCGATCCTGATTGATCAACGAAGTGCTAACAGTTCATTGAATTCCACCATAGTTAAAAAGAAAGATGAAATTTCGCAGACGAAAGGGCAATGCAGATATGATCTGCACGGGGGTCATGCGTATGACGAAGTTTAGTATGGGGTTCGAGATTTTATTATCTCGTGCTTCATACACCCTGCATTGTTAATCTAGCGACTTGAATTATCATACTTGATGATGGACGTTGGTAGCTTCGGTTTGTTTCGAAACCTTAGAAGCCACGAAAAACAAGTTTTTGCATGAACCGATTAGAGGCGTCTAACTTGGTTTTGCAGGAGGGTTTGCATGTGCACATGATGTGGTATAGCAGTGCTCATAATAATTTGATTATGTATGAGATGACTATATGATGTAAATTGATTAACATGACCTGCGTGTCATGATTTGGCATGATGGCTGGAGCCATATGATTGCACTTTAAATGACCTATGTGTCAACCTTGTTGTAATGCATTATTTTATTAGCTATAGAGATAGCAATATTATCTGGTCCATCGACAAGGTGGTGGCAATCTTCGCGAAGGTGAACACCGACGCGAAGGCCGAAGACGAAGAAATACAAGACTTCTCCGTCAGAAAGGGCTATACCATATCATGCTATTATGAATTGCCTGAGATGTTTATCCCTTATGATGCACCCTTCTTGATTGCGTGGTAGTCGCTTTTTATTAGGGTGATCTCTCACAAAAATATCATAGTTGATAGTGTTCTCCCAAGTGTAGCACCGTCACGGCACCTAACATGGGTACGAACGATTAGGGATGTGTGAGGCGGGTGAGTTCAGACCTCGCAGCGAGATCACTTGGTTGTCTTTGACGTTCAGGCATGACAGTCATGAGCTCGGAACACGCCCATCGAAAGATGAACAAGAGTCGCATAGAGATGTGATTGGCAGGTTGGCCTACCGGTTGAGATTTTCGTCATCAGTGGTGACTAACATCAATGACGAATAATCAAAACACGGGTCTTGAATCACTCACAATCATTTATGAGAGATATTGATTTGAGTGGGAGCGCACTGTAGAATTATCTTGTTTAATTCTCAGTGCAATTAATTGTGAACACTGTCTAAGTGTTATATGCATAATAGTTGTAGAATAATGGCTCGCGTTTCCACCTTCCCTATTAAAATTGAATAGCTGTTAAATATCTGGTTAAAACTTTACGGTTGGTAACGTAATGTGAGGATTATCCTCAAGAGTGCCAAGAAGGACTTTGTCCTATCGCATACTTTGGTATTCTCTCGCTTATGCTATGGATCATGTGACTCTCGTCCTTCGATCCAAAAGCTAGAATTCTGTTTCAGTCAAGTGCAATATGTTTGTTTCCATGAGACCTGAACTTCGAAAGTTTGGATAGTTATGTGATATTCATGGAATCTGAAAATCATTTTCAGAGACAGACAAAGGCTAAAAGATATGAGATATCCAAAGAAATGTTTGTTTGCAAACTATTAGTAAAAGAAGTTTACTATGCATTAGACTGATAAGAGAGGGATCCAGAAGAACGCCTATCATATGATAAAAGGTGAATAAAACAACAACTTAAGAGAAAGGAAGTGTCCGAAGGGTGTTAGTGAAACTTTCACGCCTAGGAAGTCCGAGGCTAACGCCACTCTTAAGTTGGGTGCTTCTTCTGAGAGTAGGAGAAATACTAAAAGTTAAAACTGTTAGAAGTATAAAGGCAATAAGAATGAAAACTGGAATATCCAGCTCATGTATGAATGTCATACAAAGTTTTTAATGTATAGAAGGCTGGTCAAAGATATAGTTCTTGGGAATTATGGTTAAAACATGTTAATCACTAATTCTTGGGTATTGTGAGACAATCACAAAGATACCCGCTCGATTGCATTCTGTTGCAACTCGATGTAAGAACTACTATGGCCTGAAAGACTAGCCAGGAATGAGGTTGAGATACACACATGGGACATAGTAAATGTTACTATACCTTCCATCGGTGTATTACCTATGTATTTACTTTCATAATTCATTTTAGAGTTTCACACTCTAGCCCTTTGCATAAGGTATCTTGCAAGAAGGTTGTTCATAAGAGAACTTTTGATGTTCGGTGTTATGAATAACATAAGGGCCATACTTTCATTATGAATGAGATGTATGTTATGAATATTGATAATAATATATTACCTCTAGATTTACATTCATAATTCATTTTAGAGTTTTACACTCTAGCCCCTTGCACAATGTTGTTGCAAAAAGGTTGTTCATAAAAAGAACAATTGTTGTTCAGTATTATGAATAACATGAAGGGCCATGCTTCCATCCTCGATGGGACGTATGTTATGAATATTGATGGTAATATGATACATCCATAACACTGACGCTAAATATCATAAAGACTAAAAGAATACCACACAAGTGTGGCACTGCATTTGGTCACATTGGAGAAACCCGCATGGATAAATTCCATTATGATGGATTTTGAAGTCATTTGATTTTGAATCATCTGACACTTGCAACTTTCCTCCGAAAAGAGAAGTGACTGAAATACCGTTCACAGGCCATAAGGAACGAGCAAAGAACTTATTGGTGATCATACATTTTGATGTATGTAGTTCAATAAATATTGTTGCAAGTAGTGGATTTATCTATCTTCAGAAATGACTCAAGTAGATATGTGGATATTTACTTGATGAGACATAAGTCTGGATCTTTTGAATTCATTCAAAAGGTTTTCAAATATGAAGTAGAAGTTATTGTAACAAGAAGATTATGTTTCTACAATTCGATTGCAGAAAAGAATATTTGAGTTACAAGTTTAGCGAATGTCTAATGAGTTGTGAAAGGGGTTTCATAACTTGCACCTCCCGGAACACCACTGCAAGTGGAAAGTCCGTGAAAATGTAATCGAACCATTTATGACATGGTAAGATCAAAGATGACATAAATAAATTTGCCATTATCCCTTTTAAAGAGTGATGCTTTAGAGACTGCGGCTTTTACACTGAAAAGAGCTCCATCGGGTCTGTTGAAATGACACCATGGTATGGTATGCTCAACCATGTTATATCTTTTCTTAACATTTGGAATATGGGGCTTGTGTAAAAGGTTACAAACCTATTCCAAATCAGACAAGTGCTACTTTGTAGGTTATCCCAAGTCATTGGGTATTCCCCCACCACTATACCGAGGCAAAAGTTTTTGCCACAAAACGGTATGCTTTTAAAGAGAATTGTTCTTGCAAAAGGTGAGTGGGAGGACAGTGCAACTCGACGAGATAACCAGTATCTTCGTCATCAGGTCAAAGGAAAGGAACCTTGGAAGTGATTCCAGAGTTTCCTACTGCGACTGATACGGAAGTCTCTACAATAAAATGTATGGACTTCGGTCGAACTTGCAGCTGAACCACGTAGGCAAGGCTCGTGCAAACCTCTCAGGTGCGCAGATGAGATATTGTTGTTAGACAACAGTATACCTACGATACACAAGGAAGCGTTGATGGGCCCTGACTCCGGGATTGGCTAAATGCCAATATAATCCGAGATAGTTTCCATATAAATGATTCAAGATCATATCTTGATGACCCCTTCGGAAGACTTAGAGTCTAAACGAACTTTTATGGAACTATAAACTGATGTGGATAAAATGTTTTATCCATAAAGCTCAACTTGTAGCAATAACAAGTTCAAGGAGTTGACTATGATGAGGTTGTTTCATCATAGCGAAGCTTAAAGTCGGTTCGGGTTGAACTAGTAATTGATACATCTTTCAATCATGAGATATGAAGCATGGATGACAAAAAGATTTCCATCTGATGGAAATGAAACCAAGGACTTGCATGTGCTACAGTCCAAGGTATTTTGTCAGTCCAAAGGATGCTAGTAACTATGCAAACTTCAGAGTTCCAGCAATGGACAGAAGAGAGCAAAATGGAGTTGGAATCTTCGTGTTTTGATGGATTGGTCAAAAGGGTTTTGACTTCATCAATGGGTAACGAAGATGCTTGTGATTCAAGAAAGTAAGTGGGAGCATAATAATATTTCTAAGAACGTTGTGTGCTTGACACATTGTTAATTGGAAATAAATTTCTTGACACGAATTAGGACTTCATTTGAAAATAGTTTTTCGATGAAGTGCTTGGGCTAAATGGCCTCAATATTAGGCATAATGATCTATGGAGATAGATTTGCCTAATAAGGCTAAGCAATGAATACATATTGACAAGATGCTAAAACTTTTTAGCATTTAAAACGCCAAGGAGTGATTCTTGCCGAAGTCACATGGAAAGAGTTTTTGCAAGACTCGGTGTCCCAAAAACACTGATGAGCAAAATACATGATGGAGATTCCACACACCTTCATGTTTGGATTAATCATGTATTCCATGGTATGTAAAAACAACCAGATATGTCCAATACTCCAAAGTTGTTGCGAGTATAGATACCAAAGTGATCAAAAGTACTGATCATGGGACAACAGTGAAAAAGGGTCATTGAGTACTATAGTAGCACTGATGACATGTTTTCTCGCAAGCGGAGATCATGAAGAGTTCGTTGTAAAAGGTTACATCGATACAGTCTTTATCCATGCTCCAAGCGATTTTCGATTAAAGTTAAGGGTTGTGTGCAATACACAATATGGTGGCACGGTAGTTGGAAATTGTTCCAAACAAGATACTGAGGCGAATTCTATAACAAAGGCTAAGTATGTTGACGCTTTAGAAGCGACAAAGAAGTTGTTGAATCATATAGTTCATTCATGAACTTAGTATGGTTCCAAGAAGGCTTGGTCAATGGGACACTATTGCAGATAGTTGCTCCATAGCTCAGTCTGAGGAATCAGGTTTCGACCAATGATTCACACATATACAAAGCAAGGTGTACACAAAATACGAATTTTGTGAAAGCGTGAAAACGCGAGGATATGCAAAGATACACACGGATCTGAAGTCGTCAGATCCGTTGGACATCAGGCTATACCACATGCGAAGCATATTTTACACCAATGTGTCATAGGTGTAAAGTGCATTAACATTAACTAGATTATTGACTCTAGTGCAAGTGGGAGTCTGTAGGAGATATGCCCTAGAGGCAATAATAAATGTTATTATTTATCTCCTTGCTCATAATTTTGTTTATGTTCCATGCTATAACTGTTGTGGTTCCCGAGCCCGTATATCCATAAAGGCTCTGGGGAAAACCCATGTGCACGTGTGGAATAATAAACGGTAAAAAGTATTCCTAGTCATGCCTCTAAGACTAGCTCAAGTGTTGCATGATGATTATGTTTTCCCAATCATGGGCATGTCTATGCCAGCAGCTTTGAGGGCACAATGTTAGAAGAACATTTGTGTTGAATCGACCCGATTGATGTTATGCTATGAGATTCATTCGTCACAAGTTAATGGTTAATAACACAGAGATGGTTAATGTTTGCATGATTCCTCAGACCATGAGAGTATCGAGTTTCTTCGTGCTTGATTCATGAACTTTGGGGTTTGTTAAACGTCATCCGTAACTGGATGGCTATTACGGCGGCTTACGGGTTCATGGGAAAGTATGTCAAGTAACTTGATAGCTCAAGATTGGGATTTGCTCCTCTGACGATGGAGAGATATCTCTGCGCCCTCTCGGTGTTACGGTATCCATCATCGTCTGGCCAGACACTTTGTGATTTGATCACGGGGATGCCGGAACACGGTAATGAGAAAAGAGAACAATACCGGTAACGAGGTAACTAGCATAGTGGACAAGTTGTTGATCCACGGGAATGCCAACATGTCTCACCTCGGGTATTTGTAACATATCGCGAAGCAACAGAAATAGCACACGGCAACTGGAGGTTCACTCGAATATTCATTCGTGTGGGTATAGGGGTCAATATGGGTGTCCACGGCTCCGATGTTGATCATTGATCGGAAGGGGTTCCGTGTCATGTCTATACTTCACTGAACCTATAGGGTCACACGCTTAAGGGTCATCTATCTGCTGAATACTAGACAGGGAGTCTGAGAGAAAATCACCGAAAAAGTTTCGGACACGAAAAAGTTTCGGACAGCGGAAAAGTTCCGCAGAGAGAACACCGGATGAGTTTCGGTGAAACTGAAAAGTTGTTTCGGGGTATTCCATTAAGTCAAATTGGTTTCAGCACATGCCTGATAATTCTTGGAGGGTGCCAGAATCATTCTGAAAACTTCTGGGAATTTTCTGAGATAAAAACCGGAAATGTTCCGGAGCTGCCGGAACCGCTTCAGATGCTTTTCGCAGATGAAATCACTAAACTGGAATTGTTCCAGAACGCATTGAAAATTATTTTAGTGGGTACTGGAAATGTTCTAAGCCCACATAAATATTTTTAGTTCGAACGGACGCTGAAAAATGTCGTCATGAATAGTGAAAGTGCTTTTTGGGTTACTTTTTGGAAAGCCATTATTTTGGGTTTTGTCCCAAGATATTTTTTGGGGGTGACATGGATGGATGAGGCTCCCTTGGGGGGGCCCCTCCTAGGTGTGGCCGGCCACATGGGGGCTCCTCCTTGGAGCCCCCTCTTGTGCCTTGGTTTCACATTTGGGTCCTTGTGGAAGGACTTCATTCATGTGCTTTTGGGTTTTCTTGTAAAACCACCCTACCCCTTGGGATTTCCTATAAATAGAGGTGGAGGGGCAGCCCTCCACACTCACTCCTTCTCACATACAAGTGCCATTGCATGATCTGGCTTCTCTCTCCCTCCCCGCAAAATAGTTTTGCAGAGCCGAAAGGCTGTCTGGGTTCCGGTGGGAACTAGTTTTGGACGGCGAAGCCCTGCCGGATAGATGACACCGTATGTGTGCAACTCTGTAGAGAGGTCGTAGTTTCGATCTTACCGTCCGGGGGACTGTTCGACCGCCTCCCGGAGGGCTGTCAGAAGGGAAGACGAGGGTATACATCCTCGCGGTTGGGAGGTTGTAAATCCTAGCTGTGGGGATCTGCACCGCCGATCGTCATCGACTCTACTTTCGCTGCGCTACGAGTCGGTAACGAAAATGATCAAACCTTGTATGCAGTCTCCATAGTGTTCCTGGGCTGGTGCGTAGGTCGGAAAATTTTTGTTTTCTGTTGCGTTCCCCTACATTGAGGGGACCTTCGGGCCGTTCGATCTCGATCGGACGGTCCGGAGCGGAGGGCTAGGTGGGTTGTGTAGAGGGGCCTCGGGCTGAGAAGAGAGAGAAGCAGAGCGGCCCAGCAAGGGTTTTCGGACACCGAAAATGTCCGACGTTTGACCGGCTATAATGCCGCTATATGTTTAACGGTTGGGCTATCAAACGAGCTCTATATGCGATGAAATTTGGCAGGTGGTCTACCTACAATATAACAAGGCCGCACGCCAACTTTCAACCCATTCCGAGAACATTTATATCCCACTTATAAAATAATATTTCGGAGGTGCCGCGGACGCGTGCGAGTGTGGTTGGACTCAGAACGGACAACGGAGAGAACTGGTAGACCCGAACAAATGCAAGTTTTGAAAACATGCAGATGAAATGCACATGATGACATGGCAAAGTGCAGCACGCAAGCGAATGACATGGCAACGACGGCGAATCAACGGAAGACATCTGGCGCATCAGTCTCGGGGTGTCACAACACTCCCCCACTAATAGAAGATCTCGTCCCGAGATCTTAGGAATGAAATGGAAGAGGAAGAGAATGACTGGGATAAAATTGAAGGAAAACCCGAAGAAGAGAATCGACTGAAGAGAACTCATCCTGACGTTGAGCTTGGAAGGAATCTGAGAATAACTCCGAAAAAATTACAAGAGTCAGGTAAGATCCTAGGGAAAACCTGTGGGTTAGGGCCCACTGAAAAGGAAACACCATTGAAAACGATTAAGGAAGAGATGATGCACCGAAACGATTCAAAAACTCAAATGAGGTGGCAACCTCGAATTAATTGAACGCAAACACGAATCTTCTGAGATGTCTTCAGCACTCCGGAATGATTAAATGACAAGAGGCGAATGAGTAAGGGGAAACACTTGAGCCAAGGAAAGGAATATGATCAATCCAAAAAAAACTTGAGTTGAATCCACCGGAAAAGAAAATGATACGAACAATGATAAACTAGACGAGAATTCACCGGTCGAAACAATTGAGGAACGAATGAAGAGGCTTTGTCGAACAAAATGTATACTTGATTCGAGATTGTAGACTCCGTGAAGAAAAAGGGTGGGCGGGTGGGAAAAGAAAATAACTTGGGACGGGGAATCAAACTCCGTTGGGAAAACTGAGAATCGATGTTGCAAAAGTTGAAGAGGATGGAATAGCTCGAAGAGAAGTGCACCGGTTGAAAAGAATTGACAACGCAACGATCAAAAGAAGCCTGCGTGACCCTAAAGAAAATTTGAAGGGGAAGAGGAGTAAGTCAAAACACCTACGTCACGATTCCTCACCGAGCGACGAAGGGGATAAGGAGTAAAAGAATTCCTACTCTCCGATATAACTAGACTCCAGAAATAGTTTTCTTCTAGACTCGACAACAGCCAAACTACGATCAATCAAGGGGGTTCCTATGGTCGGTCGAGGCTCTGATACCAACTTGTCACGCCCAATATGTGATCCTATCCGAGAGGAACTTGAAGGTCCTACCAAGGATAGAGCCGCATATTGAAGACGCTTTGCAAGGTGAACATCATTACATCGTACCATATACAATACACTTGGGGATACATACAAAGACATACATTTGCCTCACAAATACATCAAACATCATACAGAAGAGCAACATCCGACTACGGATGAAACACAAACGAAAAACTCAAATGACATCCACCCTGCTAGCCCTGGCTGCCGACCAGGAACCTAACCCCTGATCAAAGAAGTAGAAGAAGTAGAAGAAGAACTCCAAACAATCAAGCATCGCTCTCACGTCAGATCATCGCATTACCTGTACCTACAACTATTGTTGTAGTCATCTGTGAGCCACGAGGACTCAGCAATCCCATTTCCATGGGTATCAAGACTAAGAAAGCTTAATGGGTATGGAAAGGTTAAGTGGTGAGGTTGCAGCAAGCACTAAGCATAGTATGGTGGCTAACTTACGAGTACAAGAGTAAGGAGAGTAACTACGCATAACGGTCGCAAACTAGTAATGATCAAGAAGTGATCCTAAACTACTTACGAGTCAAACATAATCCCACCGTGTTCTCTTCCCGAACTTGCTCGAAAAGAGACAGTCACAGTCACACCCACAGTTGGTGTATTTTATTTCGGATCTGGTGTCAAGTTCTCTACAACCGGATATCATAAATTTCCAATATACCACATAACCGCGGACAAGCTTTCAAAAGATTAAACCCTGCAGGGGTGTCCCAACTTAGTCCATCACAAACTCTCACGATCCGCGAAGGAAAATCCTCCATTCCGGGACAACCCGATCAAGCTCGGAATCCCGGTTCACAAGATCTTCCGAAGGCTACAGTGATTTTTTGTGATAATATGTCCACCACCTATCTTGCGGCCAATCCGGTGCAACACAAGCGCACCAAACACATTGAACTGGATATTCACTTTGTGCGCGAGAAGGTTCGGTTGGGTCAGCTCCGTGTCCTTCACATACCGACTACCCAACAGTTCACCAATATTATGACTAAGGGGTTGCCAACTGCTGCATTCCAGGAGTTTCATTCCAGTCTTTGCATCGCCGACGCCGATGCTTCGACTGCGGGGGAGTGTTGAACGTGACATATCTGTACTTATCTCTGATTAATTTTCCTATGATCTCTAGCCTTGTATAGATTAACTACTAGAGATATTGTATGGTTAGTTGGCTTGTCACGCAAGACATCACCTGTATATATTGTAACAGACTCCGATGAATACAATTGAGTTGCATCCTATAGTCTTCTACACCAACTAATAAGCTCACCAACCTTCCCTCCCGTAAGCATGACACGCCTTAGCAAATATGTACGTAGCCTTGGTCATCTATCCCCTTACCTAGTATGTTGGCAGGATTGTGATAGCAGCCAAACAAACATGAACAGGGTCGTGCATCTAGAGAGAGAGAGAGAGAGAAGGCGATGAAAATTACAATGGGTTAAAGCAGTGCAATCTGTTGTGAATGGGAGGCATGTGTAAGCACCTCATCCGGCACAAGTAGAGTGGCCGTACAGAAAGCTCAACAGAATCGATTTCCTAAGACGGAAGGTAGCCTAAAGTTGCGGTGACTGCACAGGGACCACGGGACCAGCTGAATAGAGTAGTGCATATCAGATCAAAACTAGCACCAAGATAAAGGTGCATAGAGAATTAAAGGAAAAACAGAGGAAGTTCATTGTGTACAAAATGGATCAATGTTTGCCTCTCTACCTCCACAGCCCTGACCTCAAGTGCATACCGCATTAATCTCACACATAACATCGAATCCACGCAAATTTGGAGTCAAAGCCAAGGGCTTAGAACCCGAGAAAAAAGGTCATGAATGGAGAGTTTCACCTCGCTGCAGACCGCCGTATATGTCGTTGTGTTGTACATGAGGCTGAAGGGGGCGGCCATATGGCCGTGCTCTTGAGCAACAATAGGAGGATAAAGAGTGAGCATGGTCGGGGAGGCACTTGAGAGCGAGAAACTAAAAGCTGAAAACTGAACCGCCACTGCATATAGGCAGCTTTGGAGCTACTTCTCCATGCCCCCGCTATGTTTTTTTTGGCCGTGCAATCAGAAACACTATTTGGAACATTAGTTCTCTCTCTCATCTCATCTCAGGCACTGCTTCAGGGGTAATGTCAAAAATGAACTTGATTGGCAAGTTGACATGGCCATGCTAGCAACATTCCATGAAAAGACCAAAAATATCACTCTAAAAAACCAATAAGGTATAGTTACATACTATCTTGAACACAAAGTGACATGTATTTCATTTGGAGACAAAATTTGGACACAAAGCTGCAGCGTACCCCAAGTAGCATAGAACCATGGCTAGAGTATATTCGACCCAACATTGTGTTGCCACACAGCCAAACCTGTGAGTGACACCTTATTGGCCACCAACAATCACTAACCAATTCACTTGCTCGGCTATATCATTTAAAAGATAGCTCTCCTCTGTTTTCATTAGATGCAGAAACATCGATTTGAGGTACACCTTAATATTGAAAATTTCAATTGTACTAGTTAATATTTTTTGTTATGGGGTTAATGGATGGATAGTTAAAGCGCTCACGAACCTTGCAGATGTAGGCATGACCCGCCTTTATAAAGGATGCACTACCTCTGTTCATTCTGCCTATCTTATCAGGACAATACTAGCACCCAAACTAAGTTGAATGGAGTCGAGGCTCTCGAGAGAGTAAGAGCACATCACCTACGAAAATCTACGGTGTAGAAACAACTCAACTTCATACATTTCTGAGCAACTAGGAAATAGCGGCACAATATTGAAACGAGTAGAACAAACCATTAGAGAAGTTATGTTGCTAAGGTTAGTCGAGTAGAGAAAGGGAGTGTGTCGATAGGGGAGAGAGAGATAGAGAGTGTGGGTGTCGGCTCCCCACAATCTTGTCACCATAGATGCGGATTAGGAGGCTCCTTGACTCTTCAAAGACTAGTCAGCAAATCCTCAATTTTCCTATCATTCTATGTAAATTCCATTATAAAAAATAAGTTTATGATGATCAAGTATTCTGCAAAATTTATGATTATGAAGGGAGGATGGTACTGAAAAGTGGTCTCGGCATACTACAATAGTTGTGGTTGGGAAGAAATCCAAAAGGTAAAATGACATTTTCAAACACGTGGAGGAGCAATGCAACCTGCATTTCAAAACAAAATTCGTAAAGGTATGAAACAACAGATTTACATTTACACTAGAACACAGGGTTAGACGTTAAAAGACCTCAAAAACCTACATGTCAATAGTTGGAAATGAACACAAATAAAACCTCCAATTCAAGATGAGAAACCAGGTATGTATAATTGATACAAGTCTTCCCTTCAACCATTTCACCAAACACTGGCGAAACTCTTGAAGATTGGTGGCTTCGATCCAGTGCTTTGCTGGCCAATACTAACAAAAAAGGTTGTGACAAGCTCGTGATCTCGATTGCATGGATTCTTTGGAAACAGAGGAATGCTTGAGTGGTCGGTAATATGTATCAGTGGGTCTATGAAGTTACGTCACTCTCCCATATATTGGATTGGTTCCAGCGATAGAACTTAGCCAAGGAGGTGGGGAGTCAAATCTTAGAGAGTAATTAGTGTGCGCGTGCTCTAGCCTATTGACGGTAATAGGGTTGAGCTTCTTGTAAAAACCTTTTGCTTCCTTCTATAAAAGTATGTTACACCAATGGCGACGCTAAAAACAAGATGACATGACTGAAGACTCCAAACCCTCCATATCATATGACAAATGCTAACTACAAGTTTGAGCTAGCAAGCACCATGATGTTAAGATTTTCTGTTGTGCAAGATGGTACGTATGTTGATTTCAGCTTGGAGTTAATTGACATAGGGATAAGATTTACAAAGGAAAACAGAGGCTACAAAAAAAGGAATGCATTAGGCTATTATGTCAATGCAAACATGGATGGCATGTCATTTGCAACCTTGATGGCCACCTGCCACTGAAATCAAGGCTCAGGTACGAAGCAGGCTCTAGGACTTCGGTATAAAATTAATGGATGGATAGTTGATGTGCTCACCAACCTTCCTCTGCATAAGTATGATCGGCAATTATAAAGGACGCATTGTTCTCTGTAGTCTGTATTTTCTTTGTAGACTCGAACTATGTTATCAGGATAGTGCTAGTAGCCAAACAAACACGAACAAGGTCGAGGCTCCCAAGCGAGAGAGGCAGTGACAATTAACAATGAGTTGGATCAATGCAATCCTTTATGACATATGAATGGGAGGCGTATGGAAACACATCTTCTCGAAGTTGCATGTGCCTCGTAGCCAAGAAAGACGACTCTGTATTTGCAAGGAGGGAAGGCATGGGCAACACTAATGTACTCACGCAGGAGATCGCAGTATCAACCGAAACACCTCCATGACCAGCCACATGCAAATCAGTGTTTGGCCTCTCTTCCCCCTTAACTGCAACCCAAAAAGAGTAACAAAAGAATTAAAAAAACCTTCCTATTCCCGCTTCTTCTATTCAGGACATCATTCCCGTACTCTTTTTAAAGGAAAAAGGGGTTGTGTATCATATTCTTAATGCTTTCTAATTCTACCCAAATTCCTATATGAATTTTTTAGCAGTAAATTCCTCACCTCGGCAAGACCTAGGGTTCGTGTGCATTCGGAACCGGGACCTAGATTTTACAATACACGGGCTAAAGGGGAGAATACGGACCCCACAGACCAACGCATCATTGGTTGCTGGAATCGGGTGCTGCTCCTGAGCAACAGCGGGTGGAAGTGCGCAAGGTAGACAGAGAAGCGCGGTGGGTGTGCACGTGAAAGGAGAGCAGTGGAGATTGAGAGGGGCGCAAGAGGCGAGACTAACGGACCTAGATGGAAAGGGCCAGAAAGAAGGGCAGAAGCGAACCAGCGGAGGCCACAGAAAGTCACACAACACAAAAGCAGGCAGGCAATCAGCACAATTCTCTATTTTTTCCAAGTAATACAATCACAGCTCAGCATCAAAACTGAAGAAATAACTGTTGGAAATATGCCCTAGAGGCAATAATAAAATGGTTATTATTATATTTCCTTGTTCATGATAATTGTCTATTGTTCATGCTATAATTGTATTAACCGGAAACCGTAATACATGTGTGAATACATAGACCACAGCATGTCCCTAGTGAGCCTCTAGTTGACTAGCTCGTTGATCAATAGATGGTTTTGGTTTCCTGACCATGGACATTGGATGTCGTTGATAACGGGATCACATCATTAGGAAAATGATGTGATGGACAAGACCCAATCCTAAGCATAGCACAAGATCGTGTAGTTCATTTGCTAGAGCTTTTCTAATGTCAAGTATCATTTCCTTAGACCATGAGATTGTGCAACTCCCGGATACCGTAGGAATTCTTTGGGTGTATCAAATGTCACAACGTAACTGGGTGACTATAAAGGTGCACAACAGGTATCTCCGAAAGTGTCTGTTGGGTTGGCACGAATCGAGACTGGGATTTGTCACTCCGTGTGACGGAGAGGTATCTCTGGGCCCACTCGGTAATACATCATCATAATGAGCTCAATGTGACTAAGGAGTTAGTCACAGGATCATGTGTTACGGAACGAGTAAAGAGACTTGCCGGTAACGAGATTGAACAAAGTATAGGGATACCGACGATCGAATCTCGGGCAAGTAACATACCGATGGACAAAGGGAATTGTATACGGGATTAATTGGATCCCCGACATCGTGGTTCATCCGATGAGATCATCGTGGAACATGTGGGAGCCAATATGGGTATCCAGATCCCGCTATTGGTTATTGGCCGGAGAGGTGTCTCGGTCATGTCTGCATGGTTCCCGAACCCATAGGGTCTACACACTTAAGGTTCGGTGACGCTAGAGTTGTAATGGGAATTGTATGTGGTTACCAAAAGTTTTTCGGAGTCTCAGATGAGATCCCGGACATCACGAGGAATTCCGGAATGGTCCGGAAGTAAAGATTTATATATGGAAAGTCCTATTTTGGCCACCGAAAAATGTTCGGGATTTTTCGATACTGTACTGGGAAGGTTCTAGAAGGTTCCGGATTGGGGCCCACCTGCATGGGGGGACCCACATGAACGTGGGTAGTGGGGGCAAGGCCCCACACCCCTGGTCAAGGCGCACCAAGATTCCCCCTTAGAAGGAATAAGATCATATCCCAAAGGGATAAGATCAAGATCCCTAAAAAGGGGGGATAACAATCGATGGGGAAGGGAAAGGATGGGATTTCTTTCCTCCCACCTTTGCCAACGCCCCAATGGACTTGGAGGGCAAGAAACCAGCCCCCTCCACCCCTATATATAGTGGGGAGGTGCATGCGAGCTGCACCCTTGCCCCTAGCGCAGCCCTCCCCCCTCCTACTCCTCCTCCTCCGTAGTGCTTAGCGAAGCTCTGCCGGAGAACCACGAGCTCCACCGCCACCATGCCGTCGTGCTGCCGGAGCTCTCCCTCAACTTCTCCTCTCCCCTTGCTGGATCAAGAAGGAGGAGACGTCCCCGGTCTATACGTGTGTTGAACGCGGAGGCGCCGTCCGTTCGGCGCTTGAATCGGATCTTACGCGATTTGAATTGCCGCGAATATGACTCCATCAACCACGTTCTTGTAATGCTTCCGCTTAGCGATCTTCAAGGGTATGAAGATGCACTCCCTCTCACTTGTTGCTAGCATCTCCTAGATTGATCTTGGTGACACGTAGGAAATTTTTTGAATTATTACTACGTTCCCCAACAGTGGCATCATGAGCTAGGTCTATTCGTAGATTCTATGCACGAGTAGAACACAAGTAGTTGTGGGCGATGATTTGTTCAATTTGCTTACCGTTACTAGTCCTATCTTGATTCGGCGGCATTGTGGGATGAAGCGGCCCGGACCGACCTTACACGTACGCTTACGTGAGACAGGTTCCACCAACTGACATGCACTTGTTGCATAAGGTGGCTAGCAGGTGTCTGTCTCTCCCACTTTAGTCGGATCGGATTCGATGAAGAGGGTCCTTATGAAGGGTAAATAGCAATTGGCATATCACCGTTGTGGCTTTTGCGTAGGTAAGAAACGTTCTTGCTAGAAACCCATAGCAGCCACGTAAAACATGCAACAACAATTAGAGGACGTCTAACTTGTTTTTGCAGGGTATGCTATGTGATGTGTTATGGCCAAAAGGATGTGATGAATTATATATGTGATGTATGAGATTGATCATGTTCTTGTAATAGGAATCACGACTTGCATGTCGATGAGTATGACAACCGGCAGGAGCCATAGGAGTTGTCTTAATTTATTGTATGACCTGCGTGTCAATGAAAACGCCATGTAATTACTTTACTTTATTGCTAACCGTTAGCCATAGTAGTAGAAGTAATAGTTGGCGAGACAACTTCATGAAGACACGATGATGGAGATCATGGTGTCATGCCGGTGACGATGGTGATCATGCCGCGCCTCGAAGATGGAGATCAAAAGCGCAAGATGATATTGGCCATATCATGTCACTTTCTGATTTGCATGTGATGTTTATCATGTTTACATCTTATTTGCTTAGAACGACGGTAGCATAAATAAGATGATCCCTCACTAAAAATTTCAAGAAATGTGTTCCCCCTAAGTGTGCACCGTTGCGAAGGTTCATTGTTTCGAAGCACCACGTGATGATCGGGTGTGATAGATTCTAACATTCGCATACAACGGGTGTAAGCCAGATTTACACATGCAAAACACTTAGGTTGACTTGACGAGCCTAGCATGTACAGACATGGCCTCGGAACACGAGAGACCGAAAGGTCGAACATGAGTCGTATAGTAGATGCGATCAACATGGAGATGTTCATCGTTGATGACTAGTCCGTCTCACGTGATGATCGGACACGGCCTAGTCGATTCGGATCATGTATCACTTAGATGACTAGAGGGATGTCTATCTGAGTGGGAGTTCATTAAATAATTTGATCAGATGAACTTAATTATCATGAACTTAGTCTAAAATTGTCTTTACAATCTATCTTGTAGATCCAATGGCCCACGCTAATGTTGCCCTCAACTTCAACGCGTTCCTAGAGAAAACCAAGCTGAAAGACGATGGTAGCAACTATACGAACTGGGTCCATAACTTGAGGATCATCCTCATAGCTGCCAAGAAAGCATATGTCCTTGAAGCACCGCTAGGTGACGCAACCATTTTCCCAGCAACTCAAGACGTTATGAACGCCTGGCATTCGCGTAGTGATGATTACTCCCTGGTTCAGTGCGGCATGCTTTACAGCTTAGAGCCGGGGCTCCAAAAGCGTTTTGAGCAACACGGAGCATATGAGATGTTCCAAGAGCTGAAAATGGTTTTCCAAGCTCATGCCCGGGTCGAGAGATATGAAGTCTCCGACAAGTTCTACAGTTGTAAGATGGAGGAAAACAGCTCTGTCAGCGAGCATATACTCAAAATGTCTGGGTTGCACAACCGCTTGTCTCAGCTGGGAGTTAATCTTCCAGATGACTCGGTCATTGATAGGACCCTCCAGTCGCTTCCACCTAGCTACAAGAGCTTTGTGATGAACTACAATATGTAAGGGATGGAGAAGTCCATTCCTGAGTTATATTCAATGCTGAAATCAGCGGAGGTGGAGATCAAAAAGGAACATCAAGTGTTGATGGTGAATAAGACCACTAGTTTCAAGAAAGGCAAGGGTAAGAAGAACTTCAAGAAGGACGGCAAGGGAGTTGCCGTGCCCGGTAAGTCAGTTGCCGGGAAGAAGCCAAAGAATGGACCCAAGCCGGAGACTGAGTGCTTTTATTGCAAGGGAAATGGTCACTGGAAACGGAACTGCCCCAAGTACTTAGCGGATAAGAAGGCCGGCAATGCCAAAGGTATATATGATATACATGTTATTGATGTGTACCTTACCAGCGCTCGTAGTAGCTCCTGGGTATTTGATACCGGTGCGGTTGCTCACATTTGTAACTCAAAACAGGAGCTGCGGAATAAGCGGAGACTGGCGAAGGACAAGGTGACGATGCGCGTCGGGAATGGTTCCAAGGTCGATGTGATCGCCGTCGGCACGCTACCTCTACATTTACCTTCGGGATTAGTTTTAAACCTCAATAATTGTTATTTAGTGCCAGCTTTGAGCATGAACATTGTATCTGGATCTCATTTAATGCGAGATGGCTACTCATTTAAATCCGAGAATAATGGTTGTTCTATTTATATGAGAGATATGTTTTATGGTCATGCCCCGCTGGTCAATGGTTTATTTTTATTGAATCTCGAACGTGATGTTACACATATTCATAGTGTGAATGCCAAAAGATGTAAGGTTGATAATGATAGTCCCACATACTTGCGGCACTGCCGCCTTTGTCACATTGGTGTCAAACGCATGAAGAAACTCCATGCAGATGGACTTTTGGAGTCTCTTGATTATGAATCATTTGACACATGCGAACCATGCCTCATGGGCAAAATGACCAAGACTCCATTCTCCGGAACAATGGAGCGAGCAACCAACTTGTTGGAAATAATACATACTGATGTATGTGGTCCAATGAGCGTTGAGGCTCGCGGTGGCTATCGTTATGTTCTCACCCTCACTGATGACTTAAGTAGATATGGGTATGTCTACTTAATGAAACACAAGTCTGAGACCTTTGAAAAGTTCAAGGAATTTCAGAGCGAGGTAGAGAATCAACGTGACAGGAAAATAAAGTTCTTACGATCAGATCATGGAGGAGAATACTTGAGTCACGAGTTTGGCACGCACTTAAGGAAATGTGGAATTGTTTCACAACTCACGCCGCCTGGAGCACCTCAGCGTAATGGTGTGTCTGAACGTCGTAATCGCACTCTATTGGATATGGTGCGATCTATGATGTCTCTTACCGATCTACCGCTATCATTTTGGGGTTATGCTTTAGAGACTGCCGCATTCACTTTAAATAGGGCACCGTCTGAATCCGTTGAGACGACACCGTATGAATTATGGTTTGGGAAGAAACCTAAGCTGTCGTTTCTGAAAGTTTGGGGATGCGATGCTTATGTCAAGAAACTTCAACCTGAAAAGCTCGAACCCAAATCGGAAAAATGCGTCTTCATAGGATACCCTAAGGAAACTATTGGGTATACCTTCTACCTCAGATCCGAAGGCAAGATCTTTGTTGCCAAGAATGGATCCTTTCTGGAGAAAGAGTTTCTCTCGAAAGAAGTAAGTGGGAGGAAAGTAGAACTTGACTAGGTACCCCCTCTTGAACCGGAGAGTAGCGCAGCTCAGGAAGATGTTTCTGTGGTGCCTGCACCGACTAGAGAGGAAGTTAATGATGATGATCATGAAACTTCGGGTCAAGTTGCTACTGAACTTCGTAGGTCCACGAGGACACGTTCTGCACCAGAGTGGTACGGCAACCCTGTCCTGGAAATCATGTTGTTAGACAACGGTGAACCTTCAAACTATGAAGAAGCGATGGCGGGCCCAGATTCCAACAAATGGCTTGAAGCCATGAAATCCGAGATAGGATCCATGTATGAAAACAAAGTATGGACTTTGTCGGACTTGCCCGATGATTGGCAAGCCATAGAGAATAAGTGGATCTTTAAGAAGAAGACTGACGCGGATGGTAATGTGACCGTCTATAAGGCTCGGCTTGTCGCTAAGGGTTATCGACAAGTTCAAGGGGTTGACTACGATGAGACCTTCTCACCCGTAGTGAAGCTGAAATCCGTCCGAATCATGTTAGCAATTGCCGCATTCTATGATTATGAGATCTGGCAAATGGACGTCAAAATGGCATTCCTTAACGGTTTCCTTAAGGAAGAATTGTATATGATGCAGCCGGAAGGTTTTGTCGATCCTAAGAATGCTGACAAAGTATGCAAGCTCCAGCGCTCCATCTATGGGCTGGTGCAAGCATCTCGGAATTGGAACATTCGCTTTGATGAAATGATCAAAGCGTTTGGGTTTATACAGACTTATGGAGAAGCCTGTATTTACAAGAAAGTGAGTGGGAGCTCTGTAGCATTTCTCATATTATATGTGGATGACATACTGTTGATGGGAAATGATATAGAACTTTTGGAAAGCATAAAGGCCTACTTGAATAAGTGTTTTTCAATGAAGGACCTCGGAGAAACTGCTTACATATTAGGCATCAAGATCTATAGAGATAGATCGAGACGCCGCATTGGTCTTTCACAAAGCACATACCTTGACAAGATATTGAAGAAGTTCAATATGGATCAGTCCAAGAAGGGGTTCTTGCCTATATTGCAAGGTGTGAAACTGAGCGCAGCTCAACGCCCGACCTCGGCAGAAGAAAGAGAAAAGATGAGTGTCATCCCCTATGCCTCAGCCATAGGCTCTATTATGTATGCCATGCTGTGTACCAGACCTGATGTGAACCTTGCCATAAGTTTGGTAGGGAGGTACCAAAGTGATCCCGGAATGGAACACTAGACAGCGGTCAAGAATATCCTGAAGTACCTAAAAAGGACTAAGGATATGTTTCTCGTTTATGGAGGTGCCGAAGAGCTCGTCGTAAAGGGTTACGTCGATGCTAGCTTTGACACAGATCTGGATGACTCCAAGTCACAAACCGGATACGTGTACATTTTGAATGGTGGGGCAGTCAGCTGGTGCAGTTGCAAGCAAAGCGTCGTGGCGGGATCTACATGTGAAGCGGAGTTAATAGCTGCTTCGGAAGCAGCTCAGGAAGGAGTCTGGATGAAGGAGTTTATCATCGACCTAGGAGTGATTCCCAATGCATCGGGCCCGATGACTCTCTTCTGTGACAACACTGGAGCTATTGCCATTGCCAAGGAGCCCAGGTTTCACAGGAAGACCAAGCACATCAAGCGCCGCTTCAACTCCATTCGTGAATATATATTCAAGATGAAGACATAGATATTTGTAAAGTACATACGGATCTGAATGTCGCAGATCCGTTGACTAAACCTCTTCCACGAGCAAAACATGATCAGCACCAGAACTCTATGGGTGTTCGATTCATCACAATGTAACTAGATTATTGACTCTAGTGCAAGTGGGAGATTGTTGGAAATATGCCCTAGAGGCAATAATAAAATGGTTATTATTATATTTCCTTGTTCATGATAATTGTCTATTGTTCATGCTATAATTGTATTAACCGGAAACCGTAATACATGTGTGAATACATAGACCACAGCATGTCCCTAGTGAGCCTCTAGTTGACTAGCTCGTTGATCAATAGATGGCTGTGGTTTCCTGACCATGGACATTGGATGTCGTTCATAACGGGATCACATCATTAGGAGATGATGTGATGGACAAGACCCAATCCTAAGCATAGTACAAGATCGTGTATTTCGTTTGCTAGAGCTTTTCTAATGTCAAGTATCATTTCCTTAGACCATGAGATTGTGCAACTCCCGGATACCGTAGGAATGCTTTGGGTGTATCAAATGTCACAACGTAACTGGGTGACTATAAAGGTGCACTACAGGTATCTTCGAAAGTGTCTGTTGGGTTGGCACGAATCGAGACTGGGATTTGTCACTCCGTGTGACGGAGAGGTATCTCTGGGCCCACTCGGTAATACATCATCATAATGAGCTCAATGTGACTAAGGAGTTAGTCACGGGATCATGTGTTACGGAACGAGTAAAGAGACTTGCCGGTAACGAGATTGAACAAGGTATAGGGATACCGATGATCGAATCTCGGGCAAGTAACATACCGATGGACAAAGAGAATTGTATACGGGATTAATTGGATCCCCGACATTGTGGTTCATCCGATGAGATCATCGTGGAACATGTGGGAGCCAATATGGGTATCCAGATCCCGCTATTGGTTATTGGCCGGAGAGGTGTCTCGGTCATGTCTGCATGGATCCCGAACCCGTAGGGTCTACACACTTAAGGTTCGGTGACGCTAGAGTTGTAATGGGAATTGTATGTGGTTACCGAAAGTTGTTCGAAGTCTCGGATGAGATCCCGGACGTCACGAGGAGTTCCGGAATGGTCCGGAGGTAAAGATTTATATATGGGAAGTCCTATTTTGGCCACCAAAAAATGTTCGGGATTTTTCGGTATTGTACCGGGAAGGTTCTAGAAGGTTCCGGAGTGGGGCCCACCTGCATGGGGGGACCCACATGAACGTGGGTAGTGGGGGCAAGGCCCCACACCCCTGGTCAAGGCGCACCAAGATCCCCCCTTAGAAGGAATAAGATCATATTCCGAAGGGATAAGATCAAGATCCCTAAAAAGGGGATAACAATCGGGGCCAGTTCTTTTGGGTGATTCTCCGAGAATCACCCCCCTCCCCAGCTTCCCCCATAATCGCCACTTCATATATTTTTTACAATCCCAACTAATTAAGGTCTAATTAGCTAGGATTGTAAAAAATATATGGAGTGACGATTCTGGGAGAAGCTGGGGAGGGGGGTGATTCTGGGAGAATCGTCGAAAAGAACTGGCCCTCGGTGGGGAAGGGAAAGGATGGGATTTCTTTCCTCCCACCTTTGCCAACGCCCCAACGGACTTGGAGGGCAAGAAACCAGCCCCCTCCACCCCTATATATAGTGGGGAGATGCATGGGAGCTGCACCCTTGCCCCTGGCGCAGCCCTCCCCCCTCCTACTCCTCCTCCTCCGTAGTGCTTAGCGAAGCTCTGCCGGAGAACCACGAGCTCCACCGCCACCACGCTGTCGTGCTGCCGGAGCTCTCCCTCAACTTCTCCTCTCCCCTTGCTGGATCAAGGAGGAGACGTCCCCGGACTGTACGTGTGTTGAACGCGGAGGCGCCGTCCGTTCGGCGTTTGAATCGGATCTTCCGCGATTTGAATCGCCGCGAGTACGACTCCATCAACCGCGTTCTTGTAACGCTTCAGCTTAGCGATCTTCAAGGGTATGAAGATGCACTCCCTCTCACTTGTTGCTATCATCTCCTTGATTGATCTTGGTGACACGTAGGAAAATTTTTGAATTATTATTACGTTCCCCAACAATAACAACGAATTTGCACAAACCCGTTGGACCAAAACACTGCCTAGCCAAAAATTTGGTTGAAATTTTGTGACCCGTTAAGTTAGAACGTTGGTAGAAACACGAAATAGGGTGGACAAAAAGGTATTATTATGACAAAAACTTGGCAACTATCCATTCATAAATCCATGTTTTGGTCATAGCATAGAACTTTGGTCAAGATCCAAACATATCCCAGGACTCTTTGAAGGTGTTCTCTTGTCAGCGACAGCAAATCCTAGCCAGCAAAGCTGCGACGGACTCCGGCCTTATCACAACATGAATGAGCCCACTTGTTTTGATCCATGTGGCCAAACAAACAGGAAATTCGTCTCAAAATCTCACACTGGCTGTAGTCTGGAATAAAATTCAAAAGCCAGCTAGAACGACATATTGTCTCAAAACAGAGTGACATGCAGTTGTAGCAAAATTTGGCACAGCCGAATCAGATTTTCCCCATAAAGAGCAAGCAGTTTGTGATCATCAGATGTTTAAAACGCCTACGAAACCTACATCCCAGTGCTAGTTTCAACAGAGACAGAACCTCCAATCCCACAACTGCAACATTCAAGATGGCATACCAAAAGACTGCTTTGCTATCCAAGACCCTATTATCAGGACACAATTCCACCTTTGGGCACCTACCTAGCTAGTCAACTCCATGATGGCGCTGACGATGTCACCGCCCGCAGCCTTGAGTGCCTTCACGGCCCTGGATCTCGGCACGGAGGCCTGCGTCATCACGAGCTCAACGTCCTTCTTGTCAACACCAGTCTCATCAACCTCCTCCTCGTCATGGGCTGCTGCCACGGACGGCTTGCCCTTCAAGATGACGCTGCTCGGGCTCGGCACCTTGAACTGCTCCGCCGCTTGTGAATGCACCTGAGTGCTCAGGTCCTCAATCTTGGCCTCCCCGAACATGACGTAGGTATCTGAGTTTGAGCTCTTGAAGACATCTGGCTTGGAGAGGACAAACATAACCTGCAATTGTGTGGAGAAGTTAAGAAAATGCAACAACCAACAGCATATATTTCTGCTACAGGGAACAATGGCATGAAGTGGCAAAGATGCTCACGGTCTTGTTCTTCTTGATAGTTACACGGCTCACACCAGTAATGGCCTTCATGCCAAGCTTCTCCATGGCTTTCCTGCTCTTCTTCTCACTCCTACTCTGCCTAGATCTTCCACTAGCATCAACTCCTAGACCCAGAAAGCACAGACGCGTAATGTCAGATTTTCAACATTTTGCACAAGACCAGAACTCTACAACTTAAGACATAGTTCACTTCATGGATTATTATCTGTAATCATTGGAAATGGCAAGTGTAACATTCATATAACAGTACAACAAACAACTTTTCTCAAACAAGACTGAACAGAAACTGTGACAGCGATCAAGTCTTCTTGGTACACATTATCAATTTTTGAATTTTGAACAAGATATCCCTCTTAGGGTAAGGTACAAAGGATTAGCTACTCGCATAATGGTTAATGGAAATTCCAGCATCATTTCATACTAAATGCATTGAAATGGATCACCTACCAAGATTACACTTGCAAAAGCAAGATTTTACATTCACGATTTGCTCCTACCAAACTAAATGCTATAGCTGAACATTCATGTACATGTTAATCCAGGTTGAAATTGATACAAGGTGCCACCTCAGTACAGAACTAAATAATTTAGGAATAAGTGAATATGATACGGTTCCAAAGAATTGAGAATATAAACCACAAAGGCATAGTGATAGTACAGAAAGAACAGAATATTAGAGAGTACAAACTGGTCAATGTCTAATCTTCAAATAAAGAACAGGTCAAAGTGAACCAAAATAGGTAAGTACAGAGTTTGTATCATTGAGGAACAGATCAGAAACAATTTCTGTATTATGGAAATGCCAAAATTTAGCCCAATAGAAACAAATAATCCATTGATTCAGGAGTTGAATAAGCAACGTTTAGTTTCAAATTTGGGTATAGGCAATAACTTCAGATGTTTAAATTTATATTAGAAATTAGAAGGCAGCATTACAATAAGAAATGGGCTTATCTTTAACTAAGTAGCTACTTGAACTGAATAGAAGGAACTGCAGAATTTCATCATACCCGCTACGTCATCGTCATCTTTTTCATCCTCATCCTCATCATCGTCCTCATCGTCGTCATCATCATCCTCAAGGATAGGCTCATCTCCCTGAGAGTGTACATTACAAATATCATATTACTTGAACGTCAAAGTATTAAACACTAAGCAGCAGTCCCTCAGAACAGAGGATATGCAGATGGGGGGAAGCAGAGTTACCCATGTTCGGTCAGAAATGAAAAAATAGTAAACGGTCTACCCTACCCACAGTATTATCTTTCCAGCATGAAGATGTGAGTACATACTAAGTAGCATCAGCACAAGATAAACAGAAATGAACTCCAAAAGCAAAAGAGGAAGAGTATGTACATTACAAGGAACTGTTGTCTGCACTGACAACAGAAGCTATGGTCACAAATTCATATTGTTGGTACAGGAAATATGCCAGATATCCTATAAGCATGCACAATTACACACATGATACTTAGATCACAACTGATTTCCAAAGCTAATTAACAAACAAAGTCACATTTCCACTGTAGCAATCGCCAAAGGTGACTGATTTATCTATGCTGGCTTAAAATTGCTTTCAGAATTGTATCCATAAGCCAAATCAGTAGCATTCCAGTTTGCAGCACCACAGATGTCTCAGAAAGGGAACCACAAACTGTACATAACAAGGGCAACTGACAAACAAGTTACAAACCACAAGGCCTAAAACAACAAAGACCAAAGGATATATACTACTAGCATTACCAACCTCCTCTGAAATTAAACTCGTAGACGCACAAGTAAGCACGATTTCGCACAAGAATAGTAAAAAATACCACGCCTTGAGCTACCTCGGCGGAGGTTCATGGAGGCCAGGCCTCGCCTGCTTCTCCGTGAAAAATAATAGACAGACACAAAAGTACCCTCAGGCTGACCACGACACAGTTGTCCGACCAAAGCTGTGCGACCTAGGCAAAATCGGCGGACGAGATCTAGCGCCCTAGCGCCACCACCGCAACGGGACGCGCCGATCCAGGGCCCGAGCAAGCATGGGAGGCGAAGATTTTTGCTCGACACGGCACCAAATCGGAGAGGGGGAGGGGTCGGAATGGAGGGAGGATCACCTCGATGTTGTGCCCCTCGAGCTGGGCGCGGAGCAGCTCCGCCTGCAGCTCGGCGGCGGTCATGGTGGCGGGGCGCGCGGGTAAAACCTTGACGGAGGGGAAAGTAAAACCCTAGCCTAGCTAGGAGGGATTTGGGAGATGGAGAGGGGAAAAGGCGAAGAGACTGCGACGGGAGGAGGAAGACAAGAGAAGAGACCGGCTTGGTGCCCTCAGGTGGTCTTCGGTGGGCGTAGACTGGGCCAAGACCGTGCAGTTTGGGCCATGGGATCTATGGGTCCAACCCGTTTCCTAAGCACATCTTTGCAATGTAGCCCAATGCGAGCCCAACTGTGCTCGCCTCAAAAACAAAAACGGTTTTCGGAATGAGAGCCACGGTTTTACTTCCGCGAGAGGCACGGCCGTGCTTCTCGGAAACGGTTTTCGGAAAAGAAAAAAATGTGCTCCCGTTTCGTTTTTTTGTGAAAAATAAAGTTCGTCAAAACCTACCAACATGTTATCTAGTTTTGAAGATCTCAGCGTGAGGAATCCAACGGTGAAAATGGTTCGAGATTTGGACGCACGGTTTATGAGATAGAATGTTTTGAAGCAAATGGATCTACGAAAAAAGAGAAAACTCACAGGTTGCGACAAGTGGCACATGCAGTGCGCCAATTGTCCCGCCCTGGAAAGGTGAGAGTGATCTTTAGAAGGAGTACTCCATAATTGATGATTTCGCCTCCAAGGAGTAGGTATTAGGCCAAATCTCTATTCACTGCATTCTATGATAAACTGTCGAGCTTTCGCATAGGTGGGACGCCGAGTGAACGGGGATAGGCCGGCCCATTATTGCGGCGACAAGGATCATTTTTTGGGAACCTTCTGCAAGGTCCCCTGTTCGTTTATACCTATTTTGCGAACCTCCCAGAAGGTTCCTAACCTATTTTTTTTCTGGTTTTTAATTTTGTCTTTTCTTTTTTGTCATTTTATCTTTTTTTCATTTTTCAAAAATGTTCAAGAATTCAATATCTATTGTTCAAATTTTCAAAATTTGTACACATTTCCAAAAAAAAATTGTCTGAAAATTTCAAAACATGCTCTGTTCCGAAATTTGTTCGTAAAATTAAAAAATGTTCGCATTTTAGAAAAATGTTCGGGTATTTCACGTAAGGTTCCCGTTTTACAAATATGTTCATAATTCAAAAGGTGTTTGCATTTTTTAAATGTTCGGTGCTTTCAAAAAATGTTCTTATTTTCTCAAAAATTGTTCTATGTTTTAAAAAATGCTGTTTTTTTTCAAATTTGTTCATAGACACAAAAATTGTTTGCGTATTCCAAATATGTTTATGTTTTTCAAAAATTCTTCATAAATTAATTGTTTTTTCCAGTTTTCAAATATATTCATAAATTATAAAAGTGTTTGAGTTTTAAAAAATACGTTGCCATTCTCAAAAATTGTTCAGAAGATTGTTCCCGTGGAAATTATAAAAGTTCCCATTTTCAAAAAAATCATAGATTCAAAGATTGTTCGTGTTTTCCAAAAAAAAATATTTCCCAAAAAAATTCAGTAATTCAGAAAAAAAATCCATTTTAAATATATGTTCATAAATACAAAAGATGTTTAAGTTTTCGAAAACTATTCTTGTTTTTGAAAATTGTTCAGAAATTAAAACAATGTTCCTGTTTTTTTAAAAATGTTTGCACTTTTTAAAAAAGTTCAACATTTTGCTCGTGTTGTTTAGAAAACGTTCTTATTTTCAAGAAATTTTTTTCTTTGAAAAAATTATTCAGACTTTTCCAAGAGCTGTCCAAAATTTCAACAGTGTTCGTATCTGCCAGGGAATATAGTTCTCAAACTTTCGTGTTGTGTATTTGTCGCTTACAGCTGTCAGGTCAACTAGTTATCTCTGCACGCATATACTCATCTGGTCTAGAGTTCGTATCATGTTGGAGGAACGCCTTTTTGGACTTTACACCGCACAAGTACAGGTCGTGGTGGCCGACCTTGTCGAGGGTTCTGCGTGTGTGTCAGCGCCCTATTTGCCACAAAATGCAACATATATGAGCTCCCATTATTAGGCATGCCCAGTAGCCACCAAAGCTGGGCAAACGGGCCGGGCCAACCAGGCCACACCGTGAGCACGCCCGCATGGCCCGCCATGGCCAGGCACAGCACGCAGCAAGCCTTGAGCCGTGCCTGCGCTTGGAGGCTGGGCACGCGGGCCGGCAGGGCACTCGAGCCGGCCTGGCACGCCCCGTTTATTTACTTTTTATTTTTTAAGACTTTTTTATGTGTGTTCTAAAATACAGTCCAATAGGCCTAAGAAACAGCACAACAGGCTGCAAGATGTGCAGTCTAGCGTGCTAAACATGCCATGGGCTGGCCCGCTTAGTAGCTAGGTCGTGCCTGGACTGGAGGACACAAGACACGGGCCGGAATGACATGACCCGGCTAATAATTGTGCCACGGCGAGCCGTGCAATGCCAGACCCGATTAGGGCGGGCCTGGTCGTGCCGGCAAGTATGGCCAGCTCTGGTAGCCACGGCTTATGTGTTGACGTCATATTACTTTTGTTTTTCTTTTTTCTTCCTTTTTTATTCATATTTTTAATTTACTTTTCTTTATTTTATTTAAATTTCCAATTATTCTAAATGTATATACGATTTTTTTTACATAAATTTAAAAAAATATTAATCTTGTATTTGGAAAATGTTAAACGTGCATATAAAAATGTTTTTCATGTATAAGAAAGATGTACAACTGTGAATAAAAAAATGTAGAAAATGTTAACCATGTGTATGAAAAAAAAAATGTGTACGAAAAATGTTTATACATTGTAAAATATAAGTTCATGTAATTAAAGCAATGTTTCGTACATTAAAAAATTGTAGGTTAGATTTACAAAAATGTTCAGAAGTTTCTTTCCTTTATATTTACAAAGATGTTCATAAGTTTCTTTTTTCCCACAAAACGGAAACTTGCTAACATTTTTGAAGATGTAACGTTCGCAAGTTTCAAAAATGTGTTCAGGAAATTTTTCAAAAAAATGTGTGTACAATGTAAAAAGAGAAATTTGCATAGTTCAGAAAAATTGTTTTTATCAATAAAAATGTTCAAACCTGTATTTGAAAAATAACAGGTATTTGAAAAAAATGTTCAAAACATATATTTTTAAAAATGAAAAAAATGATTTTTAGACGTATATGAAAAATATACTACGTGTATGAGAAAATGGACATCAACACGTGACGAAAGTTACTACCAGTGAAGCGAACTCGTCCACGGACTTATCGTCGTCCATGACCAAGGTCTCATAGTTTCTTAGGAAAGTTTGGAGATTCACTTGTTTGACGCGGGTGTGCCCCTCAAACATGAGCTTCAAAGTATCCCACGCCCCTTTCGTCATTACTTTGGGCGATCAGGTGCTGAAGCGCATCTATCCTAGGTCCTAGCTAGCCCATGGATATCGTCTAGTGGTGAGAAGTCGTCGTTGGCCGCGTGGAAGGAGGAGGAAGGAAGAAGGACGAAGGGTAGAGAAGGAAGAAGAAGAGGGAGAGAGGCTTCCATGTGGGGTCTATCTCATTTGTGAAATTAAGTTCAGAGGATCGGCTAGGAGCCATTTTTTTTAGCGGTGCAAATATATATGGAGATAAAAGGACATGGGCCAAAATTATAAGAGATTTGTTAGAGATGCTCTTGTGTCGCGGCTGTGTTCTCAGCCAGGAGATGGTGCTGGCTAACCCTGAAAAAATCGGATGGGCTTTGAGGGGGGATTTTTTTTTTTAGTTGCAGGATTTTGTTCATGCGAGTATACGTTTAGATCTACCCCATTGTGACGCTGACGCGTACCAGTGGATCGCATGCATCCAGGACGACCTTTGATTCATGTCTGGACCTGGGCGCAGTCGTGCCTGGACGGACGTGCTACTAATACGATCTCGCCGACAGCTCCATAAATGAAACGACTGTGATCGAGCGAGCCCAACAAAAAATCATTGGTGCTGGAGTACGGGGCATCCCCATCGCACGCACGGCGCTCATCATTACTGCATTAACTAATCCCAGCCTTAATGAGACGCCATAACAACAAAATTAACGAGAGACGTTCCAACGTCACAAGGCCACTATACTCAAGTGAGGCACAGTATGGCGCAACCACTTGAACTTGCAAGTACGACTGCAGACCTACCCAAACACGCGCGTGCGTCCCGATCTTCTAGAGAGAGAGCCGGAGCAGAGCGGTCAGGTCGGCGGCTGGTGGGTCGCGCCCGCTCTGCTGCATGGTCCGACCGACGGCGACGGCGGGCGCGACCGTGGCGATGGATGGCGTCTCCCCTCGTCAATCCCGACAGCGAGTTCCCAACCCCGATCCAGCGACCGCCAACGACCCGACTCCCGTGCAGCGCTTCTCCCCGACCCACCTGCTGACTGGTGATCCAGCGACCACCAACGACCCGACCACCAGCGACCACCAACAGCCTTCAGAAAATGAAAACTGTCAACCCCTACAATTAAGTTTTCCAAAAAAAAATGCCACCCCCCACAACTAAAACTGCCATCTAAATCGTCCGCAAATGTCATCCCTCCAGATGAACGTTCGCCAGCTACTAGGGTTCATTATTTTATTATTTATTTTTTTCTTGACTGTGACACGTAGTCGGCGAGCGGGTTGGTCCTCGGTAGAAGCACTAAACCACACGAGGCCACTGGCTCGGTTTTGGATTAGGCTAGCCATAGTGGGAGTAGCTAGTAACATAACGCTTCCCAAGACAAATATACTTATGTGACAAGGAGTTAATGAGGAGAGAGGTGTTTGTGGTAACATACGTAATATAACACACCCCAATGCAATACGGGTCTACAACCTAATAAATGAAGCCTTGTAGTATAACAGTGCATTTATGTTACTACCCACTATGAAGATAATAACATATTCATGTTCCTAGTCTAAGTTACTTCTCACTATGAAGAATGTCTTGATTGCGCTGGCATGTGAAGGGTCGACTCATGGGGACGCAACAATAAAGATCTTCGTAATGCAAAGTGAATAGCTCTACGTTTATACAATAATTGTTTTTTATAGAAACAAGTGTATTAGCTTTTGCATGCAATCTCAATATATAAGAGCATCTCCACTCGCGCCCCCAACAGGTCCCCCAGGGCAGGTTTTTTCGCGCCGGCGCCGAAAAAAACCCCAGTCGTGCCCCCAGGACGACGAAATCCGTCGGCTCGGCCCATTTTTTGGCCCGGCGATCCCAGGCCGAACCCAGCTCACTGGGGGGCGCTTGGGGGCTCCGGCGGAAGGAAAACCCACGCCTGGGCCACCACTGTCAGGCGAAAAAGTATCTTCCGTTTCCAGATTCGCCCCCCCCCCCGGCGCGCATGCCCTTCCGCCGTCGTGCCGATCCCGGCGCCGCCTAGCCACCCACCGCCGCTACCGGCAACCTGAACTGCCTTCCTTAATATGCGTCAGGAGATCCGAGACCCACTTGTGCATCAACAACTGCAGCAGGATCTGGTGGAGCACCTATGGAGGCTCAAGGGCAACGCCTAGCTCGACGTGTGATGAAATATGCGTTTTTATTTGTTGAACTATTTGATTTGTATTGATTTTCTGTGATGAACTATGTGACAAAAATTAGCTTCCGTTGAATTTGTGTCGAAGCACACCGAATATGGCCCGATTTGCGCCTAAAGTGGGCCAATTTACGCCAAAAGTGGACCGAAATCGGCGGCTGGGGGGCGACCTTGGGGGACGGCTGGGAACCCGAGCCTCCCACACCAATTTTTCCGCCGGCACACCCTTAGACGACGCTATTTCAAGTCTCTGGAGGGCCGAACGGCTAGAGATGCTCTAAGGCGCATGCAGACGACTTCCTGTCTAAAGCAGCTAAAGACACGCTAGGATCGCTAATTTCAGAGCGTGGTCAAAGGAGATCGTGCATGCGTACCTCTTTCTTTCGTTTTTTAGTGGTGGATGCCTCCCTCTCTGCAACATGTACGATGGTTCAATTAACTATCAACGTGCGCTAATTTTTCGTGCTGAAAACTAATACGTCCAACAATATAATGCTCAGAATGAGCATTTTCAAGATGCACTAACAAATCTAGGGAGGTAAAAGTTGGTTTCTATCATGGCCGTTGATCTTAGAGCATCTACAGCCAAACTTTGCAAATCCGGTCCCTCAAACACCTGACCGGGCAACCCTCAAATCCTGTCGTCCACATCCGTGTATCTCATATCCGGTCCCTCATATTCATACTAGCATGCAATGTAGAAAAAAAGAACGTAGATCATCACACAAACATAGAATCGGACAGGGCAATGCACATTCCAATCACCAGAAGATCACCAACGGATGTCCAAAAGATCGCCAAAGTCCACATAATTCACATAAACGACGGACAAATTTAAACTACATTACTAAAAACTAGAAGCTGAAGACGGAGACGGCGGAGATTCACCACTTCCTCGCTGGCCCTTTGCCCTTCCGATCGCCGGCGCAGCTGTAGGCGTCGGCAGCTGGTGGCGGATCGTCCGATTCGTCGTCGTCGGAGTCGGAGAGGATAACGAGCCCTTTTAGCCGCCGGACCTCCCTGTCCTGTTGCCGCTTTAGCTTCGCGAGCCGAGCCGCCTCCGCCGCCTCATGCTCAGATTGCTCAATGGCTATCCGGAGCGCCTTGGCGTTCTTCCGGCGGAGCCGCCGCGCGTCCGTCTCCACGGTTGTAAGCGACCGGCGGTAAACCCATTCGAGGAGCTGCGCATCGTCCTCGTCGGGCTCCGCCTGCATCCCGCGGTGCGGCGCATGGATTGCTCCGCCTCCCTCCTCTCCCTTTCCCACTGCCGCTCGCGGCGGGCGGCGCGCGCCACTGATTTCGGCGTGCGCGTCCGGGCCGGCGGGGCGGGCACAAGCACCCACCGCTGCCCACGTGGGGGAGCAGTAGTCGGCGGGAGCAAGGGACGGCGTAGGGGAGGCGCGGATTGCGCAGGCCGCCTGCCGGAGGTGCGCCCCGGCCGGGAGGGGCCAGCACCGGCGTTCGACCTGTGCCGACAGGGAAGCTGCGGCTGCGGCGAGGCTGGAGATACGGAGCTGCCCCTTGTCTCCACCTTGGACTGCTTGAAGGCGATGCGGAGGGCAAGCTCATAGTCCGGATCCAGCTCGGAGTCGAGGCGGCTGCCAGAGCTCGACATTGCGCCGGATTCGATCGGAATCGCTGCGGGAAGAGGAGAGGATGGAGCGAGAGAGGAGAGTGAGTGAGCTAGGGTTTCAGAGCGATGAGCCCGATGGGGTTTTTTGTGGGACATCCGTGGGGTTAGTGGTGGGTCGGTCTTGTCAGGCGGACGCGCCCGGGCGTGCCCTGGCCACCCCATATTTGGGCTGGATATGAGGGGTGTCGGTCAGCTCGGGCGTTTGAGGCCCGTTTGAGGCGTCCGTCTGGGTCAAAAAACCGTGTCCGGTTAGTGATCGGGCGGGCAGCCCGGGCATTTGAGACCGGTTTGAGGCGCCCGGCTGTGGATGCTCTTAGACTATTCATTTTGGATACCGGAAATACTACTGGCTATTTCCTGTTGATACATATACATCATAACAACAAATCAGAAATGTCAGTGAAGATTTATTTATTCTTTCAAATTGTAATCATACATGCTATTTGCAAAACATAGTTCGTTGCTGCACCTAGTTCAATGTCACCCTCTACTTCAATTTGCTTCTTATCTCAACTAGGTTCATTGTACATCTTCTCTTTAAATGTCTACTTAATCCGCCGCCATCTCATAGAGTACTATAGAATAACTTTTATGAACCAACCTATTCCCCCTTCTCCTATAGGAGCGGCTAGGGAGAAGCTTCATCCCCTCTAGGCTCCACCGACGAGCCCATGGACTCACCTCCCCTCTATCCGTTGATCCAACGGCTGGCGGCAGGGAGGGGAGTCCCAGTAAATCGGCAAGGCTAGTAGTTTATGTCAAGTTTTATAAGTCCTCGCAAGGGCGGCATTGTGGTGGTTATCTTTGAGTTGGTCTTCCAAGATCTGGTTTTCTGCGAGTTATTCTGTCGGAATGGACTTGACGGAGCTCCCGTGCATCTTCTTCATCATTTACTTGTTTTGATCCATGTGAAAAACAAACTTGAATATCCTCTCACAATTGTTGTAGTTGGGAATAACATTAAAAAGTTGGCAAGGATGACATATGTATTGTATCAAACATGATGACGTGCATTTGAGAGCAAAATTGGCATGATTGATTCAGTTTTTTTTCACATAAGAGCATGCAGCTTGCTGATCCTCAGGTGTTAAAACGCCTAGGGAACCTACATGCCAATACTGGTCAGAGACATACAACCTACAACTATGAAATTGCAACATTCAAGGTAACATGACAAATGGATTGGTTTGCAACCCAACACCCTATTATCATGACACAATTCCACCTAGCAACACCTAGTTAGTTAACTCCATGATGGCGCTAACAACGTCACCATCCTCAGCCTTGAGCCCTTGCACGCCCTGGATACACAGAGGCTTGCGTCATCACGAGCTCGACGTAGTTCTTGTTAACGCTAATGTATCGGCCTCCTCGATGGCCTAGGCTACTACAGAAGGATCGCCCTTCGAGACGAGGCTACTTGGGCCCAACACCTTGAACTGCTCCGCCGCCTGTGTCTGCAGTTGATTGCTATGGTCCTCAATCTTTGCATCCCCGAACATGATGCTGATCTCTGAGTATCGGCTCTTGAAGACATATAGTTTGGAGATGGCGAATATAAACCTACAATGGTGTGGCGAAGTTGAGAAAATGAAACAACACATGTGTTTACCTTGGATGCGAAAACCATTAAATTGAAGCACCATGATGTTGAGATTTTCTATTTGATAGTATATCTATTTCAAATTGGATTTAGGTGGGGGGGGGGGGGGGGGGGTAAGATTTGCAACCTAGCAGGGAGCAAGAAGGAAAAAAGGCTGCAAACAAGGAGGACAACAGTAGGCTATGCTGTTAACGCAAACCTGCATGAGCCGTCGATTTAAATCTTGAAGGCAACCTGCAACTATGAGGGCCGGGAGGTGAAGATTCAAGCATTTTGAACTTCCACAAATTGTAGATGGTGTATGAGGCTATAACATTGGGACCCTTACGCAACCCTTTCGTCCCGGTTGGTGGCACCAACCGGGACTAAAGGGGGGCATTTGTCCCGGTTCGTGTCACGAACTGGGACCAATGCTTCGTGTATATAAGAAAACACTTAGCAGTTTCTGCAAAAATCACTTCTTCTCCGCCCCGACGCCCCCAGCTGCTCCCTCGTCGCCGTCGCCGCCGAGCCCTGCCCCGACGCCGTCAGGCTGCTCCACCGCGTCGTCGCCGACGCCGTCGGGCTGCTCCACCTCGCCGTCGCCGCCACCGCCGCCAACGCCCTCTGCCCCGACGTCGGCGCCGCTCCCCGCGCCCCTGCCCGCCCCGACGCCGCCCGCCGTGCGCCCCTGCCCGCCCCGACGCCGCCCGCCGTGCCCCCCTGCCCCTGCCCCGACGCCTCCCTCTGTGAGCACCGCGCCCCTGCCCTGCCCCCGCCGCCGTGCTTTTTTTTGTTATATATGCTATTTTTTTGTTACATGTTTTTAGATGTTCATATATGTATATATGTATTTTTTAGATAGATGTTTTGTGGAGATCAGATGAGATGGAAGAGAACTTTTTAGAGAAATTTGCATAGAATTTTTTTTAGAGAAATGGTGGAGTTCACATATAATGTATATATGTTGATATTTTTTATATGATGAAAATTGTTTTATTCATATATAATGTATATATATATGTATGTGGCTATGTATGTATGGATGTTCATAAAATTGTTTTGTTCATATATGTATTAATTGTTTTGTTCATAGCATTTTTTTTATATGATGAATTTTTTTCATAGCATTTTTCATAGCCATATATATGTATGTGGCTATATGTTATGTATATATGGATGTTCATAGAATTTTTTATATGTATGGCTATATGTAATGTCGTTGTCGATATAGCCCCTCCCCGATAACTTCACATGAGGGGGGGGGGGGGGTCGATTTACCCCCTCCCCGATAACATTTTTTTTATATGATGATTTTTTTTTCATAGCCATATATATGTATGTGGCTATATGTATGTATGGATGTTCATAGGATTTTTTTTTTATGTATGTGGCTATATGTATGTTGTTGTCGATATAGCCCCTCCCCAATAACTTCGACATGAGGGGGGGGGGGGGGGTCGATATACCCCCTCCCCGATAACATTTTTTTCTAAGTTACTAAGGTAAAATGTTCACCCCCCCTTCGATATACCGGGCGACCAACTCTCGAGGCCACCCAAATCCTAGAAAAAAAGCGTTGTCGATCTCCTACCCCCTCCCGCCCCTACCCGACAAACTCTCGAGGCCACCCAAACCACTAGAAGAAAACTCCGGTAACTTCGACATGAGGGGGGACGTCGATCAACCCCCTCTCGCCCGAACAAGTCTATGTATCATTTTATATCGCGGTGGACATATATCAAAGTTTGATCATATGTCAAAGTTTGAATTTTGACATATGCAACATTTGATCATATATCAAAGTTTGATCATATGTAAAAGTTTGAATTTCAACATATGCAACATTTGATCATATGTCAAAGTTTGAATTTTGACATATATAGATTTATCAAGAATGCCCCCATTATGGATGTGCACAAGTTGATCCAATTTTTTTCTGATCTCATCTATATATATATTCTTCTATATGTCACGTTGTCTGTCAAAGTATTGAAGAAATCCATGGCTTCATCATTAGCCGGAAGTAACAGGCGTATGGTGCTACGAAGCTCTTCAAAGTTGTTTTGGAACGGAGTTCCGGATTGAATAATTCGCTTTTTGGTACGAATTTCAGCAAAGGCCTTCCAAATAGCGATATTCGGAAGGCTCTTGCTGAACTTCGTACCAAAAACCTAATTATCCTATCCGGGACTCCGTTCCAAAACAATTTTGGAGAGCTTCGTACCATTATGCGCCTGTTACTTCCGGCTAATGATGAAGCCATGGTTTTCTTGAATCCTTTGACACTGACAACGTGACATATAGAAGGGTAGATGAGATCAGGAAAAATATGGACCATTTTCTGCACATCCAGAATGGCGCCATTTTGTTAAATACCTTGTTTGACATTCATGAGAGAGGCGGTCCGGACGTCGGACATTCATGAGAAAACTCCGGTAACTCTTCAACATGAGGGGGGACGTCGATCAACCCCCTCTCGCCCGACCAAACCCTAGAAGCGTCGAGGCCACCCCAAACCCTAGAAGCGTTGCCGAGGCCACCCCAAACCCTAGAAGCGTCGAGGCCACCCAAATTTACCAAGTTAAAAGAGCGTTGTCGAGGCCACCCCAAACCCTAGAAGCGTTGTCGAGGCCACCCCAAACCGTAGAAGCGTCGAGGCCACTAATTAATATTCCTTGTTGTGATTAGCTAGCTAGGTCTATGTTTGCCACTAATATATCCATCTCTCGTGTTTGTATATTAATTGCCATGTTGTAATATTTGCAGAAACTATGGATCAACAAAGAGACTTGGAAACAGAAGAGTTGTTGGGGGACATCATCCTTGGCGGAGGTGATGTCTTGTTGTATCTCAACAACACCGATTGTCTGGAAGGAGAGGGTGAAGGCTCCGGTGATCGAACAATGGAGGAGGAAGGACATGATCATGATGGCTCCGGTGACCGAATGCCGGAGGAAGAAGGAGACCATGATGATGGCTCCGGTGATCGAACGGAGGAGGGAGCTGTTGCAAAGTCCGGCGAGGTATATATATTAATTAAGCCTGTGCTGACTAGCTAATTGATGCATTAATTGTTTTGGTATGTACATATATTAACTCTTCATTCTTCTTTTAAAGCCCTTCGGATCGAGCCAAACTTCGGTAACGAGACGAGGCCCGAAGAAAAGGTTGTGTCAGGATGAAAGGTTCATGATCACAGCAATCGCGAACGATGGCTAGCCGATTGAACCGAGGCGGACCAAGGATGCATTTTCAGCTCAGTGCGGAGCTATTGTTAGGGACAGCATCCCGATCAGCATCCAGCTATGGAATGAGCCTAAGAAGAACGAAGACCCTCAAGTTTCTTATGTCACCGATAGACAGAAAGATGATCTTTGGACCTCGCTGAAGGCAAATTTCACCCTACCGCCAGAGGAGGATCCGGATAAGCCAGTTATAGAGCCATTGGTCAAGGCATGTGCTCTTAAGAAGATGGCAAATCTATTCAGGAGGTGGAAGAATGAGTTGAAATCAACGTTTGTCGACAAAGGGAAGACTCCAGAATTCACCGGCCGATTTGAGAAGATAAGAGATCACTGGCCCGCATTTGTGGCCTACAAGACATCGGGCAAGAGTAAGAAGATGTCAGAGACAAATAAGATAAATGCTGCAAAGAAGAAGTTTCACCATCGCACGGGGTCAGGTGGCTACCTCAAAGCCCGGCCGCTATGGGACAAAGCTGAGAATGACCTGCTTGCTAAAGGGGTCGAACCAGAGACATTGAACTGGCCAGACCGTTCAAGGACTTGGTTCTTCGGGGTTGGGGGAACCTTGGACCCTGAAATAGGGAAGTGCGTTTGGACGGACGAGCAACTTGCAATACCCGTCAAGAAGCTTCAGAAGTGTATCACCACAACGCAGCAAGGGGCGTTCATTCCCGACAGAGAGAATGGTGAGCTGATTGAGGCCCTCGGGAATCCTGAGCACCCTGGACTAACACGAGGCACGCTAGGCTCTGTTGCGTGGAAGGCTGCGTTTCCCGGCGCAGGCGGTTACAAAACCCGGGAGAGGAAGAGGAAACTGGAGAAGAGCGAACTGCAGAAGCTGAATGCAAGGGTACAAAAGCTAGAGGAACAAGTTGAGAGCCAGCGAGCTACCGGAGCTACCCCAGAAGCTACCCCGCCATCTCAGTGGAGAAGCAGCGTGGCTTCCACCGAGCTCGTTCAGCAGCCTGACTTCATGGCTCCTAGCTACCCCGTGGATGCTATCACGGAGGCTCAACATTGCCAGCTTATGACGCAATGGTAGAACCTCAAAGTCAAGGCGGCTGTCGGCTCTGTTGCACCTCCTCAACCCGACGGAACTTTTCACTGCCGTCCGATTCCACAAGGCTATGCTATTGTGATGGTGGATGAAGTAACGGAGGGATTTGAGGAGCTCGAGCTTGACCACCCAACAGGTGAAGGGGAGACTCAGCTGGGTCTTGCTCTGAAGACTTCATGTCTATGGCGGAAGGAGCACATCAAGCTTCCGAACTGGACGTCTCCACCTCCGGCGAGTCAGGGCACTCGGCCTCCTCCTCCTCCTCCTCCGGTGAGTGATCAGGGC